>CM033437.1:197324004-197816939 GCA_019425775.1 Rafetus swinhoei | reverse complement strand
TAGCGCCTTTTTTCAAAAGAGCACTTTCGAAAAAAGGTGTTATTCCTCATAAAACGAGGTTTTTCGCGGTCAAAAAACCTGCTGCGTTCTTTCAATTTACTTTTGAAAGAACGCAGCAACAGTCTAGGTACAGGGGAAGTTTTTCTGAAAAAAGGCCACTTTTTTCGGAAAAACCCTGTAGTCTAGACATACCCTTAGTGTCCCCTTACGACAATGAATTTTTAAAAAAAAATCTTATATTGAGGAAACTGAAATGATGGCTGACACAGAGTAGCAGGGCCTTAGTAACTCGAGCCTTTGTGATGTGTGTATAGATATACAAAATATGTACACTAATGTGTATGCAAGAAGGTTGTAATTACATAGGGAACTCTGGAGACATCACAAATAATGAAGGGAGACCTTGTGGGATATATTTACGTAAATCAGAACCTGAAATGAAACGATATTGGCTTGTGGGTGAAATGATGTACTCAGTCTTTGTCTTTTGCCTCGCCCTCCCTTCTTTGTCTCTTGCTGCCAAAAAAAAAAAAAAAAAAAGGAAGCCATGATAGAAGAGCTCTGTAGTTCTTCCAGTAAGTGAATCAGACAGTAGAGCACTGAACTCTTAGCATAGCCCTGTGCTGTACTAGTTCCCAAATACCTTTTTACAATTAGAACTTGGATCTGCTAGCAAGAGTCAGTCATTATTATTAAAATTATGAGCCAGCAGCAAAGTTGCAATATGTGGTGGTGGTATTTTTTTCCATTCTGCCAACAGCATGCTTGGTGCCTGTGGGCATACTAAAAGACAATAGGTTTGATTCTCTTCTCACTGACGCTGGTATGAATCAGCTGCATATCATAATCAATACTGTGTTTAGCAAATACTATTTTTTGATCTCTGAACTGGAGATCTTCCAGCTCCCTTTTGGCTTCCTCTGTTTCGCCTTCGTGGGAGGGAACTCACAAAATCTGCTTGTACTGTTACTCCTCCCTATCCCAGTGTCATGGTCTATACCTCAGCCCTTCTTTTTCCACTCCCTGTTAGGAGATTCTGTCTGGGCCTCTTTCGTAGTTACCAGACTGGTTATTTCAGTCTGAATTCCAGGGCTTCATCTGTGTTCCCACTGTAGCCCTTTTGAGTCTCTCCCCCTGGGCCTGGGCCAATACTTTCTGAAAAACCAAGCGTTATTCCTTCCGCTCCTTGGCTTCCACCTGTGCCCAGGGCCAATTCCTGCTCTATGGGAACCAGCCAACTAATGACTTTCCCTCAGGATGTGTTGGCCCTCTCAACTCTTGCTGGCTCCTCCTCAGTGGGTCCTCACATCTGAGGCATTTTGGTCTTGCCTCTGGGCTTTTTCTAGGGTCTCCTTACTCTGTATCCCAGTCCCTCTCTTTTTTCCCTTTCCAGCTGAGCCTGGAAAGGGTCCTGGATTGCTGTCCTGGCCTTTCCAAAAGGAAGGCTGAATAACCCACCCAGTCTCTTCCAAAAAGCATGGGCCATGGCAGGTCCTTGACCACATGGACAGAGTGGAGCTCTCTGGCCCTGTATATCCAGCTCAGCTTCTGTGATGGGATAGGCTCCAGTCTCTTCATGGACACAGGAGACATTTACTGGGAGGTGCCAGTCCAGGCCAGTTGTAATCACCTGGTCTTACAACACCCAACACCAAGGTCTACATCCTGTCAAACCCTTAACATTGATTCCTCTCAATCTAGCTGTGACTAACTGTGGTGGAGATCCCCTGATCTTTGGCATATAGTCCCACAGATTGGTCCCACTATGGCAATAGTTTAGTCACATGCCATTACTGGGCTGTTCCTTTTAATATGCCTGAGCTGGCCATACTAGTGGCAGACTACTGGGTCTCCTAGCTCCTTCCCATTAGTACTTCCTATAGGCTGAAGGGCTCCCCAGACCCTTTACTTTTGTAGCGCATACCCTCAGTCTAGAAGCCTTGGGGGCTTTTCTCCCTTGCAGGCTTCCCTTGTGAAACCTACTCAGTTTACCATGAAGCTTGGGTCATTACTTTCCTTCGGCCTCAAAATAGGCCTCAGCTTGCTCAATGCTTCCATCATGGAGGCCAGCTAGGAATGCCTTATCCAGCCATATCCACCTGGTAGGACCTTCAGGAATTGCTCCAGGATACTTGATCCAAGAGCTTCTCCAACAAGCTGGCTTCTGAACAAAACCATCCTGTAACTTCTGGGCCACTATGCATGGTAGCACCCTTGCTGGAATGATATTGTGCAGAACTTGTGCCTGTAGGCTTCTGGAGTCAGGCTCAACTAATCTAAAATGGCTGCCTTCACCACTGCTGGAGCTCCCCTGCTCATTGCTTACTGTTTGGTAAGATGCCTGTGCCTCATCTGTCAGGAATGGACCTATGTGAGCCAAGCAAGCATCCTCCTCCCATCCTTTGCCTTTGCTACCCAATGAAAGGTCCAGAGGAGGGTCACGTGGATCGTTGTGCAGTCTGAGCTTTGCCAGGCCCCAAACCAATCAATCACCAGTTCCATCGCAAACTCGGTTCCCGGTTTGCCTCTGTAACAACACCAGCTATCCTTGCTGTGCTGCAAAATTGGGCTGCTTGTTTCAGTTGGTTCTTCATAAACAGGGCTTGGGTCTGTTGCCGCTGGTGGTGATTCACCTGTTGGTGGCAGACGTCTGTGGTCATGTCCCTTGCTGATTGGGGGATCTGTCCAAAAGATCACCATTTCTGGTACCAAATATAATGGCATGTCACTCACCTCTCATGAGCACCCCCTTTTGTTTGGGTGTTTCTGCAGTCTTTAGAACAGTCCAGGTCCTGGTATCAAGCCGTACCTACAAAGCTTCCTTCCTGGAGGCAAGGGTTTTGCCCTCTGTGGGATCTTCTGGCCTCAGGTGTCCAGCTTGGTCAATAAATTGTTCAGATTCCCTTCTGGGAGTTTATTTCTCTTCAATTGTAGGCTACTTCCCCAGTGGTGGGATCCAAGCCCATCCACTACTCTATATCTCAGCCCAGGCATCCTAAGAATAGTAGCCATGTGCCACAATGTCCCCATAACAAAACTGCCTTTAGTTCCCTGGGCTACTTTCCCTGCAGTGCCAGCCCTCACTAATGCTTCATCCTAACCTCAGGGCTCTTCTGTGTTCTGACCCAGCAGCCAGACAGGAGCTCTTTCTTGCTCCCCTGGTCCATGCAAGCCCAGATATGTCTATAGTGCTTCAGTTCCCCCTGGCCAGACAGGAGCACCCTCTTCTCCAGCAAGGATCTGACTCTGGTCTGCACTATAGGTCCTTTTATATCAACTTGAAACCTCCTGACTGGCTAGCCCATTGCAACTTCCCCACCTCATTGTCTGCTTTGTGTGCAGTCTCTCTAGGTGGCATGGAGGACTTAATTCCATGGCTCCTTTTCTGGGATGAGTGTGCAAGACCCGAGGCCTCTAGTAGGGTTGCCAGGTGTCCGGTTTTTTGCCCGGACTGTCAGTTACTTGGGTTCCCGTCCGGTAAAAAACCCAGAAAATACTGGACATGTGAAATGTCCGTATTTCCTGTTTCCTCGGACAGAAGTCTGGTGGGGACAATTTTCCCCTGCCACGTCTGGCAGGGTGGGGAGTGAGGAGTGCGGGGCTTTTAAAGGTCTCCCCCTTTTTCTTGCTCAACAGAATGTATCCTGGTGGGGTTTTTGTGGTTGTGGTGGTGGTGGGGAGGTGTTCGGTATTTTTTTTTAAACCATATGGCACCCCTAGCCTCTAGAACAGGGCCTCTGGGCCTAGTCCACCTATCTCACTGTGAGTACACACAGAGCAACAATATGTTACGCAGTGAAACTGGTGCAGTTCTGCTTCGTGTGACTGTGAGGCCCCTGTGAGCTCATATACATGTCTGCTTGGGAGATGTGCTCTGAGGTAACTCCCTGTGTTCCAGCATGCAGGACTTTGGCACAGCTTATGGGCTTGACATGAGTATGGATCATGTGGCATCTGGCCTGTCTTCTCTGAGGTGGCAAATGGGGAGGAATGGCTGTGCCTCAAAGGCCAGTACAATGAGCAAGTTGTGAAAGCAGTCCCTGAGCCTGAGTATGGTAGAGATTACCTCTGAATCTCCCCATTCATTCCACATGCAGAATTTCCCTTGTTAATTCTTGCTTGGAACTCCCCATTGGCAAGTGTAGCATTTCCAGCTGAGATCTGCACTGCAGATTCCAGATGAGGTGGGGTTTTTTTTTCCTGAAAGTTGTTTTGCACAATAATAATGAAAGTTGGCAAATATATGCAAGTTTGGCTTCTGCATGTGTAAACAAAAGAAATAAAATCTCCCTAAAGCAAACATCAGAAAAGCAGCAGCAGTCTATCCATTTTTCATTTGATCATGTTTTTATCATTTATTGCTGGAGTGGCATCTTGCATACCTGTGGCATTGCATAAATAATCTCTCACAATTTTGATTTATGCTCTTTGTCGGTTGATTCCAAGCTAAGGCTTGAACTAGTTTGTTGGATAGAAGAAAAAGTATTATTTTGATAAATTGAAAATTATATACATTAATATTTGCAGACTAGAACTTTGTAGCAGGGACTGAGTTTTGGTGGCATAGCTCTGTTATCTAAGAGTGTGGAAAAAATAACCACACCCCTTAGCTGATATTGCTATGCTGGCAACTCCTCCTGTGTAGACACAACTATGTTGAAAGATCAATGTTAATTTTTAAAATTCAACACAAGGATGCTTTACTTACAGGAAAAAGACATTATTTTTTGGTAATCCCAGAAAAGTTAGCCTTGAAAGTAGTGTTATATTCATCTAGTGCACCATTGCTAGATAAATTGTCATGCAGATCCTTGTCCATGCCACACCTGAATATCTCCAAGCTGCTCACCAAACATTTGCAGGGTTGAGTGCATCTGGTCTTTGGACACAAGCATTTTGTTAGCTGAAGGATTGATTCATGAGGACATGGTATTTGACACACAACTGGTTTGATCAGTTCATTCTCTGAGACTATCCATTCCTGACAGGGGGGAGTAGTTTTGGATGCACTCCATCATCCTGTAGCCATTTCATTGGTTGGTAATCTGTCCTCTTGACTGCAAATGTAAGAAGCAATGATAAATGCATGGCTTGTCAGTGGCAGTCTTTCTTTGTCTGCTTCTTGAAAAATATCCACTGATTATAGCACTGCAAATTTCACAGTGTTGGTCTTCAAATGGTAAATTCTGCAGACTGCAGATAAATATCTTGAGTGCATTTATGAACTCATTGGTGACTGTTTTAGCTGTCCTTGCTCTGAAAGTGCTCAGAGTCTTCAGAGGCTGAATCAAGTGTCTTCTGGTAAGATAACTCGGTATTTCCAGTCAAACCTGCTAGAAATGTTGCTTCTTGAAAGGGCACAGAAACTTGGCAGTGCATCAGTTTTTAATGGTCTGCGTGATAGGAACACATCTTGGAAGGATCTACAGTGATTCTGTCTCCGTCAGCCTGCACAATAATAGAATCTTGTGGAAGTTTTGAGTGGAGTCTTACAGAGAGCACTAGAACATCTGTGTCTTGTGCAAGAATCCAGAGTTTAGTAGTTCCTTGCTCTCTGGCATTCGTGGCATGCAAGATAATATTAGTAGACACTGCAAGGCCACATTATTCGACCAGAGGAAAAATTGTCAAGTAAAAAAATTCCAGTTAAAAATGAGAAAGCACACACCTTCCTTCAGGTGCCCTTGCTTTAAGTGCATGTCTGTCTTCAAGTGGTCTCTGTTTCTGTGTTGTGGGCACATTAGACAAGAGTAACCATGACAGGGAAGGACTCGGTATTGGGAAAGACCATACACACACACACACACACACACACACACACACACACACACACACACACACACACACACACACACACACACACACACACACACACACACACACACACACACACACACACACACACACAATCCAGAGGTAATAAATATATGATTTGCAGAGTTAGGGCACTACTCCTCTTAAAGTCAATGGGAGTTCTGAAAATGACTTTAAAGGTAAAGTAAAAGCACACTCCAAACATGGTAGGAGTGAGCCTGGATACTTTTACATGGCAGTAGAACTTTAATGGCAGATTCACATTGCTATGTCCTCTTTTCCTGCTGCCCTTTTTCCTTAACATATAACTGGAGTGAGTGACTAGTTCCCCAGATCTACTGAAGGCGAAGGGCCTGATTTGCATCACATCTTTGTCATTGGGGAAGTAATTCCTTGGATATCAACAGAATTGCATAAGTTTGTGTGCAGAGAATTCCATCCCAAGTCAACTCAGCTCCTCCTAACTTACCTACCTATACCGATTACTGTCCAGTGCTTTACGTCTAACCCAGTGTGTAGAGCAGGATGGAGTTTGGCAGGTTATATAGTGTATCTGATTTTTTTTAATGCCACCATTTAAGACTGTATACAGTGTTGCTGTAGCTTATGAGGAGTCCAGGGTATCGGACACCCACCTGGTCTCACTATTAAGGCTGTCGAAATGAAATTTCCTGGGTTTCTGTTCCAGGTGGAAGAGCCAGCACATTGTAATGGAGATTCATTTCCTTCTGCTGTGGCAAATACAGCACAATTTATTTGAGCAGTTGTAATGGCGTAGTGTTCTGCCATTTTTAATAGCACAAAATCATTAAGCAGATGTAATATACTACTGGTTGTTTCAAGGCGGAATGCCTGCATTTAACACACTGAAAAATGTCACTTTGTAGAGCACGGAATAAAATACGTAATAGTGTGCAGCGAGGAATAGGAGTACGGGAAGTTAGAGTGCGGGATGGGGGTTGGGGTGTTGCAACAGTCCCCTGGTTTTGAGCATCCCAGCCACATGCCTCTGGGTTTTCAGCTGCCGGCCCCATGCCTCTGTTATGCAGGGGCCTGCCATGGGGCCTGCTGTTCCCCAGGGACTCCACTTCCAGCCTGGGCTCTGCTCGGCTGTCATCTCCCTGTACAAGAGCTAGTTCGCTGACCCTGGCTCCAACTTAGCTGCTGTCTCCATGCACAAGGCTTCGGATGCCAGCCCTGGATCCCACTCGGTTGCTGGGGTCCTGACTGCCCGCCCCAACTCTAAGGGGAGAGGGTGCAGACCAAGGTAAAGGGAGGGTGCAGCTCAACACCTCCACTCCAGAAACTGTTTCCATGCTGCTGGTTAGGAATGAGTTAGAAGCCAAAAGTAGCATTATCTTGCACTGTTGCTAAACGGAACTCTCTCAGCCTACCGCTTGTTATGTGCACTTTTTTTTTCACTGAGCTCGCAAGAGTCTTCAGGATTTTCAAACACAAGGCCATTTTTCATTTAAATGTGTTTGAAACAAAAAGATGTGCCCAGCACCAATTGCCATTTTCTGGGGCTATGTCTACACTCGCGGCTTCTTGCGTGAGTAATATGCAAATGAGGCTCAGCGTGGAATATCACCGAGCCTCATTTGCATACTTAATGAGCCACCATTTTTTCAGAAGAGCTCTTGCGCAGAAGGAGCGTCTACACTGCCCTTCTTGAGCAAGAAAAACCCTCTTGCGCAATGCCGTTCTTCCTGAAAATTAATAGGTGTAACGGCATTGCGCAAGAGGGTTTTTCTTGAGCAAGAAGGGGCAGTGTAGACGCTCCTTCTTGCGCAAGAGCCTCTTCTGAAAAAAATGGTGGCTCATTAGGTATGCAAATGAGGCTTGGCGATATTCCACACTTAGCCTCATTTGCATATTACTCGCGCAAGAAGCTGCGAGTGTAGACCTAGCCTGGGTGTTTTGTGGTGGTATCTTGGTACATCTCCAAAATACTTCACTGCATGGATCACTCAATGGATTTTGTATTAATGCTAAAGCTGAGTGCTCTTAAAAAGGAAAACTTCAGAATGGTCATACAATGAATTCCTCTTAGAAACTGCTGATTGTAGGTCAAACTGTACTACTTGATCCTCTACATCAGGGTGGAGAACCTCAGGCCCAGGGGCTGGATGTGGTCCCTGGCTTGCCTGGATCCAGCCCCTGAGGCTCATGGCCCTCCCCCCAGCATTGCACTTGCACTCCAGCCTCCCCACTGCCCTACCATGGGGCTGGAACACACAATATCTACTAGGCTGGGCCCCCGTAGGCTCTGATGTGTGAGGGGAATGTGGGGAGTGCCTTTCTCCTCAATAGGGGGCCATATCAGTGATATTTTGGGGTGTTTTTTTTTACTTCTCAACTTGTGTGTGGCCCCCGACTGACTTTTCTGTGGATCAGCAGCCCCCAACCCTAAAAAGGTTCCCCACCCCTACTCTACATGGTACATAAGGTGAACTCTATCCTGCTTCAGATAAGCACTCTCAGATTTTATGAGAGTTGTGCTGTTGCATGCAGAATTCTACCCCCTCAATCTCTATTGAAATCAGTGGGAATTACATATGTATGTTTATGGTGCCTAGCACAATCATGTGCTGGTGCATAATACATAAGCGCTTCAGGCTCAGGCTCTATATGTTTAACCCTTTGCCTGATTGACTCCCTTGGCATTCTCTCAGCTTATTAACGAGACTGTGATTTATTTAATGGTGAGATTTTTGGTTAATCACTTAAGTTCCAAAGTAGATTAATTTCTGTTTCTTCATCATCCTAGTTAAAGAACAGATTAGTGAGGTTTTAATTGATAACGCATGATGGACCAATCCTCTGACATTAATAGGAAGAGTAATTTGATATATTCTACAGCTCTAACCAGACTGATGTAGGAGTCTTGTTCCTATATATGCCTACATAGCTGTCAGCTCAAATCCCTGTCCTTACATTTGCTTTTCCTGTATTTTCATTACAGCGGAACGAGATATCAGCGTCTACTGCGGAGTACAGGCAATTACTATGAAGATTAATTTTTGCACAGTTCTTTTTTCTGGTTATTCTGAAACCGATTTAGCCCTGAATGGGAGGCATGGGGATGCTCATTGCAAGGGGTTTATAAATAACAATACCTTTCCAGCAGTGGTGATCTTCATCATCAATCTCAGCACTTTGGAATCCTGTGGCAGCACTTTAGTGGTAAGGCAAGATCGCTGTAAGCTTGTACAATGGCTTGTTGTGCATGAACTAGTGTGTGCATGTGTGTGTGGTTGCACCAGCATTGTATCACTTACAAAAATCACTGACATGGTTTTATATAGTTTCTAAAATAGCTCACCATACATACATTTGCTTTTTTAAAAAAAAAGGATATTTCATTGATTTTTTGAGTGCTAATAAAAAGCTCAGGACTAGGACATAGTGGTAGAAAACAACTTTATCCTTATTGAAGTGGGTTGGGGAATTTTCCATCAAAAGGATTATTTCACTTGAAAATGCCGTTTTAGCAAAATCAATACTTTATGCATAAATGGTCCAGTTTTTGCTGAAATGTTTAAATTTTCCATCTGTAAAAATGAATCATATTTAATTTGGGGCTGTAGTTCAAGCTCCCTGTCTGAACTACATTTTTCATGGTGCAACACAATCTGCTGCCTGAGCAGCCTGGTGCACTCTGGGAGTAACTTGTCTGCAGGTGCACTATGGGAGATGTAATCAGACCAGGAATCCTGACCCTCAGTGGAGAATCCAGACATCAGGTTTTAGAACTACAGCTCCCATGAGTCAATGTCCCATCATTAGGAAATTCTGTGTAATGCTGAATTGACCTGAAACAAAATGCTATGACATTCCTGAATAAAATTATTTTAGAACTTCACATTCTTCAAGAAATTTCAATATTTGATTTTTTTCCCATCTGATTTCAGGAAAAAAAAACCCATTGAAGTTTCCCACAGGAAAATTCAGAATCCACTAAGCTCTGAATCTTATTAATATACTGTGAGTGTACATACCACAGCTTCTGCTGGGTGGTGTAAGAACTGCTCAAATGTCTGATGTCCTAGGTGCTGACTTCCCCTTTAGCTGGGAGGTGCCCAACCCCCTTCTGCCACAGGCCCCACACCCATTCAACCCTTTCCCCAAGCCCTACCCCTGACTCCTTCTGTCCTGCCCTGTCCCGCCCCCATTCCACCCCTTCTCTTAAGTCCCTACCCCTGCCCTGCACCTTCCCCACCTCCTCCCCAGAGCATGCCCTGTCCCTGCTCCTTCCCCTCCCTCTTGGAGCTTCCTGAATGCTGTAAATCAGCTGTTTGTAGCACTCCAGAAATGCTGGGAGGACCTGGTTAGTATGGCCACCAGAGGGCATGAGGCACAGGGTGGGGCGGGGCGAGGCACAGGGTGAGAACTTGGCTGCTGGTGGACGCTAAGCATCCACTAATTTTCCCCCAGGCTTGCAGCACCCATGAAGTTGACACCTATGTCTGAATTATGTTGCTCAGTAGTGATTTTGTCAGCAGCATGATAGAAGCCTTAAAAGTGCTAACAACTAGTTGATAATTGTTTTTAGCTGAAGGTGAAATCCTTGTGTTTCTAGAGTTAAACATCTCAGACTTTATGTGCTGTGCAGCATAAATGACAGCTATGATATCTGGCTGGGTGCAGAGAGCCACAGATTTGTTATATCCAAATCATCACTTTAGGCAAGATTCTAGTACCTTTCTTTTCATCGCCCTATCATTTAATTAACTTAAATGGTATCACTCCTCATTTACACTAATGTGAATGAGAGCAGAATTTGGCCCTTGCTCTTCTAAAGTATGGTGTCCAACAATGCTTTGATCTGTGCGTCCAGCCCAGATTTTAGGCCAGAATTTCCTTTAACTCACTAAGAACTGTTGTTCGTCTTTTTACCATATGCAGGATCTCTGTAGTATGCTTTCAGATGTAAGATGGAGATTTCTGACAAACACATGGGAGGTTTGAGTCACTGACAACTCCAAAATGCATATTATATAATTTACAAAAGGAAGACTACTTAATATTTTGCCCACATTTCTAGTCGGAGTTGATAATGACACCTAAACTTAAGGTTTCCTAGCACTTTCTATTACACGTTCCTCTTTTCAGTTGTTTATACATTTTCCAAAGTGTTCAGTTTGCACTTTCTTTGTGCATTCTCTGTCTCAGGTTGAGCTTTCTTTTTAAAGGTTCAGGAAAAATAGTTCCGTTGTTTCCAAGGATAAGGTTATGAAAATGAATAGTTTTGCCAATGCTCAAACCTCCCTAAGCTAAGTAGCCTTTTTATTTTTAAAATATTTTTTCATTTTATACTTTATTTTATATATATATGTTATTTAATATTATATATATATTAATAATTTATATTAATATTTTATTTATATCTAATTATTTTTTAAACTCCATAGTTTGGAGCAAGGGCTTGCAATTTGGCAGATAGCTGTAAGGTCAGACAGACTTCTTTTGCTGTCCCCATGAAAACTACCCTCATTTGGCAAAAGCATAAGTCCAGAAAATAGCCATTTTCTCATGTTCATAGAAATTTGCTGTTAAACTATCTAGCCATTCTGGCTACTCAGTGCTACTCATTCCCTTGGAGCTCCCTCTATAGCAAATTCTCTGAACATGTGCTTCCTCTGGGTATTCAGATAGTGCAAAGGTGAGCCAGCAACCCACCACCATCAACTCCTTTGGCTTAGGAGTACTGGGCTGATAGTCAAGAGGAGACCATGAATACTGACTTCAGCTCTTCCTTTCACAGGTATTAATAATACCACATAATCCTTATTACTAAGCAAGATTCAGACCTTTGCTCAGGGCAGTCCCTAGGGGGCTGCAGGCCTGGGGCAACCTCTACCTTCTGTTCTAGCCATGGGGCTTGGGGCAACCTCCCCGCCACAGGCCCTGCCCTCACCTAGCCTCTGCTCTATCCACTTGCCCCAAGACCTCCTCCCTGAGTGACGCAGGCTGGGGGATTACTGATGGCCTGGCGCAGGATGGCAGCAGGAGTTGCCCCCTCCACCTCACCATGGTGGCGGGAGCTGGAGCAACCTGGCAGCCTGCTCTGCTCCACTCTGCCGCCCATCTCTCAGCTTGTTGCTTTCCGCTTCACCATAGCAGTGGGAAGCAGAGTTGGCCAGGGTACTCCACTTGCCACTTCTTTGGTGAAGCAGAGCACAGAGGGCTGGGAGATGGCAGTGGAACAGAGCAGGCATCTAGGTCATGCTGGCTACAGCTGGCATGGTGAGTTCAGGGTGGGGCACACCCTGGGTGGGGCTGCCCTGCACCAGACCTTGTGGGTTGTGTCCATAGGATGTTTGAGGCAGAGACTGTGGGGTCACCCCAAGCACAGGGACTTGGGGCAGCCTCCTCAAACCAGCCTATGGTAGTGCGGCTCTGCCTCTACTTCATGGAAGAGGCAGGTATCCCTTTCAGATGGAGTAATTTAATGTGATACTTTTGGATGGGCTGGGACTAGAATACAGGACTCTAATGTGGCACACTCCAGTGATGTCCTCTTACTCACTCCAGCGTTCAGCATTAATGTGCTACATTTTTGTGCTAGGCTGTAATGTCTAGACCATGCACTCTTCTCCAGAACCAGGAACAAAACTCAGGGGTCTGGATTCCCAACTCTTTTTTTTGCTGTCTAGCAAATAGTTATGTACACCATGGCAAAATGTACAGGGTGTAACAGCTTACTACTGTTACAAAGTTTTCCTTTAGTTCAGGAAATCAATAAGTGCTGGGAATCTGAAGGTCCGGGGTTCAAACCCTGATGAACTACTTAGCTATGCAGAGGGCAGTGTGGTTTGACATGGCACATTTTTGTGTTTTCAGTTTTTCTTTTTAAAAATACAGGCCATTCTATACAACAACCACATGAAAACTGTCAAATCAAGCAACAAGTTGGAAATGCCACAGTTAATCTCATGCTTTACAAGACACTCTTTAATTATGTATTCACGGACCAGTTTCTTCACATGACCACTAACTCACTTAGTACACGGATGTATGGTGGATGAAGCAGAGGTTTACAGGAAGAGAAAGGATGTTTACTTGTGTTTTGAATTCAGTGGTTGGGGACCCAGGAGAGCTGGGTCCTATTTCTGTGTCCACTACATATTTACGTGAGGTTGAACAAAGCAGTAGTAATTCCGACATGCAAAGGGATTCAATTAAGGTTACATGGGCAACTTTTATCATGGCATTGTCTAAATATCGAGTGCTTGGATTTGCAGCATTGGCATTCTTTTAAATTATTTTTTGTGTGTGTAAATTATCATACATAGATATGTATTGTTGTACAGACGGACTTAAGCATTGACCAGAAATTAAATTGGTTGGCTTGCATTGCTTTACTGTCTCATTAAATCACTTTTAAAACCACTATAACACTCACATTTCCATCATCTGTTATGTGATTTGAAAAAATTCACAAGCCAACATGCCAGTACAGATTGAACCTCACTAGTCAGGCATCCTGTGTTTTTAAAAAGAAAAACTGAAAAAACAAAAATGTGCCATGTCAAAACTGACCAGTGCTGAACCAGAGAATTTGATGAACCAGGAGAGGTAACTATTGTCTAGCAGCATTACTAACACTTTCACTGCTTACTGGGCTCTTCAAAGACATTTAGGGGTAAATTAGAGCTAAGTAACAGCACAGAACACTGAGAGCCAGGACTGGTGGCTGTAAACAAACTTTGAGACCATGGGAAACTTGGCCACACCCATTGTAAGTGGACATCCAACTAACTAAAATCATGCCAGACCACAGAAGTTGCCAGACCAGAGAGTGCCAGATTACAGAGGATCATGCTGTAATGGTCATGTGTTACTTGTAAAATAACTTCATTTTCAGTTATTAAAGACTCCAATATTTTGTTGTCTTTCAAACCAAATAGAACTGATTCTTCAGCTACCCTAGTGATCTGTGGGAATTAATCAGGAAAGTTCAGAGAAAATGCCCACCTGAAAAATTATTCCAGATCTGTGTTTAGGTGCTACAGTGAGCCACATTTTGCATTCAGTTAAACCCCTGTATTCCCAGTTGACTACAGGCAGTGCAGGTAAAAAAGAAAACAGTATCTGATTTAGTAAGCCCAGTTAATTCCTGGTGTATAAAATGAGGTTACACCAGAGTTGAATTTGGCTGAAAGCATCAGTATTTTTCAAAATCTCTCTCTATCTCTCTGTGTCTCTGTCTCTGTGCTTAATCTTTTGGTATCGTCTTGTTTCCATATATTCCTCAACAGGTATCCTCTGTTCCAGGCATCAATGCCTATGGGAATGTATCCGTGGTACAGATAGGTAATATTTCAGGCTACATAGATACTCCAGATCCACCAACCATCATCAGTTACTTACCAGGACTTCTGTACAAATTTAGTTGTAGCTACCCATTGGAATACTTGGTCAACAATACACAGTTGGCTTCGTAAGTATGCTTTTCATTTTTTCATTCATTCATATGTGCAAGGGTGAGAGTGTCTGTCTACATGCATGTGCATGCCCCAACATTTATCTCCATAAATTTGTGGTCTTCATTGAATATAAAAAAGTTAAAACCAAGATTGTGGGAAGACGTGGCAGGCAGAAAGGGGAGACTGAGAAAAGAAGGAAAGTTTCCTAGAGGATCTGTATGATAAAATTATTTACCAAAAGCTATTCTATTTTGTTGCCTGACTAGTATAAAAATTTGCCTTCTGAATGCATGTGGTTTTATGCTAGAGTAGTAGCGCCATACACATTTTACATTTCTTATGCCGTATATCTTTTGTGTGGGGGTAATCAATGAATATGTAGTGCATGGAAACACATTTTTCTATGAGCAGACGCCGTACATCATGGAGAACTTGTTCTTTTGTGCCATTTTGCCTTTCTGCTAATTATTTGCCCGATTCATGTTTAATAGCATCCATTACTTCCATATAGTTAAGGCCCTGTCATTATCTCCACTAAAATTTCCTATTTTCAGAGGCTTCTAACATAAACCTAAAAAAAAAATCACTCCTTATCATGCATTTCAAGAACTAATTAGGAGTAAAGAAATATTGAAATAGGAAAGCACGAGCAAAAACAAACAAATAATAAAATCCCTTTATCCCTTCTATAATTTTTTGGTTTCAAATTCTGTTTTAGGTCATCAGCTGCTATTTCTGTAAGAGAAAACAATGGGACATTTATCAGCACTCTGAGTTTGCTGCTTTACAATGTAAGTATAAAATTAGTACACAAATTATATGTAATATTCTCTGAAGTTCATGGGTGCAGTTCTCATTGACAGACTAGAATTAGGCTCCTTATGTGCTCATTATGCTTTTTTCCCCATGAGGGAAACAGGCCTTTCATAGAGTTTTCATTCACCTAATTGTTACCCTATGCTTTTCTTTTCTAAAAAATACCTGTTGTTTCTCATATTAGTCTCTGCCCTGAATGACCTTCCGTATATCTTTTTTTCCCCCTGTGTTTTGTACAGTGCCTAGCATAATGGGGTCCTAATCAACAATTAGGGCATCCAGATTCTACAGCTGTACAAATTATAAGTAGTGATGCACTAGCATTCATGCTTACTGTACACTGTACCTGTATATTATATTTATTCTAAATATGATTTTATAACTGTAATAGACAGGAGGAGGGATGACCAGCACTCAGTGACTAAGGGGTTGTACTCAGGTTGCTAGCAAAGGTGTTGGCCCGGGGCCAAGGGAACCAATTGAGATAAAGTGTTGAAATTTGAATTGTGTAAGATTCCCTGCCTGCTTTCTTTGTGTGGGAGAGAAAAACCAGAAGTTGACACACAGAATGATTTAAACCCAGGCACGACTACCATGTCTCCAGGGAATTTGGGGCATGGGAGTGGTCTGAACAAAGAGAAAATTGGAAGTAAGTAAAGGGAAAAGTGAATCTAGTCGCATTCAGGGTGATTTTTCTTTATTTTGTGGTTTGGTTTGAATTGCTCTCTGTGAATCTATGCCTCCCCTCTCCGTTTACCATCTAGCACTGTGCCCAGAGACTTTTCTCTGTGTTTTAATTTGTTTCCCTTAGTTGCTCTGTAACATCTAGCAGCCAAGTATACTTTATCAAGTTATCTTTTGTATTGTAATAAAAAATCACTTTTTAAGGTGATTTTTTGACTTTTGTGTCCAGGAAGATCTGTCTGTGTGTATCTGCATGTCTCCGACTGAGAGGTCAGCTACTAGAGATTGCAGCTTGTTTTCCTCTTTTCTTTTATGGCAAAAGAGCTGGAGGTAACTCTGGGGGTGGGTTCAAGTGTTCACCCTTGTTTTTTAGAGATAAAAATCACTTGATGGTGGCCGCAATTCCTCAAATCTGTGGGTTGTGATTCTCGGGGGGAGTTTTTGTAACCAGAGCAGTTCGAACCAAACCACAAAATAAAGAAAAATTACCCTGAACGTGACTAGATTCACTTTTCCCTTTACTTACTTCCAATTTTCTCTTTGTTCAGTCCACTCCCATGCCCCAAATTCCTTGGAGACATGGTAGTCCTGCCTGGGTTTAAATCATTCTGTCTCTCTCAACTGCTGGTTTTTCTCTTCCACACAAAGAAAGCAGGCAGGGAATCTTAATACAATTCACATTTCAACACTCTATCTCAATTGGTTCCCCCGGCCAACACCTTTGCTAGCTATCTGAGTACAACCCCTTAGTCACCGAGTGCTGGTCAGCCCTCCTCCTATCTATTATAACAACAATGTTGATATGTTGCATTTTTCACAAGCACATGTAGAGTCAAGGGTTGTCTAGGTATATTGACCATTTTAAGTAAGAGTGAAGTATGCAGGATTTACCCCCAATCTATACATCCATATAGATGCTTTATTGCGCATGCTGTGTGGGTTATTTTTAATAACAGCTTTTGGCTGCTGACACTTCGTTCATACTTTTTCTGATAATTGGGTTTGAATACACATGACTGTATTAAACTTTTATTATGTAAATATGGACAACAGTAAAATGTAAAAAAATATATGGACTTCTATTTATAACAGCAACATTAATCCCTGAAATATTTTTGGTTGATTAAAATTTGTATTCATACATTTTAAATACCTGATTTAAATATCAATTTTTCAATCTATCAAGCAACATTTTTGTAAATTATGAATTTGATTTTTTTTGCTTTATTATTCATGTCATCGTGATGCTGAGTTATAATTCATGCAACTGATTTAAAAGTCAGCGCTTTTTTCTTAGAACATAATGAGCTATAAATATTTTAACAGGACATTTTCCAAAGGCATTTTTTAAAAAATTCATGTAAGTAAGTTTGTCATTTGGCAGAGCAGAGGTCTTAAAAACAGATTAAACTGTGTTAGAATGAAGATTATATTTATTCAATTTTTAAATAAATTTGTGGCCAAAAGAGGAGACACACAAATCCCACAAAACTATAGGAAATGAATACTGGGTTGGAAGACCCAGTCACAGTTTCTGCAGTGAGAGAATGATAAAATAAATTAATATCCTACTGGGACTTGCCCCTACATGAAGTTCCTGATCTTGAGGAGCCTGGCCCTGCACAACTGAAGTTAATGGGAGTAAAATCAAATTCAAGGTATTCAGGTTACTAAGAATGAAATAATTGGTTTTGTCTCTGAGTGCTGGTCCTGTGAGATGCTCCTAGAAGAAGTACTGCAACTCACAGAAACATGAAAAAAGCAGCCAAACACAAAGCACTTAGATCCTCTTTTACCCGTTGTAATTATTTTAGGCACAGTACATTTTGCTTCTGCTAAAGGCCAAAATAGACATTTAAAGCCATATTTAAGCATCTAAGAGTTCTGCTTGTCAAATATGTTGTGCATTTTTAACATGCACAGGCTTTGACTGTGAAAATCAAACCACTGTTTTAGGTGCCCAAATTGGGGGTATGTCTACACTGCAGAGTGTTTTAGGAAAAAATGTCCATTTTTCCGAAAAAACTTCACTTACGTCCACACTGCAATCGCGTTCTTTCGAAAGAAAATTGAAAGAATAGAGGGTTTTTTCCAACATTGGTAAACCTCTTTCTACGAGCTCTTTCAAAAAAAGGCATGTGAGGATGGGGAAGAGGGAGTTCTTTCGAAAGAAGAGGAAAAAGGAAAAAGCACAGGTGCCCTGGTGGCCACTCTGTCCATAGTAATCACAGCTTAAATGTGAGAGAGAGTCCGCACTGAATGGACGCTTTCTTTCAAAAAAGCAGATGGCTTTTTCGATGCACTTCTGCTGTGTAGACATTCTCTTTCAGAAGAAGTTTTTTCTGAAGATCTCTTCCGGAAAAGCTTCTTCTGAAAGAAGCCTGCAGTCTAGACTTAGCCAAGGATGTAGGTGCTGAAGTTCTGTTACCTGTGTTTGAACCCCTTAAACTACGTCTAGACTGCAGGCTTCTTTCGGAAGAAGCTTTTCCGGAAGAGATCTTCCAGAAAAACGTCTTTCTATGTAGCTGGGAACTGAGTTAGCTTTGCTTTAATTAGCTTGCTAAAAATAGCATGGTTGTCATGGCAGCGCAGGCAATCCCACAGGGTAGCTGCTCAAGTACAATCCTGCCATAGTCCCTGCGTAAAGATGTAGTCCAGTGGTTTCCAACCTTTTCGAGCATATGGATCTCTTTTCAATCTATTAAAATTTCACAGATTCCCCCCCCGCCCCTCCCCTGGAGGAGAAAAAAAAAGAAAAGAAAAGGAAAAGAAAAGTAAGGATCGGGCTCACAGCGGTGGGCCCGATCCTTATTTTTAAACTTTCCACGGACCCACTGCAGTACCGTCGTGGACCACCAGGGGTCCGCAGACCACAGGTTGGGAACCACTGATGTAGTCTGTGCTGCAGCAGCTATTTTTGGCAATATAACTTGATCAAAGCTAGCTTGTTGCAGTGTCCCCTCTCAGTTGCTATTGGTTTAGGCTGAGATTTTCAAAGCAGACTAAAGATAGGTCTTATATTGTGATCTATAGAAATTGTTCTAAAAACGTGTAGGATATAATAAGAATAAGATCTTTTCTACAGATACTTTTAGCCAACCTACAGAATTTAACAGAGAAGTATACACCGGCTACCAAATTCTACTGTTTGGTTTCAACATTCTATAGCCAGTTTTAGCTTTTTTTTTTTTTTTTTTTTAATTCTAAAGGATGCATCCATAGGGATATATAGGAAGTTATAAATTCCATATTTCATTACATTAGAAATATTACATGCTTTGCACATGTAATTTTAAGTTTGTCAGACCTGTTGGTGTTTGTCTGTGTGACGACGCGTTGGGGTCCCCTGACTCCTGCACCCCCGTAATGGCATGAACAGACTCCACCAGCCCGTAGAATGGAGGGAGTTTATTCCTTCTCCAGGATACAGCACAGCACAGCACAGCACCGATGTAATCTGGTTACAGGGCAGGTCTAGGATGCCTCGGCCCCCCTTGAGATGGGGGAGACTGGGCCCCTAAATCCCAGCCCCTGGCTTAGGCTGGTTCCTCCATGATCCCAGACAGAAACTAAACTCTCTTCCAGCCCTGCCCCCCAGCCCGGGCAGCAATCCACCTTCCTTTGTTTCTCTCCCTTGGGGGTAGCTGGTCAGACAGGTTGAGAGACCCTCTTAGCATAATGACTCATCCTTCTGGGCTGTGGTACCGATGGCAGCCATTGGGGATTACCACAGAGCCAGCATAGGAACTAGCCAGATACCCCCACTACGTCACAGTCTGCCACGCAAATATGATTTTATTGTGACACAACTTTTGCAAGGCAGGACTTTGAAAATGCAGACTGAGCCTTGGATGTCTTCATCTTTCACTAGCAGCCTTTCTCCTGTATGCTGAACCTCTCCCAAGCTCCCCTCTTTTTAATGCTCATCTGAAGTATATTAAATAACATTCCCCTAAATGCATTTTGTATTGTTGAACTGTGTCTGTGTGAACGGTACCCACTGCAGCTCCTGGAAACCCTGACTGGTAGGCCCTTTGTGAATTTAGCAGCACATGCAGACCACCAGGAAATGTCTGCCAGGTGACTTCATTTGCTTATACATAGTAGCAGTTATGTGGGGTCACTTTCCTTCTCCGTAGCTCAGCTGTTCGCACTGCTTGCTTTCTTCTCAGTCTAATCAACTCCTCAGGCTCTCTCCAGATGCAAGAGATCTGTTTTACCCTTCTAAACCCTAACTAACCAAGTCTCTTCTAGCTATATTCAGTGCCCGGGGTTGTTCTATGTGACCAGAGTGCTGGGCTTCCAAAGAGCTCAGTTTATAACTGCTCAGAGCACGCTCTCATGGTCTGACACTGCATGTTCATTTTACAATATTGTACAAGCCATGATTCTCTGTTGTTCTGTATACACACCTACACTGTTCTGGTAATGGAGCTTTTGAAAGGAGGTAGTGTTTTAAATATAATCTTCATTTATTTGTTACTTAACACTTCATTTTCCACTAAAGATCAGTGGTGGGTTTGCACTTTTAACAGTGGAGGTTGCTGAAAGCCAGCCTCCTCACCTCTGTTCATTTTTCCTCACCCCTGTTCACCTCTCTTCCCCTGAGCTGGGGGCACAGATGGACATGGAATCAGGAAGAGAGCCAGCAGCTGAGACCTAGGGTGTGGGGGACAGCAGCCAACCATCTTTAACATGGAACTGGGGCAAAAACCTGGGGTATAGCAGCAACTCCCACATCCCTACTTCCCATGCCTATTCTAAAGCTGCATTGTGAGGAGCAAAACATCTGTTCTAATCATCTGACGGCAAACCTTGAGCTGTGTGAAATTTGATAGCGCTGCTGACCAAAAAAGTTTTTGTGTTCCAAGGTGCTGGTATAGCCGTTGTGTTACGGCAAATGTGTGTTTTGTTTTTTCAGGACTCAACCTACAGCCAGCTGCTGGTTATCCCCAGTATAGGTTTACCTCTGAAAACAAAAATATATGCAGCTGTGAGAGCAACCAACCTTGACGGCAGGTACAGTAAAGGATGCTGTTTTTTCCCTTTCTAATTTTTGCAGCTCGTTGAGGAGCACCAATCACCCACCTGCATTATAATTACAAGGGCATTTTTGGCAGTCTTTTTATATTTAGGTTTGGCAGATTTTGATTTTTTTTTAATTTGATGGCTAACTGATTATTTTCAAGCATTTTTTTTTTATTTATTTAAATTTTCCCAGGTGTGGAAAACCATGGGAGTGTCTGGCAATAAGGGAGTCAATTATTTAAGGAGAGGACACACTGAGATTCAGAAAATTAAAGCTTTAACTCTTAAAATACAAACTGTCAACATCATGCCAAAGTATACCAAATAAATATTCTTAAATGAAACTCTAATAATTTCTCAAGCAGCATTTTTTTTACTTTTCTTACCATAGATTTTGAATATTATTGATAGAAATATTTTTGCAGGTTTGTATCTATATAGTGAAATGTGTGTTTACTAATAAAAATCTAATATGTCCAAGACTATTTACATGTAAAGAAATGGCTAATCTGTGTGAATCACAATCCTCTGTTGAACGGATTCAGAGCTAATCAGATCTTTATTGCTAATCGTGAACAGAGATTCTCCTTTAGCTCAAGGGAAGGAGTCCTGGACTTCCGTAACAGGAGGAAACAAAAGGGCTGGAATTAATGTTCAATTTCCAGAATAGAGAGGAGTAACTACTAGTATCCCCCTTGGGTCTGTACCAGGACCAATCCTGTTCCACATATTTATAAATAATTTGGAAAAAGGGATAATCAAGTGAGGTGACAATTTTCAGATCATATGAAACTACTGAAGATAATTAAGTCCAAAGTGGACTACAGAGAGTTACAAAAGGATCTTTCAAAAGTGGGTGACTGGTCAACAAAAGGGCAGATAAAACTCGGTGTTGTTAAATGTACAATAATGCATATCGTAAAACATAATCTCAACTACACATACAAAATGAAGGTGTCTAAATTACTTGTTACCACTAGAGAAAAGATCTTGAAGTCATTTTGGATAGTTCTCTGAAAACATCCACTCCATGTGAAGTGGCAGTCAAAAAGTTAACTGAATGTTGTGAATCATTACAAAAGGGATAGATAAGACAGAAAATATCATAATGCCACTATATAAATCCATGGGATGCCCACATCTTGAATAAGGTATGCAGATGTGGTCATCCCATCACACACACACAAAAAAGATCTATTGGAACTGGAAAAGGTACAGAAAAGGGCAATAAAAATGATTAGGGATGTGGATCAGTTTCTATATGAGGAGAGATTAAAAACGAGTGGGACTTTTCAACTTGGGAAAGAGGCAACAAAAGAGGGTTATGATCAAGGTCCGTAAAATCATGACAGATATAGAGAAAACGGATAAGAAAGTTCTGTTTATCCTTTCTCATAACAAATGAACTGGGGAGGGGGGTGTGTGTGTCACTCAATGAAATTAATAGGCAGCAAGCTTAAAACAAACAGAAGGCAGTATTTCTTCGCACAATACACAATCAACCTGTAGAACTCCTTGCCTGAGAATGTTGTGGAGGCTGAGACTATAGCAGGTTTAAAAAAAAAAGAACTGCATAAGTTCATGGGGGATATGCTGATCAATGGCTATTAGCCAGGATGGGCAGGGATGGTGTCCCTAGTCTCTGCGAGAACCTGGGAGTGGGTGACAGGGTGGATCACTTGGCAATTACCTGAAGCATCTGGCATTGGCCACTGTCAGAAGACAGGATACTGGGCTAGATGGAGCTGTGGTCTGATTCATTGTGGCTGTTCTTTTGTTCTTATGAGGATGTGACTCCTGTCCAATGCTGCCATGAAATTCTAAGAGGAGTATAGTGATACCCATCGGTGTGGTATGTGGCCACTGATTTGTAACAGCTGCTTTACAGTGGAACAGATGGGTATAAAACCATGTAGGTTGAACTGTATCATTCATAAACCATGGGATATACTGTGCAGTAATGTAAGCAATGCAGAAAAATGAAAACCATTATGCTGACATAGAATGGTCTCCGTGAGAATGCAGGGATTCTATACATGGCTCATAATTGTGCATAACTGTGTAGGTTTAATTCATCAGCTAGTACTATCAACTTGTACCTCCGTTTTTTTAAATCTTTTTGTCTGACAATTATGTTGCTCCTCATGCAGATGGAATGTTTTGATGGACTATTGTTACACCACTCCATCTGGTAATCCCAATGATGAGCTCCGATACGATCTCTTCTTTAGGTAGGTACTTTGCAAATCCAGCATTTGTATGCAAATGCCCTCCTTTTAAGACTGCAATTTCGAGTCTCTGTATGATAGTGCAATGCTTACATTTCTTGATGGGCATGAGGGTTTTAAGGAAGGTCCAAAGTCTTTGCGTGTAAACACTTTAGTCACTTACCTACCTATTTGCGTACATAAATATTGGGTAAGTGTGCATAGTCATGAAAATTGTGTGCAGCAGTATAGGTATAGAAATTGGTATTTTGCACGCACTTAATAAGGGTCCTTTATACTCACACTTCAATGGATAGGCATTTGTTAACATTCATTTTAATGCAAGAAATTGGGAGAATGCCCTATGGGCAGATAATCATCTGAAATGTCTAAGGGGTTGATTCAGGAAAGTGCTTAAGCACAAGCTTAAGTGCTATTATGAATGAGAATGGTTTTCTGAACTGGTGTCTTAAAAGGGCTAGCAAACAGCAACTTGGTGTCTCAGCAACACCTCCGATGAAATCCTATCAGGGGCTCTTGATGG
The DNA here is from genome assembly GCA_019425775.1 of Rafetus swinhoei. NCBI lineage: Eukaryota > Metazoa > Chordata > Testudines > Trionychidae > Rafetus > Rafetus swinhoei. The sequence goes on along the minus strand of CM033437.1, from coordinate 197,793,414 downwards.
AGCTGCTTCCTCCTTTCAGAGGTGCTTAGCTACTGGATAACATCTTGTTTCAGGTTTCATAATTATTTGGGGGATTTGAATTCAATGGAACCTGGATCTGAACTACCTTAATTTTGCAACATCAAAACCAAAATACACAGTTTAGGTTTTGCGTAACCAAGAGTATCTTGATTTGGTGGGTTTGCATAGCATTTAGCATCTTATTTGAAAACAAGAACACTTTCTAAGGCTCTGAGGGTACGGGTAGACTGCGGGGGGTTTTCGGGATACCAGAGGTATCCTGAAAAATCTCTGCCATGTCCAGGGAATGTGTTTGCTCTTCCGCTTTTTTTTTGCGGAAGAGCAAATGTGCTCTTTCCGAAGCCCCTGTATTCCTCGTTTTACGAGGATGAAGGGGGCTTCCGAAAGAGGGTTTTTCCCCGACATTTGTCCCACTCTAGATGGGCCAAATGTTGGAAAAGCCTCTTCCGACAAAACAATCGGAAAAAGGTACGCAAAATGCGGAGCGTGCGCGCACTCTCTCTCTTTCTCTCTGACAATGGCCTCCTTTTGGACCTCTTTGACAATGGCTCTTCTTCCTGCTATAGCCTTCCTTTCAGCAGCAACCAACAGCTACCTTCTTTCTTGGCCCAGGGCTTCTCTTTTCCTCCCCCCCCCCCCAGCAGTCCCATTTCCTAGTCACCTGGACTCCTTCTCAGGTGACTGGGTTCATTGTCTCCTCCTAGGGAGGCAGGCCATAGCTGGCACTGGTTCAGCTGAGCTCTAAACCCTCTTAAAAGGCCAGGTCAGAGTGACAGAGTCCCCCCTTACACATACAATATAAAGCAGAATTGATTGCCAATGCTCAGTATTTTTGGGTACCTATCTGCATTAGCTAAGAATGCATCAGCATTAGAGACATTAGAGACAAAATGCAACAGAGACAAAATGATGCTGTGGCATAACTCCCACTAATGTGAAGGGCATATACAGTACAGGATCAGGGCTAGTTATCTCAAATCCCATGTATTCCTGACAGTCTAAGATAGGGGTGGGGAACCTTTTTTGGTTTGGGGCCACTGATTCACAGAAAAATCAATCAGGGGCTGCACACAAGAAGCAAACAAACGAAACAAACTCTCACTGATGTGGACCCTGACTAAGAAGGAGAAAGACACTCCCCACATTCCTATCACACATCAGAGCCTAAGGTGGCCCAGTGTAGTAGATTTGTTCCAGCCTTACGGATGGGTGGTGGGGACTCTAGAGCCAGTGCATGTTCCCCAATGCTGAGAGGGAGCCTGGAGCCCTGGGGGCCAGATCCAGGCAAGCCGGGGGTCTCATCTGGCCCCTGGGCCTTAGGTTTCCCCACCCTGGTCTAAGACAAGTGACTTGCCTTAAGAAAATATCAGACATATTACATTCTTGAACACAGATCCTTTTTTAATGTTTGTAAGAGTAATTCTGACACTGAGCATTTTGTCCACTGTCTTTCTCTGCCTTTCTGTGCAGGGATCACTGACCTACTATAGCACACATGAGTCTCTAATAGCTGCCCATTTTGGATGTCATGGTGCTGCCTTGGTTTTTTCCCCATACATCTTAAGCATTGATCTTGCTACTTGTAATCCCTTGTTCTCAGGGGCTAAAAATCAGAGGGACACATGGTCATCCCAGTTTTAATCTTTTATAATTAGCTGCGACAAGGACCCACAGACCACTGTAATTGAGAATGGCAAGAGCCAGATGGGCCGGTTTTCCTTTGAGGTGTTCCGCTTTGTGAAGCATAAGAACCAGAAGATGTCTACAGTCTTCCTCCATTGTGTGACAAAGCTATGCAGAACAGATGACTGCCCCTTTCTTGCACCTGTAAGTTTTGGGGGGGTTCTGTCAATAACGTTCATAAATCTGTGCTGTGCCAGAGGCAGAATTGTGGGGCGATGCTACACCTGTAATTTGCAGATGGCTAGCAGAGGTGGAGGGCATCTGGGTTGTTCAGATGAAGACAGTACCTAGAGTTTGAACTTGTCATCTGTCTCTAGAGAATGAGAACACAACAAATGAAGGGTGACATTTCAATCTCAGCAGTGTTGTGTGAATTAACACTTGGAACTGTAAATCTCAGGGGAATGAAACTTGGTAAGGGAAATGTTCACTTTTAGGTCTCTGGGTCAAAGCATGCCTAGGATGATAGAGCTCAAAGGTGATCATGGTTGGAAAGCCATTGAGAGAGTTTATGAAAAATGAGCTAGTGGTCTCAGTTCACCTCCTAGGGCTTGTCTAGACCAGTGTTTCTCAACCATTTTTTGCTCATGGCCCCCTTCTGAGCCTCGTTTACCTCTGTGCCCCTCCTCATAGCCGCTGTTAGTTGGAAAAAAAGGTACATAATTTACCTAATGTTCCGTTTTTTCCATGTGGCCCCCTAGAGGTAGGGTGTAGCCACTGGGGAGCTGTGTGGCCCAAGGTTGAGAACCACTGGTCTAGACTACTCCGAAGTTCCAAAAGAGGATATGCAAATTCTGATCTCACTTTCAGAAAAATGAGGTTTATGTAGCTTTTCGAAAAAGGGAGGGTTGCCGAAAAAAATGCGTCCCGACTACTTTCACTTTCGAAAGCTCTGCTTTCAAAAGTGAGATCGGAAGAAGATATGCAAATTCCACAGGAATTTGCATATCCTCTTTTGGAACTTCGGCATAGTCTAGAAGAGCCCCTAGAAAATAAGGTAGCTTGGAATAATGTCAGTAGAATAATGTCAATAGCAAACTCAAAGATAGTCAATGAGTTTGAGCCTTAGACTGACCTATCCATTCATTTCTAGATGTGGTCCTGCAATGGGCCATTGGTGGGGCTCCTCTTACTCCAAGCCTTTGGGAGGCCAGTCTGCCTCACCACAAGTCCCCACAAGACAACGTTGAACATTCATAGGATGTTTTGAGGAAAGTTGCACTGTCACTTTCACCTGCTAGACCAATTTAGCAGTAGAGTTGGTGGAAAATATTGTCATAGAGCATTTTTCTAATAGAAAATTCCATTTTTTTTGAAACTCAAACTTCCTATCGGAACATGACTACTTTAATGGAATTTTATTTCAGGAAAAAAATGTGAAGGTGGGGGAGGGGGCATTCTGATAAGTCAAAACAGTGCTCAGTTGTACTGAAGTTTTTCCAGTTTTAAAACGGTGCTCTTTGTCTGAAGGACAGGTTGATATATAGGACAGAGCTGTGTAAACCAGAATAAATGAGAGGAAAGAGTGTAAAAAACACTCTTCAATAGAAATGAGTACTCATGATTAAAATACTCATCCAGGAGCAGGTTATATTTTGCCCCCACAGACATTTTTAGAAAAGAATATTTTGATTTTTATTGTTTAGAAAATATTTCATTTATGGTTTTTTATAATATAAAAATGATAAAGTTGAAATGGAAACAAAATTATGTGATCAAAAGAATATGTTCTGATACGATTATTTTTTGAAAAATCCGTGTGGGAAATTTTGAAATTCTGTGCTTTCAGGGCAATTTGGAATTAAAAACATTTTGAAATTGGAAAATTTCTTGTGAAATGGAAATTCCAGTCCCCACACAGCTCAGTCCAGCAGCTTTCATGACCACCTAAAATGTTTGAAAGAAAAAACATATTAGAATTTACTCATCTAAGCCCCATTCAGCAAATAACTTAAAATATGATATTTATGTTAGTATTTTAAAATGCTCTTTGCTGAATCAGGGCCTGAAACATGAAATATGAAAAGATAGTCAAGTTAGATTTTTTTTTTTAGGTCTCAGCATGGTTTGCGTACCTAAGATATGTGTGGCCATGGTGAATGGCCAATTAAAGATGGATCACAGACAATACAATGTGAGACTATTCTAATATAAAAACTGATGATAAAATTGTAAGTCCAACTGCATGATATTCTGAAGAGCTATTCAGAATATGACTGACGCAACACAGATGCCCCCTTTTTAATGAAAAGGATTTGAGAGAATCTCAAAGTCATATCTTTTATGTTCCTAGTCTAGCACATACACATTGGCAGGTACAGGTGGCTCTGAACAAAGCTTGGGTAAATTAATTACTGAAAAGTTTATTATACTGTAATATTGATATTGTACATGAGAACAGGGCAGTTTCATAAATGAAATGAGGTGAAATACAATTGGAAGCCAATCATTTACAACATACAGGGGACATTGCATCTGCTTTTATTGCCAAGTAAATGAGTGCTTCCAAGAAATAAAGCTCTAATATCACTTTTAAAAGAGCTGGCATTAAAAATGGAAGCTCAGGAAGGCAATAATTCTTCTCCACTCTGAAACTGTGATTGTTTTGATTAATTGCTCAGATTTGCAGTAACAGAGAAAGAAGAGCTGCTGTTAGGAGAACAACTTGGAATGCTCAGAGCACCTCTGGAAATGCTGTAATCTCCGCTGGCCCCATCATTACAAGGAGTGGTAGGAATGATCAAAACTTTCTCTATATTGCAGGAATTTCAAAAACATGGGGAAATATTTTGCTGTTTAAAAAGCATTTCAGTGACTCAAAACACCGGTTTGCTTATTTGGGTCCGTTCCTACTGTTAGAGTAAACTTTCACGTAAAAGTTCTAAGCCAATTTTATTGACCAGATATGCACTCAAAACACTCAGGGCTTGTCTACATTACAGAGAAGATGGAAGCTGCCGCAATCAATTTTCTGGGGTTCGAATTAGTTGGTCTAGGGAAGACACTTTCTCCTTTTGTGTAGACCAGGCCCCCGTGAAGTCATTATGGTTTATGTGCACATATCCGAGGCTGGCATAAACACCCACACTCAATAGGCTAAATTCTCATTTGTCATACAGCTGCAGCTTCCATTGAAGGTGGAAGAAAAAAACGAGCCTGACTAATTTTGCTTAAAATCAGAGATCAACAGGAGAAAGCCACACATTAAGGAAAAAAATTAGAAGATAATGAACACCCCCTCTAATATTGACTATCCTTTCTCATGCCTCGCTCTTGTTAGGGCATGTCTACTCTGCAAAAAAGGGTGTGTTCTTAATTAGCTTTCACTCATTTGCGTTAAGTTAGCAATGAAGACACAGCAATTTAGCTCTTAACTGACTTTAAAAGTTTGAATTAAAGCTTATAGTGCTGCTATCCTGAGTTAAAACTCAAGTTGCTGTGCATTCACTGCTATTTTAATTCAACATAGATAGGATGAGTAAAGAACACTCCAGTTTTCGCAGTGTAGACCTAACCTTAAGGACATTAACTATGGCTTGCATTGATAATATACTTTTTGCTCAGCTTTCAGCTGTAAATAGAGACTGAGGCCAACTGTTCCCATATTCAGTATAAAGATGGTTGCCCGGGTTCTGTTCTCACTTAGGCTACATCTACACTGCAGAGTTTTTGTGCAAAAACAGCTGTTTTTGAGCAAAAACTTGTGGAGCATCCACAGTACAAGTGTGTTCTTGTGCAAGAAAAAGTACAGTAAATCATAAGAACACAGGACTTTTTGCACAAGAGTTATTTCTCTTCTACGAGGAATAAGCCTTTTTGTGCAAGAGCTCTTGCGCAAAAAGGCACATGTGGACAGGCAACAGAGGTTTCTTGTGCAAGAAACTCCTATGGCTAAAATGGCCATCAGAGCTTTCTTGTGCAAGAGTGTGTCCACACTGCCATGGACACTCTTGCGTAAAAGCACATCTCTTGTGCAAAAGTACATGGCAGTGTGGACATGTTCTTGCGCAAGAAGCCTGCAGAGTAGATGTAGGTTTAGACTCTGGATAGGTACCAATTTAATTCCACTGATTTCCATTCTCTTAGAATTTGAAAATACTGCCAATACATCTTAGAATTTCTGAGAAGCATACATTTTGGGAACACCATGGTAACATAGTAAAGATACAATATTTTGTCCCAAATTCTGCTATCAGATGCATGTAAGTAACTGTCATTGGGTCAGTTCAGTGGAGTTATTCTGGATCAAAACCAATTAAATTGTGAGTAGAATGTAATCCCACTGAGGGAAAAGAATTATTAGGATCTTTAGGACTAAATTGTCGTCTCCTGCTGTGGGGTGGTGGATACATTGCACATATGCAAGAGGAGAAATTTGCCCCTAGAGAATTGGGAATGTATCCTGGTTTTTGTATGTGCCCGGATAGAAAAAGGGGGTTTAATAGAACTGGATGAATAATGCCAAAAATTCTGCACATATTAGAAGTAGAGAAGGCATTTGCTTCAGCCATGCTCATGGCCCTTTTAAAATCACTTTTCATGAACGTTCAGTTGAAAAGTATCTGGGGAAAAACTAATTTAGAGTTGCAAGCATGAGGAGACTGAATTTCAGATTTGCAGTTATTTGCACCAGACTTTATATCCAATCGGGACAGAAACAAGACCACAGGATTTATCTGACTAATCATAAATAGAAAAATATGAATCAGTTGCCTTTGGTTATTGAAAAAATTAAAGTAAACCACAAACTATTTGTGGATATTTCATGAGCAGAAAAGATGGTTAAATTCTTTACATATACGATTTGTGGAAAAAGATTTTGTTTAGCTGAAGGGTAGCCATGAATAAGTATGAAATAGGAAAATAATAATTTTACAATAGTCTGTTTCAGAAATGGAGTTTTTACCTTTTACTTCTAGCTTTTATGTTGCGCAGGCAGGCAAGACAGTTGGGTAGATTAAAACACTGGACGATGAGTTGGAAGAGCTGCATTGAGTTCATGACTGTCACAGGTTTCCAGTGTGACTTGGGGCAAATCACTTAATCTACCTTGTGCCTCAGTTCGCCTTTCGTGAAATGTGGGGAATGGTACTTCCCTACCCTGAGGCTAAAATCTATTAATAATTATGGGGCTCTCTGGGTATGTCTACACACAATTGTTATTTTGGGAGAAGGATGCAAATAGCGCTGTGCATTTGCATATTTCATCCAAGTTTTTCTTTCGGAAGACGTTCTTACGGTATTTACCCACGTCTACACATGGCCGAATTTCGAAATAAACCCTTATTTTGAAAGACTCTTTATTCCTCCTACAATGAGGTTTACAGGGGTCTTTTGAAATAGGGGTTTATTTAGAAATTCAGCTGCATGTAGACACAGGTAAATACCGGAAGAGTGTCTTCCCCAAAAAAAGGAGGAAGTATGCATATGCGCAGCGCTATTTGCATCCTTCTCCCGAAATAATAATCAAACATACCCCCTGATACTATGGTGACAAGGTGTCATATAATTATCTATATGGGTACATAGCATTGCTGCTGTTTATGAGAGTCTCGCTCGTGTTTGTTTTAAGCTCTTCTAACACTGGTCTCTTTCACAGAGATCTTGAACTTGTTCATCTACAATAAGCCATTTTAGACAAAATATGTTTTTCTCTCTGTGTACAGAAACAAAATAGTTATCTATCTGTGTAGGCAAAACTGTTTAAAAAGTAATGGTAGCCATTGTATGTTCTACTTAGAAATAAATATAAGACATGTACTTTTGAGATGTGACTGAGGCTTGAAAAGACAAAACATTTAATTTCAAGACGAACAATGGGGAATAAGTGAAAACTAGGGGAAAATTCATTCATAATTATAATCTCTTTTACCCTACTGCCAAGAAAAAAAATGTGTGGAGGAGGAGAAGCTTTATAATGCTCTGTAGTTATGGATTTCCTTGATGAAACAAAGATAAAGTACCACCACCATCACAGAGTTTCTCCCTTCATACAGCAGGCGATCAGAAGGAGACATTCCTGCTGCATTTTTCTGGATCACATTTTTATGAAATGGGACAGAAAAGAATTAGCAATACGTTCAGATAAATGGATCTTGAATAAAGATTTTTTTGCGGAGTAATTATTGGTGCATAAGACCAATATATCCTCACAGTAAAAATTAGGAAGCTTCTCATAGTTAACGTTCCTAGCCTGACTTGAACAAAGACATCTATAGTGATGAGTATATTTGTGGAGTTTGGGGATAATTCTAGCTTTATTTTTGTCTGTTTTTTGGAAGTGCGGAGAAGGTGCGGATATTGATGTCTGTAAAATATAATACCTCCATTTTTGTATTTTTATACAGATGAGACACCAACCAACAATTCACAGCTTGGTAAGTTAATCAGATTCAGAAGAGTGGTGTTACAAGAGGGCTACGCTAATGAGTGCAGAAACTATTTGGATTCAGTTGTATGTATTGTACACTTTTCCTTATTACCATGAATTTAAAAATGAAAAAATATGAATGTGTTATAAAGAAAGCAGCTGGTAGATCTGGAGTGCTCAGTTAAGTTCATTGTACTCAGCCCCAACATGTTAGTGAATTTCAATCTCTACTAGGGAAATGAAATGGCAGAGCAAATGCAACCCTGTTTATGCTGCTCTGGCACATTACAAAACAGTGCAAGTACCAGAAACAAAACCTCAGGTTTAAGCTATAAAGTCATTTCCTATAGCCGATGAGTTGAACCACAGAATGGCCCTTACGGTGCAGCTTCAGAGTGCAAAAAGGTAAAAGACCTCCTGTAGATGACCTTTGTCCTGGATGTAACCATAGGAACCACACATTGTTTTGGTAAGGCATCTACAGACCCCAATGCTTCTGCTCTGGAGATAGCAGGCTTTAAGGAAAAAATGTGGTGGTGTAGGGGAAAGGAGGTTTGTAATTTGTCAGAAGTGCTACTTCTCCAGATCACCTTGTATGCAGCCCCCAAGTGATTTTTCTGGGGGTCAGCAACCCCCGATCCAAAAAAGGTTCCTCACCCTTACCCTAGTCCTTCTGTCCTCCAGCACATTTAAATAGTGGGGAATCCAAAAGCATGTTAAGGGTTCCTCCTCCATAATAAAATCATGTCTTACGGTAACTTGGCATCATATATATAGTAGCCCAATGTCTGTGACTCTGTAACGCTGAAATGCTGGCTGTTCCCTCTGGGCGGCGCTGTTGCCTGAGTCACGTCCTTCGCCTCCCGCCGTGGCGCTTGGCTGACTTCTGCGCTGCTCCCCCATGGCAGCCCGGCTGAGCGGCGCAGAAGTCAGCCGAGTGCCACGGCGGGAGGCGAAGGCGGGCGGGGCGCTGAAATGCGGCGTGACAGCAGCTCCAGGTCCCACCCCCTGGCCGTGAACATCACCGGCCCACCCCCCTTCACCTCCCGCAGTGGCGCTTGGCTGACTTCTGTGCCACTTAGCCGGGCTGCTGCACGGGAGCAAGCAGCGCAAGTGACCGTTTGGGCTCCACGGTCCCCCGAGTGAGAGGCAGGAGGGGGAGGAGAAGAGAAAGAGAGACGGAGAGAGATGCAGGAGACGGAGGTGAGCTGAGAGAGAGAGAAGGGGAGGCAGTAGGAGGAGGAGGAGAGAGAGAGAGAGAGAGCAAGAGACTGGAGGCTCAGGAGAGAAGACCAACGTAGAGGAGAGACCTGAAAATCCCATCTTATGATGGGCTAATTGGCTAGTTAAATAAGAAAGAGTTAGGTTTCCTGTCAGCTGACATCCTGCACACCTGAGGGTGGAGTTCAGGTCTGCTTATGCCTTAAAAATTGTCAAGTCTTACGCACACGTACACTTCACCCTGTGTGTGAAGATACTATGCACCTGCAGCCGCTCCCTAAATACATTCGAAACACTTATTGTGCCTTTCAGTATTAGCTTGATAGCTGTAATTTTTGCAATGTAGCAGGAAGACAAAGCTCTGTAGAAATTGATTCTGATGAGACCTTTCAGTGCCTTTTTTTTTTATTTCCTTGTAGCTCATCCAAATGGACCTCCTTTTCAGCTGAACTCAGTCACCAGCGCATTGATTTCAGGAATAGTCATTCTAGGAATTATGAGTGTTTTCTTCTTTGCATGTTCCCTCACCCTCCTGCGCAGGAAATGGTCTAGCAACTCAGTTTTGGGTGGCATACAAAACCTAGCTTTCAATTAAAAGGAAAATTAATTTGCACTTGTTTTGGGGGCGGAGGATTGCCTTCATTGTCCATGAGATGTTCTTACGTTATAAATTTACCAAGGCAAACTTCATCTTGTCTTATTCGTAGTGTTGTAGTTTTATCATATAGGTAAACAGTCATAATGATGGTGAGAATCCTGGCTAATTATTTCAATGTGTTTGTGATCAGACTAGCATTTTGCCTGTGGGTGTACTGATGATAAAATAACTGCCGGACTTCCAACTTGGGTCTTAAAATGTAAAGATGCTTACAATAAAACATCTCTAAATACACCATTACTAAGTCAGAGCTGGCCAACTGGACACATTCATATTTAATCACCATCTTTGATAAAGACTGCTTCTACTTTTATCTTTTTTCTGTATTTTCCCCAATTTATTGTGTGAGCTTTTTGAACAAGTTATTGTAGCTTGGAACATACATTTTTATTTTCAATTTGGACTAAAAATAACTGCACAAAGAATAAAAATGAGTGGGCCGTGATCCTCATTCATCTATAAATGGGATCATATGACACTGTAGGCAGAATTCTGCTATGTCTTGTAGTTACATTGAATTCAGTGGGATTGCATACAGTGCAAGTCAAGGCAAAACTAGGTATGGTATCTATCCATCAAATTGTGTAGCGCTGAAAATTCAAAGTCATTCCCAGGGCACAGTTTACTCAGACAAAAAAACTCTCGTGGTGAAGTCTTTCAGTGATAACTTTAATGGGCACTTGCCCGCATCATCAGTTTTTCAGTTTTTACTAAGCCTTACTTAGATGCAATCAGCACTGCTATTACCTTGAGTTCAACTCTTCCCTCATGGCCATGCTAGGGTGGAATGAACTTCTTCCTTTATTTTTAAAAGAAAAACACCCCCTCCCATAGAGCAACACCAAAAACCCTCCCAAAACAAAACAACAAAACTCACCAGTGCTTTTCCAGACAAATGGATGTTTTAGGGCCAAATTCTGCAGTTTGAGTAAAAGCCCCACTGAAGTAGTAATTTGAAAGGTCTGATTCTGTCACATCAGTTCAAAAACATAAGGTGATCCTTTCACCCAGAACTGTCCACAGTGTGATGCTTCCCTTTCCCCCCATGAACTAGACTTCCTTTCCTTTTTGGGGAAAAATCTTACAAGAACAGGCCAAGTGCCTTACCAGAATCACAGCTCCAGCTAATCTGATAAACCTCAGACCATCTGAATTAAGTGTGAATCATCATGTGTCTCTTTCAATAGATGTGTATTAATAGGAATTTAGGTACATCTTTCCAGGAATCTGGAAGAGCATATTGGTACTGATAACAAGCAAGGCAATGGTAGATACACTACATATATAGTGTAACTTTGATTGCTAAACACTTAGGATTTGGGCCCAGGCTCAGTAAGTAAGCTTTTAACTTCACTTACCATGTACTGTACAGACTGACTCAGCAGCACCTCATTGTTATTTATCACTTCTTCTGTATTAATCATGTCTGTGCTCTCTATGATGCCACACTACAGGTTAATGTTTAGGAGTCTGTGGATCTCAAGACTAAATGCAAATACAGACATGCCATATCACTCTCCTCTGTCCTTGAAAATGCTGTATAAAGGCCTGTTCGGAAATTATCCAGCCTGTTGTAGTGTAGGATCTCTAACACCACCGCTGTGCATGTTTCCTCCAGTCTTAATACCTCAGAAACATTTTGTTTGCAATTCAGGGGTTAGGTCTGATGACATGTAAAACATGATTGTTTAATAAAATTGAAAAAATACCAGAAGAAATATTTGTCTGAGTGCCTTTCTTATAAGGGGTTATTGTCTTGCTTCTGTTTCAGATTTAAATACTTCATCCTACAAAGGTGAAATTGGGTTCACATATTTAATCTAAGTAAATGTCTTACCATATATGACTAGAGCTGAATGATATTTTTTCTGACTACAGATTGAACCTCTCTAGTCGAGTACCATTGGGACCTGACTGGTGATGAACCAGAGAGCTTGCCGGACCCCAGGAGGTCATTATTTAACAGCATTACCAACACTTCCACTGCTTACTGGGCTCTTAGAAGACATTTAGGGGTAAATTAGAGCTAGATAACAGCACAGAACACTGAGAGCCAGGACTGGTGGCTGTAAACAAACTTTATGGGACCGCAGGAAACTTGGCCACCCCCATGCTAAGTGGACATCTAACTAAAATCATGCTGGACCATAGATGTTGCTGGACCAGAAAGTGCTGGATTAGAAAGGTTCAACCTGTAGTTTATTTTCCTGAAAATATAAACTGTTCGATGAATTCTGGTCAATTCAGCTAATGGTTTCAGCTGAAAAATGGAGAAAAAATGCAACATCAAAATGTTCATTTTAATAGGTTAAAAATGAAATATTTTGACATTTTGTTTTGAAATTCAGCTAAATGTAATTAAAGAAAAGGGGTAAAATATCTAAAAATGAAATATTTAGTTCTGAGTGGAATGAAATGTTTGTTCAATCTCAAAACAAAGGTTTGTGGTGAGTTTTTTGTTGTTTTTGCTTTTGTAAAAAAAAAAAAAAATAGTTTCAGGTCAACCTGAAATAATTTCTTTCAGATATTTTAGTTTGGCCATTAAATTAAAAATCATTTACTGGCTGTGCTCTAACTAAGATGTAATCTAAACAAACATCAGATAGCCATCGTAGGGTGAAACTGGAAATTTGCACCAGAAAATGAGAGAGATGCAGATTTAAAGGCTTATCATGATTCATGGGCAGTGGGTGAGTCTAGGACTGGGGGAAGGCAAGATCCCAGCCACACCCGTTTTGCCCTACCCTTGCTCCCCAGACCCTGTGGGAGCTAAAGGCACCCCCATTGTAGGGGTAGGCCACCTCTTCCCCAGTGGGTGGTACACAACCCCAGCCTTCCCTACCTCCCAGTCCGGGAGCATGGGAGGAAGAGTGGGCAGTACACGGTACCCACCTTACCTGGCCCCAACTACAGCATGGGGGAATGGGAGGGCAGGTGATGCCTGGCCCTAATCTCCCCAGCCCTCCAGAGAACTGGCAGCATAGCCGCAGCATTGTCCTCAATGAGGACAAATGTTGAGTCCTGCACTTGGGACAGAAGAATCCCAAGCATTGTTACAGGCTGAGGACCATCTGGCTAAGTAGCAATTCAGCAGAAAAGGACCTGGGGATTACAGTGGATGAGAAGCTGGATATGAGTCAACAGTGTGCCCTTGTAGCCAAGAAGGCTAATGGCATATTAGGATGCATTAGGAGGAACATTTCCAGCAGATCTAGAGAAGTGATTATTCCCCTTTATTCGGCACTGGTGAGGCCACATCTGGAGTATTGTGTCTAGTTCTGGGACCCCAACTATAGAAAGGATGTGGACGCATTGGAGAGGGTCCAGTGGAGGGCAACAAAAATGATTAGGGGGCTGGAGCACATGACCTACGAGGAGAGACTGAGGGATTTGGGCTTATTTAGTCTACAGAAGAGAAGAGTGAGGGGAAATTTATGGCAGCCTTTAATTTCCTGAAGAAAGGTTCCAAAGAGGAAGGAGAGAGGCTGTTCTCAGGAGTGCTAGATGGCAGAACAAGGAGCAATGGTCTCAAGTTACAGTGAGGGAGGTCTAGGTTGGATAGTAGGAAAAACTATTTTACTAGGAGGTTGGTGAAGCACTGGCATGGGTGACCTAGGGAGGTGGTAGAATTTCCATCCTTAGAGGTTTTTAAGTCTCGGCTTGACAAAGCCCTGGCTGGGATGATTTAGTTAGGGTTGCTCCTGCTTTGGACAGAGGGCTGGGCTTGATGACCTCCTGAGGTGTCTTCCAGCCCTAGGATTCTATGATGCTGTGAATCCCAGACAGCCCTAGGGGGGAGACTCACTGAAGGGGAGTGGCGGTTGGGGGTGGATTGTGGGCAGGACTGGACTGGCAATTCTTGAAGGCATCACCTTCCCCTGTCCCTTATACCCACCACCCATGCCATGATCAATAGATTTATTTTTTTAAGGCCAGAAGAAACAACTGTGATCATCTAATCAGTCTTCCTGTATAACTTAGGCCACAGGATCTCTATGAATTAATTCCTGCCTTGAATCAAATGGTTGTGGTTGAACATATCTTCTCAACATCATCCAGTCTTCATTTAAAGATGTGTAGCAATGGAAAATCCAATGGTTAAATTGGATTCCAATAGTAAATTGTTCCAATAGTTGATTACCCTCAGTGTGAAAAATGTATACCTTATTTCTAGTTTGAATTTGCCTTGTTTCAATTTTCAGCCATGGATTATGTTACGCCTTTGTCTGGTGGATGAAGAACCCTCTGCCCTATTGTATTATTTTGAAATAACTCCCCTTATTTTGAAATAACATGCAGAGTGTCCACACTACCAAGCCTGTTGTTTTGAAACAAGGGGCTGATTATTTTGAAATAATAACTCCTGCATTCCTTGGAATAAGCTTATTTTTAAATAGTTATTTTGGGAGTTATTATTTTGAAATAAGGTATTTTGAAATAATTTCCTAGTGTAGACTTGCCCTTTATCAGATTTCTGTTCACCATGTAGTTTTTTTTATAAATTGCGATCAAGTTACCCTTTAATCTTTTTTTCTTGTATCCATTAAATAGATTGATCTTCTGGAATCTTTCAGCACAAGGCATATTTTTCAGTCCTTTAAGCATTCTCTTATGATTTGGGTGACACCACTGAAAAACAGTAGTCATTGTTGTTAAAAAAAATTCAAAGCATAAACTGTTATCAGTTCAGTACATGTGTTTTATCTTTGTATCGGTCTCAACTCTTGAAAGGAATAGTACCGTAAGGGAACTATTGTAAACTGACATAATTTATAAGAGTTAACGAAGGAGCCCCCCCCACTGATCTGCTGGCAGCTTGGGTATTGTGCTACTGCAATCATACAACTCAGTTGTTCTGCTTTATAGATGACAAGTTAGTTTCCAGTATCAGATTTAACTTCCCTGCCCCTTGACACCCTGACTATTTAACCATGTGGTATGTTCTGTTATGTGAGTGAAAAAATGTATTCTGTTCTAAAGACTACACCATGCATGCCAGTGGGGATGTGATCAAGCCCCTATGACTAAAGTACCAGGCTGGGATGGATTCTGTTATTGAAGATCCTATTGATGGGCAAAGCACTTATCTACTTTGTGCCTCAGTTTCTTGATCTGTCAAAAGAGATATTACCTACTCTATTTGAGAAGCACTTTGTGATCTACAAGTGGCAAGTGATAGATATCAATGCAAAAACAGAACAGTAATGAAGTGATCTGGCTTTGGATGATTTTGTTTAGTTTGCACACCAATGTGTCAAATGATCCCTTTTCTTTGGAGCACACTTGTCCATCAGAGATAAAAATAACCAGAAGGGACAAGTCGCACTGATGCATCCTCAAGTTCTAATTGCTTATGAAAGCAATGGTCTTAAAATATATACAGTAAAACCTTTAACATTGAGAGCATCAAGCAGTGGTATTGGTAACCTTAGTGGAAGTGCTTCAGAGATGTACCACAAGGTACACAATTACACAAAGCCAGTAAAGCAAGCCTTTAAAGTTTGTTTCTATAAGATGTATTCAAGGTATTTTTCAAAAACACTGGGAATTTACATAGGATCAAATAATCACTCTGCTCTGCCTCGAAGAGTGTAATCTGGGTTTCCAGGGTGGGGGATTTTGCTTATGATGGTGCAGTTTAAGGTTGGGCTTGCCCACATCTCTGCCTAGGCCTGGGGTATAGCCCCCAAAGAGCCACTCCAGCCATTCCTTTTCTTTCAATTATTCCTGGCCTTTCATGGTTTCTGTGCCTCTTGATGCCCTTCCCACTCTTTATTCTAGGGGTATGTCTAGACTACAGAGCTTTTCCGGGATACCTCTGGTATCCCGGAAAAGCTCTGCCGTATCCAAGGAACACGTTTGCTTTTCTGAAATTTTTTTTGGAAAAGCAGATGCATTTTTCAGTAAACCTTGCTTCACGAGGAAGAAGGGATGTTCTGAAAGAGGGTTTTATGAAATGGGACAGAAAAGAATTAGCAATACGTTCAGATAAATGGATCTTGAACAAAGATTTTTTTGCGGAGTAATTATTGGTGCATAAGACCAATTTATCCTCACAGTAAAAATTAGGAAGCTTCACAATTTGCGTACCTTTTTCCAACTTTTCTTTGTAGTGTTGACACAGCCTTGGAGTGGGTCCGTATGGGGTGGGGAAGCCAAAGTGATGTATGGAGCTTTAGCATGAGCTAGGACGTCTCATGTTACATAGCAAGGGCAGAGGAGAGTAAATGCTGGTTAGAATGTCCTAATGCTGGCCTGTCTGAAGGGAATATGAGTGACACAGAATGGAGAGATACCCCCAGTAATTGCAAAAGTGACGAGGAGTTCTGTGGCACCTTATAGACTAACAGATTTACTGGAGCATAAGCTTTCGTGGGCAAAGACCCACTTTATCAGATGCATGTAGTGGAAATTCCAGAGGCAGGGGTGTGTGTGTGTGTGTGTGTGTGTGTGTGTGTATATACACACATCTATCTATCTATCTATCTTTACATACACACACGCACATCACTTTGGCTTCCCCACCCCATATGGACCCACTCCAAGGCTGTGTACAGTATATAGAGTACCGTAATTTAGCGAATATAACCCGCGGGTTATATTTGTTTTTACAAACCCTGCACACACACACACACACCCCCCCGGCAGGCTATAGTCGTGCGTGGGTTATAGAGAGTTTTTTTTTTTTTACTGAAATGGCAGAGGATCCCCTCTGCACCACCCTTTTTACTAACTTTGCTGGGCTGGGGTTATCCCAGCCCAAGACCGAACAACGCAGGGAAACTTACAATGGGCGCAGCAGCCGGGAATGCTCCGGAGCTGGGGCAGAGGCATCCCCAGCAGAGGCACAAAATGGGAGGCTCCCAGCCCGGGCTGACAAAGGGAAGGAGCCCGGAGCATGTTGCAAATTGCGGGGCCAGGGCTCAGCGGCCAGTAGCAGCTGTGGGAGTCTGCAGGAGGCCATGGCTCACAGAAGCAGGGCCGGGGCATGGTGCTTGTTGCTCCTTCACAATCCAGACGGGCGCCCTCCCCTGCCTGCAGCCGCCGCCGCCGCACGCTGGACCCGCTGCGTGCTCGCTTGTTGCTCCTGGGCCGGGGCATGGTCTGGGGCGGCAGGGCTGCCTGCTCCGGGCTCCTTCCCTTTGTCAGCCCAGGCTAGGAGCCTCCCGCCTTGCGCCTCTGCTGGGGATTCCTCTGCCCCGGCTCCAGAGCGTTCCCAGCTGCTTGTAAGTTTCCCCACGTTGTTCGGTCGTGGGCTGGGAGCCTAACTCCCCACACCTTAAATATACCCCCGGCACAGTCTTGTATACTCTGCGGGTTATACTCGTGCGTGCGGTATACAAGATTTTTTTTACTGAAATAGAAAAAAACGTGGGGTATATTCGGGTGCGGGGTATATTCACTAAATTACGGTATATTTATACCTGCCTCTGGAATTTCCACTACATGCATCTGACAAAGTGGGTCTTTGCCCACGAAAGCTTATGCTCCAATAAATCTGTTAGTCTATAAGGTGCCACAGGACTCCTCATCACTTTTGCAGATTTAGACTAACATGGCTACCCCTCTGATACCAGTAACTGCAGTGTCTGCCGCAGGTATAAATTAGAAAAATCACAAGGTCATCTGATTTTGAGACTTTTTCTGGGTGTGAAAACTCAGCCTTTTCTCTCACACACATAATGGGCTTCTCCTGGCTTTTAAGTGAAAATAATAAACTAGAAAAATGTTTAGCGGTGCTAATAAAACTGGTTGTATGAAGGCTGCACATGATATTTCTGTAGACCCTCAGGATAACTCCAGCTATTCAAATACTCCTGTGGATCCTAAGTCCAGCAGACAAGCTGGTGAGCTTAAAAGCTATAAAGCCAGTGAGCCAATTGATTAGTGGTTGGTAGAATAACCACATAAGATTCTGAGGATTGGCCTAGATCCAAGGGAACTTAATAAAGCTATGGAGAATTGTGAGTACTTTTGGCTCCCTAATTTGGAAGAAATGACTAGCATAACCAGCTGGAGTTAACACATCCCAGCTGCTAATATATTTCAGGTTTTTTTGGCAACTAGCTCCTGGATAAGGAAAGTTCAGGGTATAACACATTTCCCTCTTGGCTGGGAAGGCAATGTTTCTGATGGCTGCCTTTTGGTATCATTAGTGTACCAGGGGTATTCCACAAGCAGGTACCAAAGATGCTAAAATGATTAGGTGATGCTCTAGCCTATAAGTTATCTGAAGGGCAAACAGGATAGAAGAGCACAATATTAAACCAAGGAAAGTTCTCAGTGTTCCATGCAAATGATTGTGCAGATTCCTGGCACTCCTTATGTAAGTGAATCTTGAAATCTTTCCAAGTGCCTTCAGAGCATAGATGATAATTTTTGTTGGAGAAAAACAAATCTACAAAGGTATGTGACTAAATTCCCCCAGTTTGATACACTAGAACTCATGGGATCATACTCTTTATTTGAATAAGGGCTGCTATTTGTGAAAGGGTGTGGCACTCCAATAACTTCTGTGACTTTGTGCCACAAGTGGACGATTTGCCAGTCATCCATGAAATCTTGTACTGTATGCTCCAGTATGAGTTTTTAAAAGATGCTGTTTGTATGATTAGGACCTGCTCTCCACAAATAGAACAGCTCACGAAACGATATTGGATGAATGCTATTCATCTGTGCCATATGGTGAATGCTTTATGAATAGGGCTTGATCAGTATACAGCTACAGATTTACAGCTGCAGAGGACCTCTGGGTCCTAGGCACAGGTTGAAATGCAAATGGTATACTTTAGGGCAACCTGGTGTGAGGCATAAACTGCTTTGTGATAAATTAGGGTGAAGCTTTTTCTTAGTAGCCCCTGGCCTGTGGCATTTTACATAAACCACCCTCTGATTTAATAGAAAACCTACATCCACTGTTCTGCTGTCTCCCTCTATAAACACACAGACTAGTTTTGGATGCATTCTCTATTTCCCTCCAAATCCATGTTATGAGACTGAAGATACAGGCTTCAGAAGTGGCAGAGTAGAAGAATTTGGGACAAATGAGGTGTAGATGGTGAGACACTGAATCCTGGACCTAATAAAGTGGTTTAGATGACTTCACAGACAGGTCCAGAGTTACAATAGCCAGCTGTGTTTACAAATAGCAAATTAATTAGTAGAAATCAGGAATGTTTTAAAAAAAGACTTAGGTCATCTGGGTTAAAAGATATATTAGAATTGGGAAAGGTACAGAGAAGGGCAAAAGAAATGATTGGAGTATTGAACAGCTTCCACTTGAGAGATTAAAAAGACAGGAATGCTTCACTTTAGAAAAGAGACAGCCAAGGAGTGGGGGGAATAGGCTAGAGGTCTATAAAATCATGACAGGTGTGGGAAAAATGAATAAGGAAGTGTTATTTGACCCTTTACATAACACAAGAACCAGGGGTTACTCAGTAAAATCGATAGGTAAAAGGTTAAAAATGAAAGAGGGAAGTACATCTGAAGACATGATGCACGCTCTATCTGTGGAACTCATTGCTAGGGGATGTTGTGAAGGACAAAAGTATAACTGTGTTAAAAAAGAATCAGATAACTTCATGGAGGGATACATATGGCTATTTTTACATTCTTATGTGGTTTTTGGTGTGGCAAACACTCTGTGACCAAGATGGCTTTTTGTGCCTGAATACCGGAAGCCGCATGTAGCATCTCTGCATATAATTTGGGCTAGTTTTATTGATGCCTAAAAGCAGTTCTCTAAGGCTCTTTCTTTGTAATTTTCATATTTTTCAAATAAATGAAATAGTTTTGTTTAAGAAAGGTTAGGCCTGAGGAGATCCCCCACGAATATAGCATGTGCATCGCACATATGACACACACACATCAATGCAGTACAGAGCTATATCCTCTCACTGTTAAGAAACTGCATGACATCCACTACCTCTCCATCTGATTGTTGCATGTGCTTTTCCCTGGGTACATAAGAGCATGTATTTGGTCCTATGCCTCTTCATTTGAAACCAAAATGTTGTTCTTATGCCTGTTGTCATGCTGTCAGGCTTATAATTCTGAGCAGGCAGTAGCATCTGTTTGCATGGTCCTGCTTCAAGGAGCAGACATACGTTTTCTGCAAAGTCCATCAAGTACTGAATTGAGAAGGAATTTGTTTAATTAAACAACTGGGTGGCCCAGTGAGCAGGGTTGTGGGGAAAAGACTCAGCTGGGCAGCTGAGTTACAAAGGTTAATTCCTTGCCATGGGAGCCATTATCCTCTGACTTCAGTGAATGCTGGATCAGCTGCTAAATTATAATGCCGCTCCCTGACCACTCTTGACTATGGCTTCAGCCTATTGAGGCAGTTTGTGGCTGGGATGAGATAGAGGAGCCACCCAGGCTGTCTGTATCAGGGAGACCAACCTCACATGGAGGCTGCAGCAGGCTCAGAGGCATGCAAAAGTGAAATCTAAGCAGCCTGCCCCTTGAAGCAGATCAACTGCACCTCAGGATGTGGCTTACTGTTTTTGCAGAGTTTTGAAAATGGCAAGAAATGCTGAGAACTGATTATCAGCATTAGCAGAGACTGGTATTGGTATATTGATTGGTTAAACATCGAATGCTGCTGGGGCTGGAAGCCTTTCATTAAGTTAAGTTGGCTAAATGAAGACAAATGTATATTTCCACTTGTCCAAACTTGTGGTTGCAGCCTGAATCAGAGAGATGTTATTGTAGATAATGTACTGGTGCAAGAAGAAAACAGCTCTAAAGCATAGAATTGTCTCAATAGCAGCTTTGTCTGTAGTTTAATCCCTTGAGAACAGAGGAGCAGCCATGTTAGTCTGTAACTTTAAAAACACTGAGTAGTCCTCTAGTACCTTAGAGACTAACAAAAATGTATAGAATCATGAGCTTTCGCGTGTAACGTATTTTTTCTTTTGAGGTAGGGGCTCGAACTTTATATTAACACACTGTATTTGCTTAACACTTTTCATCAGAGGATCTCAAAGTGGCTTCCTAAATACCTTAAGCTTCACAGCACCCGAATGCTTGGTTGAGAGAAAGGGCAGTCTCGTGGTTAAGACAGCTGAATGCTGCTCTGGAGGACTGGACTCTTTCTCAGCCTCTGCCACGGATGGTGAACGTACTCTTAAACCAAACTGTTCACAGTTGGTTACTAGCTGTTTATCCCTTATTATACGATGTCCAGTGTGAGACACTTGGGTCCAACTTTTATAGAAGTGCTCAGCTGTCACAGATATACTTTAATCACTGGGAATTGTCACTTGAACAGATCACTTTTTGTGGAAAATCAAGGCCTAGGTGTTTCACACGGAACACACAGGATTAGTGGACGCGTCTGACATTTTTGGCCTTAAAATGGGGAACCCGATAATAGTAAGTCATGCTTGTGTTGTGAAGATGAACTTATCCAAAAAGCCAACAGCTCTTAATAGCAGTGGTTGAGGATCTGCAAATAGGAACATTGGAGAGAAGCAGTGACAGAGGAAGTAATAAGTAATGCATATGGGCAGAGCCAGGTGCAGAGGCAGAATTATTTGCTTTGGTGGCAGTGGCAAAATTATTATTTTTCTGAGGGGACTATTGATATGTTTTGAAGGGAAAGATGCAGGGATGGCCCTTTTTTGCAGCCCAGGATAGAAAACATTTCAGTCCTAACCCACACTAAATATTGCAGGCTGGCTAAGCAAACACCAACCAAGCAAGGCCAAGTGATACTCACTCAGATGCTCATCTTATACCCACCCTTTGCCAGAGAGATAGAAACTGGGGCCTGCTTCTATACCAGCAGGGATTAGCATACACACTTTGGCATGCCGTTCAATGGAAGCAGAGCTGGTATGTGCTCCCCGTACCATTGGCACCTCTTCCCACAGCAAAGGAGAGAAACTGGAGGCTGCCCCTATTTGTAAGCACAAGGGAGCTTACGCATATTTGAAATGTGGATATCAGCTCTGAATTTCTTTGTGGGTCTCCCTCCCTGATCAAAGCAGAATGGAGGCAACTCTGAGGCCTTTAACTCCCTCTCAAGTGCCTTTGTAATCCTTTTTGACTGCCACAATCCCAGAAATGTTATAGTCTGACTCCCTCTTACACAGAGTCTACATCTAGACTACAGGCTTCTTTCGGAAGAAGCTTTTTTGGGAAGAGATCTTCCAGAAAAACTTCTTCCAAAAGAGTGTATCCACACTGCAAAAGTGCATTGAAAAAGCAATCTGCTTTTTTGAAAGAGAGCGTCCAGACTGAATGGGTGCTCTCTTGTATGTAAGCTGTGATTACTATGGACAGACTGGCCACCAGGGCACTCTGTAGTGTAGACATACCCAGACACTTCTTCCTCCTGGAAGAAGCACAGTTCTCACTGCTGGAAACACTGCTCTACAGCCAAAATGCTTCTGAAATAAAAGTAGTCAAACTTTACTAATTCTGGGTCACTGAGAACGAAAATGATACTTAAAATTGTTGATTGACTCTAGTTTTCAAGATATGCTATTGGGTCAGTATATACGACCCTTGACTTGGGAATGGCAGAGGATAAGTGAGTTATAAAGGGAAGGGATCTCAATTTAAACCAGAAATGACTAAAATACATCTTTGACTGGATCTATGAATAAATCTATGACCTGGGTTTGGACAGTACTTGCTTTTTAGGCAAAACAATGAATGATGCAATCTGAAGCTGGTATTGCGTCATACATGATATGAATTGCATCATGTTATTCCTAGAAGTCATGGATGAGGCAATCATAGCGAAGCTTACATCACTCTGCTGAACAAATTGCCCTATAGCAGCTCTAGAAATCATACAGTGTCGTGCTCTCTTTTTTGTCAGTGTTTGATTTTGCAAAGGGGCACATTTCTGTTTAGCCAAAGTGAGCAGAGATGCCTCGTACTTGTGTGAACAGTGCAGATAACTTCTGCTATGTTTGTGGTGAAGTGACTTTTGCATCACAAAAGCGCAGTATAACCACTATGGTTAAGAAAGCCTATCACCTTTATTTTGGCTGCAAAATTGGAGATCAGGACAAGAGGTGGGCCCCACACATGCTGCAACACTTGTGCAACAAATCTTCGCCAGTGGTTGAACAGGAAAAGGAAATCTATGCCTTTTGCAGTGCCAATGATTTGGAGAGAGCCAACAGATCATACCAGCAATTGTTACTTCTGCATGGTGCCTCCAGTTGGGAAAGGTGTGTCAAAGAAGAAAAAGTGGACTGTGCATTATCCAAACATTCCATCAGCTATACGCCCAGTACCCCACGGAGAAGGACTGCGGTTCCTGATGCACCAGAATCATTCTCACTTGAGTCAGGCGAGGAAGAGGAAGAGGATGAAACTTCTGGTCCTGAACCATCAATGTCACAGGACCCACATTTTCTCCCATCCTCCTCCTCTGAACCACACCTCATAACACAAGGTGAACTGAATGACCTTGTCAGGGATTTGGAACTACCCAAGAGTAAGGCAGAGCTGTTGGGCTCCAGACTACAGCAGTGGAACCTCCTGGCAGGTGATGTTAGGGTTTCCATGTTCCGTGACCGTCAAAAGGATCTTGTCCCATTCTTCTTCATGGAAGGTGATCTTGTAACCTGCAACAACATCGATGGTGTGATGGCAGCCCTCAACATCATTCACGATCCAGATGAGTGGAGACTGTTCATTGATTCATGGAAGTCTTAAAGTCTTAAAGCTGTGTTGCTACATAATGGCAATGTTTTGCCATCAATTCCAGTTGGTCATGCAGTCCATATGAAGGAAACCTATGACAACATGAAACAACTTTTGAGGTGCATAAACTATGACCAACATCAGTGGCAGCTTTGTGGCGATTTGAAGGTTGTTGCTCTCTTGCTTGGTCTGCAGACTGGATACACAAAGTACTGCTGTTTTCTCTGCGAATGGGATAGTCGTGCAAGAGATTCCCACTACATCAAGATAGATTGGCCACTCCGACAGTCATTGGAGCCTGGGAGGAAAAGTGTTCAGCATCCACCACTTGTTGAATCAAGGAAGATTTTGTTACCACCCTTACACATCAAGCTGGGTCTGATGAAGAACTTTGTCAAGGCCATGGACAAAACACAAGCAGCTTTCAAGTACCTCCGTGGAAAATTTCCAAGGTTAAGTGAAGCTAAGATAAAGGAAGGTGTCTTTGTTGGTCCTCAGATTCGTGAACTTCTTGAGATGATGCATTTGACCATGCACTGCGTGGCAAGGAAAACGGCATGGAAAGCCTTCCAGTTAGTGGCAATAAATTTTCTCGGAAACAACAAGGCAGAACAACTACAGGTTGTTGGTGGAAAACCTCCTCAAGGCATACAAAAGCCTTGGTTGCAACATGTCACTAAAGATACATTTTTGCACTCTCATCTAGATTTTTTCCACCAATCATGGAGCAGTGAGCGACGAGCACGGCGAGCGATTTCACCAGGACATTGCAACAATGGAGAAATGCTATCAGGGCAAATGGAGCCCATCAATGCTTGCAGACTATTGCTGACAGTGACAAGAGATGCTCCATTTAATGAATACAAGAGACAAGCCAAGAAGCGCCGAGTAGACACTGAATAGGACTAAACTATGTACATAATAGTTTTTTGCCTTTTGTTTCATAATAAATTTTATTTATATAACCCTTTGCTGATTTTTAAAGTGTTACATAAACAGGACAGGTGAAATATTATCATGTAAAGCAACCATAAACACATGAAAAGACCTAGGTTTACAATTTATGATTAAAACTCTACTATCTACACAATATACATAGACGTAAAATGTAAAAACTTAAATATCTTGGAAACAGTAGCCAATCAGTTGTTTTAATTGTCATATTTGAATTCAGCATATCAAAATACATAATAAATAGCACATTTTATCTCTGAAGCAGACGACTTCTAAAAAATTGTAGACCAGTGAAATCAATACAGATGCTAAGTGCTTGGCTTCCCCGCTGGTCAGGAGGAATATGACCTAAGGAACGCAAAGGTCATTTTCTGGACCACATGTCTGAAACGATTCTTGTACAGAGCCCCTTTAATCTCCCCTTCCAGCTGCTTTCAGGATGAGAGTTTCTACAGTCAGAACCTGGGGTGCATGTCCAGAACTCAGCAGCGTGGCCTTTACTTCCAGGATATTGTGCCTCAGTAGAGGCATGTACCTGTTAGATGCCATCCCCAAAATATTCTCTTTCTACACAGCAGTGCTAGGGAAGAAAGGTAATTCCACTTTGCAGTGGATTTTGATATTTAGAAACCTTACTGTGTCCCAATTTCGAAATGCTCCATGAAAGGGAATGGAGCCCTGGCCCTGGAGCAGTCTAATTGGTGGGTGGTCCTGGAGTTGTGGTTCCAGGAAAGCCCTGTTGTTCCCTGCTCGGGCTCAGTCTGCCTGGCGTGCTGCCCCATAATCATGGAATCTAGGCTGCCAAGCAGCTGCAAGCTTGGGAGCAGGCAGTCAAGCGCTTGCACGCTCTCCATCTTCCCTCCTGGAGCTTTGTAGGACAGCTGGGCTGGGAAGTCCTGGCTGTTCCAGAACCTTGGGAGTTGCTGGGATGCCTTCCCTCTGACTGCCTGGTGGACTGATGGGGAGCCAGGGAGCCCATTCCCCTGCAGCTTGTCAGGTTAGCTGCTGAGGAATTTTGGGTGCATGAGAAATGGCTTCCAGACTCTTGGTTCCCTGACAGTCCACTAGCTGGATTATCAAGGAGCTGGGTGGAAGGAAACCAGGGCTATGTCTACACTGCCCTTCTCTTGCACAAAAACATATGCAAATGAGGCAAAGCATGGAATATTGCCACACCTCATTTGCATAATTAATGAGGCTCTGTTTTTGTGCAAGAGGCTTTTGTGCAAAAAGGAGCCATCTACATAGCTCCTTTTTGCGCAAAACCCCCCTCTTGCGCAAGAGCCATTCTTCTGCATTTCTGTGTAGATGGCTCCTTGTTGCACAAAAGCCTCTTGCACAAAAACAGAGCCTCATTAATTATGCAAAGGAGGCGTGGCGATATTCCACGCTTCGCCTCATTTGCATATGTTTTTGCAGAAAAGACTATAGTATAGACATAGCCCTCGAGAAATGTTCCATGGGAGTTTTTGACCAGTTATACTATATAAACCAGCTACTGTAATATGTTTAAGATACCTAAGACAGTGCTCACCTGTGCTCCTATGGGTACTTTCACTAATGCTGTTGTTTTGTAATCCCTTGGAGAGTTTTTTAGGAGATCTCTGTTATGACCTTTAGAATTGTTGCTCTGGCTTCATGTCTTTCATGAATGGGCAAGTAAACCTTTTCTTTGCTTCTGTAGTAGAGATATTGTCCTGACCTTGTCTTTTCAGGGCAGGTGTCGAAGGACATCCAACAGATAAAATGTACCACAGATAAAAGCAGCCATCCACTAGAGGAATGTGGAAGTCCATAGTATGTCACAATCACATTTATCAATATTTTGCACTTTTGTAGTACAATGTAGGTAGCCAGAGAACTGACTTCAATGGGACTATTCTGGCATATAAAGATTAAACATGGGCAAAAATCTTTGGGGGATTGAGGCCTTCTGGTAAATAGGAATAGAAAATTCTACTTCTCAACAATGTTGCCATGCAGTTGTTGCTATAGGAACATTAACTTTTTTGTATTTCCTGAGTTTGTTCTTTTCTATGGCATGAATATAGTTTAGTTTTGTAGTTACTGTAAATCATACATGTAAAAAATCTAGTACGTTGCCTTTCAGCTATTCTTTCCTGGGGCTGATTTCACATACAACCTAATGTCTTTAGTGGCATTAGTCTCAATTTATACTTTTTGTGAAATCAGAATCTGAGCCTTTATCATTGAAACCAAACAAACACTTTCAGCTGTTTATTCAGATGATTTCAGTGGGCTTGGTCTAGTGCTAGAGAGGCTGGATGTGATACTCATTGCTTTGTGAGATGAAATCCTGCTCCATACTTGTAGTTCTTGATGCTGGGATTGACGCTGCTAATTGCCAGAGGGACAGACAATAATCTCTCTTAATGGGGATATGCATGTTATTTCACTACCTGCAGCTTAATAGGACAAAGCAACTGAGCTGGAGCCTTGCTGCCGTTGGTACGGCATAAACCCAGCACCCCCTGTGAGGCATATGCCTGCGACAATTTCCAGGCAGTGAACTCACAATGCAATAAATGTTAACATCCATGTGTGTTGATTCGATGTGGTGAAAACAGCGCTGTAGTTCAAGCTCCAGTGCATCTCATAAAGGGATCCCTACTTGAATCGTTGGTTGAAATGCTAAAAAGTGCCTGTTTTCTGGAAGAAAATGTGGATTTTTCTGGCATAAATTCTATGTTTCCTTTTCTTGCCACTCGCCTTTTGTGTTCCTCCCCTTTCTTTCCTCAGACACTACAGTTTCTTACCCCTTTATCTCTCTATTACCTTTCTTCCTTTCCTGTCAGTCTCCTTTTTAGCTTTTTCTCAACACCTCTAAAACACAATCCTCTCATTGGTTTCAGTTTCTGCCTTGCCAATAGTAAGCAGCAAATAATTAAGCAATCAATTTGCAGACACCTAGAAGATAATAAGATAAGTAACAGACATCATGGATTAGTCAAGAACAAATTGTGTAAGACCAGCCAAATAGCTTTCTTTGACAGGGTAACAAACTTTGTGAATGGGGGAAGTGGTAGATGTGGTATATCTTAACTTTAGTAAGGGTTTCGATATTACCTTGCATGACCTTCTCGTGAACAAACAGGAAATACAACCTAGATGGAGCTACTATAACTGGTGTATAGTATAGTATAGTATAGTATAGTCAGAGCATAACTGGTCAGAAAACTATTCCTAGAGAACGGTTATCAGTGGGCCGGTCATGCTGGAAGAGAATATTGAATAGTGTCCTGCTTTGGGTCTGTTCAGTATCTTCATCAATGGTGTAGAAGAGAGCACACTTATAATGCTTGTGGCTGTTACCAATGTGGGAGGCATTGCAAGTGCTTTGGAAGATAGGGTTAAAATTCAAAATGATCTAGACAAACTGTAATGGTCTGAAGTGAATAGGATAACTTTCATTTTGGACAAAAGCAAAATATTCCAATTAGGAAGGAACAATCTGTTATTCACCTACACAATGGGAAATGACAGCCTAGGAAGGAGTATTGCAGAAAAAGGGCCGGAGGTTATAGTGGATCACAAGTTAAATATGAGTCAACAATGTTACAGTATTATCAGAAGTGTTGTAAGCAAGACATGAGAAGTAATTCTTCCATGCTAGCTCATGCTGATTAGGGCTCAACTAGAGTATTGTGTCCAGTTCTGGGCACCACATTTCAGGAAAGATGTGGAAAATAGGAGAAAGTTCAGAGAAGAACAACAAAAAATGATCAAAGATCTGGAAAACATGACCCATGAGGGAAGACTGAAAAAAATGGGTTTGTTTAATCTGCAGAAGAGAAGACTGAGAGGGTCATAACAGTTTTCCAGTACATAAAATGGTTCTCTCTAATCTCTGCAGATAAGACAAGAAACAATGGAGTGAAAATGCAGCAAGGGAGGAGTGGGTTAGACATTAGGAAAATCTTCCTCTCTGTCAGGTAGTTAAGCACTGGAATAAATTTCCCAGGGAAGTTGTGGAATCTCCATAACTGGAGATTTTTAAGAGCAGGTTAGACAAACGCCTAGGCTACATCTAGACTGCCCCCTCTTGTGCAACAGAATATGCAAATGAAGCATTTGCATACTTAATGAGCTGCTATTTTTGCTCAAGGGGCTTTTGCGCAAAACCGAGCCATCTACACGGCTCCTTTTTGTGCAAAACTGAGCCGTCTACATGGCTCCTTTTTGCACAAAACCCTCCTCTTGCACAAGAGCCGTTCTTCCTGAAAAAAAGCAGCAGAACGGCTCCTGCGCAAGAGGGGGAATTTGCGCAAAAAGGAGCTGTGTAGACGGCTCCTTTTTGCACAAAAACCCCTTGTGCTAAAACGGTGGCTCGTTAAATATGCAAATGAGGTGCGGCAATATTCACCGCTTCACCTCATTTGCATATTCTCTTGCACAAGAGGGGGCAGTCTAGAAGTAGCCCTATGGTTTACAGATTAGTCCTGCCATGATTGCATGGGACTGGATTATATCATCTCTAGTGGTCCCTTTTAGTCCTCCGATTTTATGATTTGTACCTACCAGCTCCTGTTGCTAGATGTAAAGTGAAGCTCTTGCAGGACAAGTGTATTATTTCCATTAGCAGCAATCTTGCTACAGTATTTGAGATGGACCTTCAAGCCCGATGACCAGCACAAAGTCAAAGCTATCACCTGATCTGGATGCAACAGTTCTCCCTCCCGTTCAAGTGTCGATGGAATATTTAATTTTGTTCATGAACCTCGATAAACTATTCCACTTGTAATGTGGTAATGGCAGGGAAGTGCAGGGGGCAAGTTATATCTAGCTTAGGTTTTATAGCACTGCCTCAGAGTATGACTACACTGCAATTGGACACCTGCGGCTGGTTTGTACCAGCTGCCTTTGTTTTGGCATATAGGGCTGTTTTACTGCAGTATAGGCTTCTGGATTCAGGCTGGAGCTCAGACTCCAGGAATCTGTGAGTTAGGAGTGTCCTTGAAGTAGGGCTCCAGCCATAGCGCAGAAGCCTATATTGCGATTAAACAACCTCGTGGTCCATGCCAGATGACTCAACCTTGGGCTAACAGTAGGGTTTTAATTGCAGTGTTGACATAGCCTGGGCTGCAGCTATAGGAGAGTGAGTAGCCAGTTAGGATCCTTCATCTCACAGGTCTCCTTGAGGACAGGTCCTTGAAAACTGGCCACCATGCCCTCAGCCCCATTGGATGCTAATATCCACCTCTCTGGGGGGCAGTTTATAAAATGCTTCAGCTGACCTCACGTGGGAAAGCGCACAACTGCACAACCTGCAGCTGTTGACATCCTAAAGAAAACACTGTGTTACTGTACAGCACAATTTATTTTCCATAGGGTGTTTCAAAGAAACTGGATACCAAAGGGGGTTAAACCGTCAAGTTTAAATAGCAGCAAGAACACAGAGGCAGAGACGGTCAGATATGCAAGCAAGCATGAAAAGATGGGGTTTTTTTTCAGATGCAACTTGAAAATGGATCAGGCCTGGTTCTTTTTTCCTGAAACAATATTTTTCATTATGGATTACAGCACCTTTCAGCATGGGCACATCAGCAAACTAGATCAGAGTCACAAATTCTGTATTTCATTTTTGAGCACACAGAGACTAAACTATAACATCGCCCAACAAGCAAATCTTTATGACTGATATACAGCTGCAATCAGTTTAACGGTTGTGCTATTTTGTTCCTGAACCAGCAGGTTTCCAAATCAATATAAGTCAGCATGAGGGAATGCTAAGTTGCCACTGTTGTAAGTTAATGTTAGCAAATTTACTGAGGCATCATATAACTGGAGCCATTAAGGTTAGTATACATAATGTCATGGTGTCAGCAATGTAGATGTAAGCTCAGAAGCTGTTCAAATTAACATTGCTTATAGCATTGTTTATATCAGGCTGTGCTGCTCATAATACTGATGTTTGGGGGAATACTTCTTTGGCAGTTATCACATTTAGCAACCAGCTGTCGGGAAAAGAAATGTAATGGCGTTAAAGATCAGTATTAAAATGAAATGAAATGGGTGAAATGTCAGGAATTGATGTGCCACTGTGTAAATAAATAGCCTGAAATCTTGAGCTTATCATTTGGCTTTTGTTTGGAAGACATGAACATAGTTTCCTGCAAATTTCAGTGATACCTCAACCCCATCTGTCATCTTAAGACTAGATCATCCCAAGAACAGTGGAAGGAGTCTGAATCTGGCAAAGTGAGTTATCTTCACGCTTTATAATGTGCCTGTCAACATAAAACTTGGCAGGGCCATGTTACAGCCCCTGAATGAATTTTGGGCTTGGAAATTAAAATGCTATCACAATGTGGCATGACAAGGTGAAGAGGTTTTTCCACAGCATACACACGTAAAAACTCTCCATTGTATTGCATTATGATGCTGTGATTTTGTTGTTGTATCCTGGTGGCATTATATTTCTCCATATGCACAGAGAAGATGGATACTTACTTCACCTTACATCAAAATAGCATTTTTTGTGTGTGTAAACTACTGTGAGGTATTCTTTTGCTGGCAGTAAAGCTACAGTTTGGAAGCCAGCAGCAGCTCTAGTAAGGATGTGCATTTTGTGTCGTATAGAAATTAATTTATTCTGTGTAGACAAACAGCTATTTGGACCAGATTAAGTTTTGAACCAACCCCTGTCTTTGGAGGGACATAAAGCCTGTCTTTGGAGGGAACTTTCACTCTCAATCTATCATCCTGAAATCAGCCCTGGTGTTAACTGGTGCAAGCACCAAGATGGGACATGGATGCTTGCCCAATGGGCTGAGGAAGGAGAAGAATCCAGTGGCCTGTGGACCTGGAACCTTGCAGCACACCCCCACCATGTTTTCTATGAAGCTAGGGGGAAGGAAAAATCGCTTTCCTTTCAATAACTCCCTCTCTGGGATCTGTGGGTTTTGTCTGCTCAGGGATGTGGAATGGGGCACGAGCCATGCATTGTAGGGAGTGCTAACCTGGTACTTTAATATTGCTATGCAATCAGTCCTCTCTGCTATCTTGAGATGTCATCTAAAAGGATTCTGCATTTAAAACCTAATTAGTGGAATATTTCTTACCTTTTATAATCAATTTCAGTTAGGTCAGCATACAAGCTGAAAGGGGTATACTTCAGAGAAATGCCTTAGTCAGCAAAGGGGTTTTGTCTGGGGGTTTTGTTTTGTTTTTTTGTCAGCTGCTATAACATCTCAATATGCACTTTATACCTTTATTTATAAAGAAGCATTCCATTAACATGCTTGTGAGTTGGATGGAGTATAGTGCCCAGTCTGTTCCACCTGCTTTGTCTCTAGTAGATGATCTATCCTGTTAACTGTTTATAGGTGAAAATCAGGTTAAACACCAGAAATACCTGGTGGAGCGTTACCCATTTAATTTACATTTGATAGCAGAAGCATAACCTTTGGGTTTAATCTACACTAATTTTGGCTTCACTTGATGCATGAATATTCTCTTGAGTGCCAGTCCTGAACTCCTTAATCAGGCAAAATGCCCACTGAAGACTCCTTCTATCCCCTAGTGAAATAAATAAGATTTTGAATTGGAATGGGGCATTTATTTATCATGTGGACTCAAGCTGAGTCTATAGGTTTGGGTTATTCTTTAAAGTTCAATTCTTGTACATCAGCAAGGAAACAATGTCGGCAGAAGCAGAGAATACAAACTTTCCTCCCCAAAGGTTGAGCATTATTTATGCTAATTGATTCACTGTTGCTAAGTAGCCAGTAGGGAGGAGGAAAGTAATTCTGATAAATAGATTCATGGATTTTAAGGCCAGAAGAGATCATTAGATCATTTAAATTCATAGTTTTTAAAGGCTAGAAGGGACTGTTAGACTATCTGGTCTGACCTCCTAAATATTATAGACCATCGAATTTCACCCAATAAAAGCTCAATAGCTTGCATCTGACTAAAGCACATCTAGAAAGGCTGATATACCCTGGGAGGTAACTTGATGAAACGAATGGAAAGTAGTCCATCACCCTCTCCATCGTATCATGTATTTATTTTAATTCCTTACTTCAGTACAGTAATTCCTCATTTAACACTATAGATGCGTTTCTGAAAATGTTCGTGCTAAGCGAAAACGTGCTATGCAGGGTCAATTTTTCCATTAAAAATAATGGAAAAGGTGGGGGTTGCGTTTCAGGTGGTGGTGCCAAAGTCAATTTTTTGTTGGTGCTCGGTCATCAACGTCAACATTAGATATCTAGCAACACAAGTCGCCGCCGCTGTTTCTTAAAATACAAAGATAAACACGTGAGTGAGCGGAGAAGCGCTGTGACCATGTGTATTCATCCGCTCATGCATATTACCACTGTTCTCACCAACTTATACTGCCGCACGAAGTCATCCGCCACTTGATTATTTTCGTGTTATTTCGGGGATGGTTGTGTTATTCAAAAAACGTTCCTTAAAAAAAAATTTGTGCTATTGCAAAACATTTTAAGCGGGCATGTGTTAAACAAGTAATTACTGTATGTGTTGCAGGTGCTCAGAGCCTTTCAGGATCAGGACATTCAAATGTTTCTCATCCAAGCACTTAACTATAAGAGTAAGGGGCTATTTAACGGAACGGAACAAGCAATAAAAGGAAATACTATTTTTACATCCCTGTAGCATAGAATCAACTTGGGGAATTTGCACACACAGAGGAGCTTGGGTATCAACAATGATGGATGTCCACAGAAATAATTCAGTAGATATTCATTGAGGCCATGCCTTCGCTAGACGGAAGATTGCTGCCCCTGCTGACTGCCAGTATTCCTGCTTGTGCAAGGAGTAAAGGAAGCTGACAGGAGAGTTTGCACCTTTTGGCTTCCTGCTGTGGGGACAGCAGGGAAACATGAAACAAGGTACATCGACTCCAGCTACATAATTAATGTAGCTGTAGTTGCATATATTGCTTCAACATTCCCTGTGAGTGTAGACCTGGCCTGTGTCAAATACTGGAATTTAAATTGTGCAGCCTCAGCTAAAACAAATCTCAAGCTTTTCTGGCTACAGACAATCCCTTTTTATTTAGCTTTGTTTTTTACTATACTGAGAAACACAGTAAATGAGCCACACACGTTTATCACATTTAGCGATTTTCTAACATTCTTATCTCGTTAATGTTCTGTGTGAGAAGGGCAGGACAGAATATAAGTTGAAGAGAAACAGTACAATGGCCTATAGAAACTTGAGCCATCCTGTTAATGTTTGTGAGCCGTATTTCTTTCCCTACCACAGGAGGCAGATGTGTTATTCCATTTGTCAATTTGTGGTAGGTTGAAAGGTGGGAGAAGCAAATGGCCTACAATGATGGGATGGACCTAATCCATGCTTAATAACAAAAGCAACAGTGGCATACAAAAAGTCATTCTTAAGCAATACCTAAGTTGCCAAGTAACCTCCTACAACATCAAACAATGCACAAGTAAATCAGAAGTATTTGGAAAAAAGGTATCTTCTAGGAGACACTCCCGTTATTTCTTATAACAATTATCTATCAGCAGATAGTGGAAAGTCAATAGCGTGTCTGTGAGAGGCCACTGATGTTTTAGGAAATTGCTTTGCTTTATTTTGCTTGTGCTACAGAATTTCCATTTATTACCTGAGACCTGGTGGCAATTGATTCTCAGAAGCGGGTAGTGACATTTGAATAGGCTGAGCTGCACTGATCTACTTCCCATAACAGCCCGATAAGATGTTCCACAATGGATTGTTCTCCAGAACAGTTGTGTGTGGGGAAAAAAGCACTTTCGTTCACGGGAAGTTTAATTTCGATGTAAGTCAGTGGGCCTGAAGGACTGCTTGAAATGCAGCCCACTGAAGTTGTTTAGCCTTGCAAGATAATTAACTGTTGATATGTAAACACAGCTCATGCTGGGATGGCGAAGGAATCCGGGGTGTGGTTATGTAAATCCAAATCAGCCAAGGCTGATGGAGGATTGGTTGTTAGAATGGAATGTGAAGTATTGTAACTAATTTGGGCTGTTGGGGGGTCACAAATCATGCTACCCCTAAAGGTGGGAACTGTAAAATATGACACCAGGGCTTGCAGGAGAGACACCATCATTGTAAGAGGTCTCAGATGAACAAGCGTCCCCATTCCAGAGTTGAGTGAACTGAGTTGGAGGGAAAGGGCTTGAGCCAGCCTGCTTCATGCCTGCCAGGAGTGAGCTGTAGGACTAGTTCAGCCTGCCTCTTTCCCCGTTGTTTTAAGGATAGACCTAAAGCAGACTCCATCAGGAGTCTTTTTGCTAGTCCAGTGGAAGCTGGAATCTTTTGCCAGCCTAGGTGGTGGCTAAAGATTTGAAATAACTAAGAGCTGAAGTCACTGGTTTGGCCTGGAGCCAGACCCATTGCAGCCA
Source organism: Rafetus swinhoei (assembly GCA_019425775.1). Lineage (NCBI taxonomy): Eukaryota > Metazoa > Chordata > Testudines > Trionychidae > Rafetus > Rafetus swinhoei. The sequence continues at coordinate 197,758,457 of CM033437.1, read as the reverse complement.
GTGGAGCGGCTGGCAGGAACAACTGGCGGGCAGCCGGTAGGAGTGGCGGCAGGTGGCCAGCAGGGGGCTGGCTTGAGCGACCGGCCAGCAGGGGCAGCACACAGGTGGCATCACATCCGGCTCTATGAGGGGAGTCATCAGGGTGATGTGTCTGGGTCTGCACTGACAGGACGGAGCTGTAAGTGGGGCGATTGAAGCGGGGCTGGACTAAAGACCTTTAGGCAAAAGACTTCACCCTGCAGACTCTGGGGATGGTACTTTGCTCACAGGTTGTTCGTGTTATGGTTTTTCACTGTTTATGTGTGGTCCTGTGGGGTGATGCTTGCCTACTGTGATTAAACAGACTGTTTCTATCTCTGACTCAGTGCTTGCGAGAGGGGAAGAATTGCCTCTAAAGGCACCCAGCGGGTAGGTTGGAATTTTCCCAGTTTACTGGGTGGGGTCTTGAGCCAGTTTTAGTCACCTTGTTGAAGGGACCCCCCCAGACATTGAACCCGGCCCTTCTGGTTGCCGACTGGTACCGGCCGAAGGGTTACATCACCTCTACCTTATGTTGGCCATACTTTAACTCAACATTTAAAGTGTAAGGGTTAGCCAGTGACTGAGTGTGGCGCCACAAAAGACAGAGTTATATTGCCATAATAAACAATTCTTTATTGGCTTGCCAAAGCCTGGAAAAGTATTGTAATACCACAGTAAATTCTATTTCATTAGCTAACAGGGGCGAGGCACCTATGGACCTTCTTGTCTTAGACTTCAGGAGCTTATTTTCCATCCCCTTCTTTCACCCCAAATTCCTCTACCTTTTCCTTCTCCCCTAAACAACAGAAGACCCCTCTTTCAGTGAATCTGGCATGGCTTAACTACATTGCTGGCTTTAATTTGTGTCCTAATTTTTGGAAAATGGAGCATTCTAGCATTAATCTGGAAAAAAGAAATACACAATTTATATCAAAATTAAACAAATTTTGCAAGGAAACACTGAAAATGACAAACATGGTACGTAACATGTTGGGCTTCACAACCTTTCCTATTGTCCTTCTGAGTCAAATAATGCTCAATAAGTCTCTCTAAATATGACTGTTTAGTATTTTTATGTTGAGGTTGTTTACATCAATAATTTATTGCCCTGTAACAGAAATTCACAAAAGGGCTTTAAGACTTTGGCTGTTGTTCAAATAAATAGGAGCAAATGAGGCATCCCCACAGTTATTTTTTCACTGAAACAAAGCTATATCTCATTAAGGAATGAGTCCATGGAAATGAGTTCCTACAATTAAAAATACCTTAAATTAGTGATGATCCATTTCAGAGGGGGAAAAAAACCAAACCAAAACAAAAATACCAACCCAACCAAAACAAAACCAATTGTCTCAGAAAACATCTTTCTATTTGCACTAATGTATTTTGAATAAAACAAAAATCAATTTGGTGTTAAGGCTTTTCTGTTTACAAAAACACCCCTCAGCAGAATCAGGTTAAATAATGGAAAAATATTTTTCTGCCAAGAGGCTGTATCATTAAACTAGGAATCAGACAAATGAGACCCTAATGTGTCTTAATAAAAAGAATATATTACCCTACTCATTCTAAAATCCTAAGGCTCTACACATTCTTTATACTTTGGCTGCTAGCTATGTGATGCTCAATTCTAATTGCCCACCTTTTCGCTCCTTATGGCACCTGCACTAGCTACTGCAGACTGTGTTACAAGAATGTTGTGGTTTTCTGAAAGCATTATATCTTTTAACATACTTAGGACTGGGTTCAACAACCTAGTAATGTAATAATTTTTACATGGGTCCCAACTGTTGAAAATATTTTTTCTGGACTAATACTATTATGCTCTTTTTTTCTTTAAAAATATGAAGTTTTATTTTGAAAAATAACTATCGTGTGTAAAAATAGCAGCAAACCTGCTAAATGCTATGTGCATTAAGAGTCATATACATTTACTTTAATGAATGAAACACATTTTTATTACTTGATACTCCTTTTAGCACTTCAGAAACAATTGAACAATAGGACAATGACCTGATTCTTTTCTGGTGCGTGTAGCATCAGCAAAATTGTTTGAACAAAATTTAGATAGCAGAATCTTTTTTTCTTGATGCTGCATTAGCCAGAAAGACAGTCAAGAAGACTTCAAGTGCCAGGCTGAATTTGTATGGCTCATAGCTGGGGAAATAAAAATCTTGTAAGCTGATCAGATTTGATTTAGAAATTATAAAGGACAAATAAAGGTCAGTTTTACAGTCACTCTTCAAAATCTCTAACCGCATGGATAAAGTGATAACTAACACACACTAGATTTGCAAAGTCCCCCCAACTGGTGTGCTATGCCATTCAGCTAGGTTATGTTTAATAGCATTTTTCTAGTATTTATAGGGTGATCATATTTCCTCATGCGAAATACGAGACACCAGGAGGGAGGCTGCTGGTGCTTGGGGCTTCAGCTCTGCAAGGGGGCTTCACTTGGGGCTTGGGGCTTCAGCCCTGCAGCAGTGTGTGTGTGGGGGGTGGCACTCAGGGTTCCAATCCTGCAGGGGAGGGAGGAAGGAACCTACTGCTGCTCAGGGCTCCAGCCCCAGAGAGGTTGGGGGGAGGAGCCACCAGTGCTCGGGGCTCCAGCAGCTGAAACTCCAAGTGCCAGTGGCTCCCCACCCACCCTGCCCCACTGCAGGGATGAAGTTCAGCCCTGCAGCATGCAAACGGGGGAGGGGGGAGGAGCCTCTGGTGCTTGGGGCTTCAGTGGCTGAAGTCCTGAGGGCTGGCAGCTCCTCCCGATCCCCTACTTCAGGTGAAATACTGGACAATGTGCCTGTTTTTTAGAAAAAGTCAGAATGCCAGGAACAGCCCTTAAATACAGGGCTGCCCTGGTAAAAACGGGGCGGATGGTCACTCTATGTATTTAACACATTCAGTCTTTTGGAAAAATTGTGCTGGATTTTGATATCAATAATTATAGAACTATCAGACATAAGGTGGACAAGCATGATACAATGCAAGCTTTGTCACTGTCAGTTACTTCTTAATTACTTTTTGGGGTATGTCTACACTACAGCATTATTTTGAAATATCTTATTTCAAAATAGTTAATTTGAAATAAGTTATTTCGAAATAACGCGTCTACACACAAAATGCATTTCGAAATAGTATTTTGCTATTTCAAAATAGCGTGTCCACACTGAGTGGACTCTGAATTGCATTTAAGGCTGGCAGGGCACCAGGTCAGGACTTACAGTGTGGGGCTGCTGCTTGAGGCTAACTGAGGTCTGTTCTTAAAGGGCCTCCCCAACCCCAGACAGCCGGTTCTCAGGTTTCCATGCTTGCTTGTCTGCCTCGATGAGGGACAGCAAAGCATTTTGTGTCTGCGTGATTTGGTTGCCCTCACTCAGGACATCACAGCACTCTGCAACATGGAGCCAGAGCTGTCCCTGGGCGCTCTGGTGCTTCTCTTGGACGTGTTGCTGCGAGCCTGGCTGCACTTGGTGCAGGCTGCCATCTGGAAGACCCATCGGGGGGCTGTCAGTATCCAGGAGGCCCCGCAGGAGAGCTTCCACCCTGAGGAGCACTAACAGTCTCCCTGGTCTGCCCCACTGGGGGCTTGTGCCTCATTCCTCCTTCATGTCCTTCCACTTACACCTCCCTAACCCCCTTCCTGGTGTAAAATAAAATACATATTTTCATAAATACAAACTCTCTTTATTTAACAAAACGGGGGTGATGAAACTCTGGTGAGACTGGGGAAAGGAGGTGGGAGAAGGGAGAGAGGGGGGGAGAGGGGAGGGGGAAACCTGGGAGGAGGGAGCTGGATGGGGGAAGCAAGGGGACGAAGGGTGAGGGGAAGCTCAGGGCTCACGGTTGGGGGGTCTCGCTGGGCCAACTGTCTCCCAGCACCATGGGTGCGGGGGCCTCGGCATCCCCAGGGGGATGGAGAGTGGGGAGGAGGTGGAGGGAGAAGCAGGAGGAGGAGAAGGAGTGGGAGGAGGAGCGGTAGCTGGGGAGGCAGCAGGAGCTGGAGCGGCAGGAGGCAGCACGCTCTGCGCCAGGGTCTGCAGGTTCTGGCAAACGGCACGGCCCTGGGCAAGCTGCTCCCACCAGAGCTGCAGGTCTTCTTGCACCCAGTGCTGGAGGGTGCGGTGCAGGGCTCGCAGTGCCCCCAGGTACTGCAGTTGGTACTCCTCCACTGCACAGGTGGTCCTGCGGAGCCCTTGGGTGCAGAAGCATGTCCCGGGTGGGGTGGTGCGCCCTGCACATGCAGCTGGTGCGGCTGTGGAGAAACAAGAGAAGTGGTCAGTTATCCCTGGGACACAGTGGGTGAAGCCCAGCCCCCCTCTGCAAGGTGAGGATGACCGTTCCCTGCACCATCAGAGCCGAAGTGCTTGCACACAGGCCATGTTTGGAATGTCCTGCTATCCCCAGGAGTGGGAGCTGCCTCGAGACCACACCCATGCCCCTGTGGTGTATATAGTGTGTGTGTGTGGGGGAGAGATGTCCACTGCATCTGTGTAGATTGGCCTTGTGGAGGGAGGGCGTCCTGCTGTGTCCCACCAAGGGCCAGACCGAGACATTCTGGCACCCCGGGCAGACAGTTTAATTGTGCCCCAGGTTGGGGGAGGGCGCATGCGCGGCCCCGGCCCCGCGCCGGCATGTGGGAGAGGGCACGCGGAGCTGGCTGCGGCAGGACGCACGTGCCCGGCCCAGCCCAACCCAGCTACTGTCGCTGGCACGCAGCCCGGGGGCGGGCCATACAGGGCCCCGCAGCCGCGGGGGGAAGGGTGTTGCTGGCCGGCGCTGCGGGAGTTAACGCGGCCCCTACCCCGGGCGGCTGCTGCAGGGTGGCTGCTGGGAGCTGCTGCAGCCTGCGTTCCAGGAGCTGAGTGCGCGGCACCTGATGGCAGCTATAAGGGGCGCTGCGTACCCCTTACAGCTGCCATCAGGCGCCCCCCCATAGGTTGGCGCCCTGGGCAGTTGCCTGGCTAGCCCATGCCTTAATCCGGTCCTGGTCCCACCCCGGAGTCAGGAGAATGTCATGCCTCCTCATGCATGTGTGTGGCTAACAGGGTAAGGCCCCCTGTGTGGCAGCCAGCTGGGGCCACATGCCCAGGGGTGGCATAGCACATGCTCACACGTGCACAGGTTGCAGCGTGATCCATGGACAGCAAGGCCCACACACGCAGTCCCTGGTTTCCGGTCCCTTCCTCCACCCCACATAAGGGGACAGTGATGGTACTAACCTGTTGTTGCCTCCCTGGCCTGAGATGACACCGGTGACGGGGCAGCTCGGGGGTCCTGGCTCATTGGGGTGGTGATGATGGCCTTCCCCTGGCTCCTGGCTCTCCTCCTCCTCGATGCCCTGGTCAGGGCCCTCTGCCCCAGGGTTGATGACCACCTGGGGGGCACGGACCGTCCTGCCCCCCGGATGCGGTCCAGGGCATTGAAATAGGGGCAGGTGTGTGGATCTGCCCCTGGTTGGGAGCTGCCCCCTGTGGCCCTGGCATAGGCCTGCAGAAGCTCCTTTATTTTCATCCACACCTGCTCCTGGGTGCGCATGTGGCCTTTGGTGGCCAGGCTGTCAGCCATCCTCCTGTAGACGGCTGCATTCCTGCATCTAGTGCGGAGCTCATGGACGTTGGAGGCATCCCCCCAAACCTCAATCAGGTCCATGATCTCTGCACTAGATCAGGAAGGCACCCGCCTTTTGTGGCCCCTGGTAGGCTCCTGGGAGCTGGGGGACTGGTCCTGGGGAGCGGTGGAAGGCTGGCTGCCGGTGGCTTGCTGGCTTATGTTGTGGGGCCACTGGGTCAGGGGCAGTGACTGCTGGCTCTGGGCTGTCAGGCCTGGAGCTGGCACAGGAACTGTGGCCAGACACTACCCCTTTAAGGACTCCGGGGAGGAGGGGAGGGTGAGGACTAGAATAAGCAGTTGGTCTTCAGTCCACTTCTGAAGTTAGGGGGAAGCTGAAACGACCTCTCTGTGTGCAAACCTGAAGGCCAGGAGTTCCAAAGTTGTTCTTACTATTCTTCAATGCAATGTTAGAGCTACTAAGGAGATCTCTTATTCATACCGGAATATTTCTTGGAGTTTTTTGTGCATGTTCCCCATTGCTTGGTTCTGCAGTGCCATTGAAACTTGACTTTTTTGGCTGTGTCTGGGCATTACCAAGGTCAGGATCTGGTCATTTGCAAAACATTTGTTAACCCAAGTGAAGCATGTTGGTACTTTAAGATGTATTGATTATCCATGTTAAAACACGCAGTTGTATGAAGTCAAGTGATGCATCTAAAGCTCCCACTTTTAAATATTTAATCTTGCCAGCCAATTTTTGTTTGCACTGCAGTGTTACTGTATGTGATAATGAGAGAAAGGAATGAATAAAACAGAGCAGAACAAGATTTTAGATCCTGGGAGGAAAGAAAAAATGAGCAAGCTTTTTTACAACTCTACTGATAATATTGTTAAAACCAATTGCAGGTCTAGGCCATGCTGTTAGGCAACTGCATGGCTTTAATCTACTAAGGGAAATAGATAATTGAATTTGTAGTGAGGCAGAAATCTAGAAAAATCAAATGTATGTTCAAACTGTTGTGCATGAAAGTTTAACTAGAATATTGCAGGGCAGTGTTCAGTTGTGCTGTGGTGTGCTGTGGGGGTATGAAAGGGAAATTTCATGCCCTCTTTCTGCATCTGCCGACCTCCAGACAGTGAGGGTCAAATTGTCGCCATATTTTCAGTCTACTAGGACATTTTTGTGAGCTCAGAATATCAGTTCTCAGCAAACTCTTCTTCTGGCTTTGTCTGTGATGCCCGAAATGGAAGAAAATATGCATAATGTTTTTAAACCAAATGCAATATTTTAAATTGTTGACTGCAATTTAACTGCCATCCATCTAAGTGGACTAACTCTCTTCTGTGCAATATTTATATATGTTTATTGTACTCTCCTGATTAATGCTTATCATCAATTCCGGCATAATGGACCAGGATGTAGAATAATCTGTGCCCTAGCAGAAAAGTCAGTGCAAGATTTCTTTATATTTTTTCAGCATAAAAAGCAAAAATCAACCACTGTAATCCACTTCATGTCACCTCTTCACAGACTTTAGATGGCCCAGTTGTGAATCAGAGTAGTGGGGTTTCCCAGAGAAGCTTCCCTTAAGTCCCTGCCCCTTTAGAGGATCCCTGGCATCCATCTTAGCCTACATCTACACTGCTGGTTAAGGGGTTGATTCTGCTATGTGCATAGGTATGCTTGCTGTTACGCAATAAATATAAATAGTAGTGTAGACATGGTAGTTTGGGACAGGGCAATGGCAGCAGAAGCATGGATAACCATGCCAAGAACAAACACCCCTCAAAATGTACATGGTACGACTAATCTGGGCTACCACTGACTGTGCTATTGCAGTGACACATCTATTTATACTTGTGATAGCTCCCTTTTGAGCCAGTATATGCGCACACAAGTGGAGGAATCACACCCCTAGCTCCATGCATAGTGGTAGCCTTGGAGAGAGATGATTGTAGACTGGGCAGTAGAGCGAGAGAAGGAAGCTGCCTTGATCACTATTCTAGACATGGACCTGACTGTATTGTTCTGGAAAACTGCAAAACTTCTAGAGCACCAGAACCTCCTGGAAACCAAAAAGGATCATCTCTGCAAACCTCACAGAAAGGGGAACTCTGAGATCCTGGCCACTTTCCCTTTTGTAGATATATTGTTTGGGGGGTACCATAATGCAGACACCCGACCCCTAAACACTCATGGAGAGGTCTCTGATGGCATGTTGTGGAGGAAGGTAAATGCTCTGAGTATATTTTGTGGCAAGATATTTGTCGTGGTCCTATGTCATTTGCTGTGTGTATTGTTTAACCTCGAATCAAGCTCCTTGTCCTCGCCCATTTTTCTACCCATTAACAATCTTTCCAACTCTCATGATGTTATTGGGTGTCTCCAGATATTTGTTGTATTTCCTTAAAGCCCCCATCCTTGTAGTCATGTGACTATGTGAGAAACTTGTGTTTCACTTAGAGCTTTTAATTCTCCTGATATAGAGAGAGTATGAAAATGAGAATCTCAGTGGCCAATAAAAAGAACTCCAAATGTATCTGTGATGGGGCAGACAAAGCCCGACCTCCCCGCTGGAGGCCTTTCAGCACCCTAGCCAGCAGCAAGAGCAGTGGAGAGGTCCTCCGAGCAGGGTACAGGGGCAGCTTTCACTGCAGCCAATTATAGGATGAGGCAGGCTGCTATATAAGGAGTTGCTAGCTAAGACCTGTCAGTTCCTTCCTGGAGCTCAACCCAAGCAGACTCTGGGCTGACTGGGAACACCAGAACCTTGGACAGCTCTGAGTGGGAGGTGGGCCCTCGTAACTAAGTGGAGCTGGATCCTGTGGCTAAAGGCTAGCCAGTGACAACTCTGCAGAACCCCGGACAAGGGGAACTTGGCCATGGACTGGACTTTGACTCACCTGCAAACAGGCAAGTTAAACATTGAGAGACCCCCTTCAGCCACCAAGGGGCACTTGCACACAGGACCGAACCTGTTACAGTATCATTTTAAAAAATGGCCTAACGTGCTTTCTGAAAGGCGCACCTGATCTAAGTCTTAAGACCTCCACTTGATGGAAAGACTTTCATTGATCTAGGGGCATGATCATGTTCTAAAAATGCCACTTACATTGTATTGTTTCCCCATAGTGACCCAAGCTGTTAGTCAAAGTTCAGGGCTCTGGAGATGTTCGGGTTGGAAGTAGGAATTGGTGATAGTCACTGGTGTAGTGTTGTTTATTTACAAAGAGCATACAAATTCCAGTGTCTTGGTTCCTTCTGGGCTCAAAGAACAAAAAGAGCAGTTTCTTAGCTTACAACACCCAAGTCTCTATAGCCAACGCACCAGATCTGAAATCACCCCCCTTGCAGTCTTGTCTGTTTTCAGCTTCTTTCTGTGTGCTGTCTTATACATCTACACCCACCTGGTCATAATACCTCATTGAACCTGCCACTTCCAGAGTGCTAGTTTCTTGGCAGACTTTACCAGGCTTTGTTTTAAGTTTGGCCTCTTATCTGTCTCTTATAACTGTCTTTAAATGGAGGGCTTGTTCATGCATCATCTTGAATACGTTTTTAACTCAACCCACCTCATAATTATTTTGTTGCACAAGCCGGAGTAGACAGCCCTTATCTATGCTAGGAAGTTAGGTCATCCCGGAGATATACAGCTATACCAACCTAAGCACTCAGTGTAGAGAACACTAGGTTGATGAGAAAATTCTCTTCTCAGAGAGGTGGATTACCTACATGAATGATAGAATGCCTCCTGCTGGCAAAGGTAGTTTCTAGAATGCAGCACTACCATAGTGCAGCTGTGTTGCTGTCCCATTTTAAGTGTAGACAAGCCTTTAATCCTTAACATCCAGGCTGTGTCTACACTGGCATGATTTTCCGGAAATGCTTTTAATGGAAAAGTTTTCCGTTAAAAGCATTTTCGGAAAAGAGCGTCTAGATTATACGACGCCGCAAAGCACTTTTTGCGGAAAAGCGCCTGTGCCAATCTAGACGCGCTTTCATAAAAGCCCCGATCGCCATTTTCGCGATCGGGCTTTTTATGAAAACAAATCTCAGCTCTCTACACTGGCCCTTTTGCACAAAAGTTTTGCGCCAAAAGGGACTTTTGCCCTAACGGGAGCAGCATAGTATTTCCGCAAAAGCACTGATTTCTTACAGTAGGAAGTCAGTGCTTTATGAAATTCAAGTGGCCAGTGTAGACAGCTGGCAAGTTTTTCCGCAAAAGCAGCTGATTTTGCGGAAAAACGTGCCAGTCTAGACACAGCCCCAGAGTATAACATTTTCAGGGTACATCGGATTTTATTACTTCATTTTTGATACTATGTATTTCTTCTCTCACCCACCCAAACTTGGCAGGCTGGTGAATTCTTGTAATATTTGCAGATCCTGAAATGTTTGTTTTTATCACATGTAGACTGAACCATTTGGGTTTTGTAGCTCCTTTGTTTCTCACACCTTTTAGTTTTACAAAAGATTGCAATAAACTACATGCACATTTCGTTCTAGACTTATTTTCAGTCTAATGGGAGCATTTTAAGTGTATGCAAGCGCTCAGCATCTTATCCTTGCTCCTCAACCCACCTCTTGGACATAGCCTATTATCTACTGCTGCCCATAAGCCACAACCGTGATTTGTATAGTTTTTTACCTTCTGTAAGGTTATCTACTATTATCTGACCTATTTTTCTAGAGTGGCTAGAGTATGGCTCAGTGAATCAAGTTTTCATTGCCAGTCACCCATTTTATAATAGATAAGTGAAAGAATATTCAGCCAACAGTTTGATGGATTTGGGGTGTTTTTAATCATTTGAATAACCCAACAAATAACCTTTTCCCATTATTCGAGCAACTGTTTAATCAGCTGGAACAGTCTGACAAATAACTTATTGATGTTTTTCATTAGTCATTGAATAAATTATTCGTGAGTAATTGTTTACAATATTTGAGAGCCCCGGCATGATCTGGCTTCCGTCGAGTCTCTCCATTGCCTTGAAAAGAAGTTTAGTTCTGGTCCTTAAAATCTCTAACTTCTCTTTACCTATCTGTAAAATACTTTCTACAATTCCTAATGCATACCATAAAGCTTTATTAAGACCCTGAATCTCCAAGCTGGGCTATGTAAACAGACCCGTAATCTCATGCACAGCCCAATGGATTTTAATGCAGCTCATTGTGGGCATGTGGGACCACGTGCAACTTGCAGGATCAGGATCCGAGATTTTAGACTGAGACTTTCAAAGAAGTCCGCGGGAGTTAGGACCTCAACTGAATTTCAGTAGAATAAAGGCCCCTAAGTTGCTTAGGCTCCTTTAAAAATCAGGTCCATAAGTCACTTTGAGCCATTTGAAAGAGAACAGTTTCTGAGCAAATTATTATTATTACTGACACAATAAAAGGGTGAAATTGGACATTGCCAGGAAAAGTAGCTATGAAGCCCAAATAGCATAAAACACTACAATTTAAATTGCACATCATATGGTACTTGTATTTGCTCATCTAAAGTAACATTTCATGTTAAATCATTGGCAAATAACAGGGTGTGAGTTCATGGCCATTTGCAGTACTTATTAGCATTTCATTGATAACAGCATATAAGACTGTCTTAATTGTCCTCACTACATGAATATTTACATTTTCAAATGGCAGTTCCATTCAGTTCTTTGCCACTGAGGAATACAGTATATTGCTTCTCTGAAAGCACAGATTTGTCATGGGCGACTACCTCTATTCTCTGTGCAGTAGAAAGGACATAAAAGATGGCATGATTCCTTGGGAATGTGTACAAGAATAACCACATAATTTGTATTCAGATATTTGCATAAAGTGTACATAATTTGTTACCGAACTTTCAGTGTTTAACTCATGTATTTAATATCCTAATATCCATAAAATCTAAAGGTGAAAAAAACCCATTAGATCATCTAGATAACCATTGCAGAATTTTTCTCTCTAGCACTTTTACTGTTGTTTTGTCCACATTTAAATCTACCAAGTGATGGGTTGGCATTAATTTCCCGGAGGAATTATTCCATAATCTAAGTGTAAGAATTTTTCACTGCTATTCACTTTCTGTTACCCCCTCACTTAATTCCATCTTATTTCTTCTTTTTTCTGTGCCTCACATGCCTATGTCCTATCATTTTAGTTGTCACTTAGCCAAGCTATCCATATTTAGGTCTTTTGGCACACAACATTCAAAAGCACCTAGGGGAGTTAGACACTAACTTTCTTACATGCTTCCCACTCTTCGCCTTTCTAGCAATCTTACCTCCTCCTACTTGTTAGGGTCATAGCAGTTGGAAATGTCAAAGAGCTATTAAATCATTGTCCATTGTCTGTTGAGGACATCACCCTGGGCCTGATCCATAGCTCATTGAAGCCAATGGGAATATTTTCATTAAACCAGCCTAATAAAAAGGAACCGAGTTGTGATGCCTCTGAAGCTATGTTAAGGAATCATTATTCCATAAATAACACTGTAAGCCTACTGCACATTGCAAATGGTGAGGAGTTAAAAGCTAACAGCCCTGCATGAAAATAGAGGCAATAGATCAATATCTAATAGATCTTTTACGTTTCTAACTACTATCATCCTAATAAGTGGGGGAAGCAATCATCCCTGTTAAAGAGCAGCTAGTGAATTGTGTGTTCCAGGGGGTTCTGCAGCAATGTTTCTTCTAATCCTTTCCATTCACATATAGAATAATTTGTTTATGTGTACCAAGGCATGTGTGAGAGGGTACCATCCACAGCAACAAACACACACAAAAACCCTAGTTGTGAGCACTCTGCTAATCAGCTGGGTGGCATTTGCATGTCTTCTGAGTGGCAGCATGAGTGCACAGCTTACTGGGAACACTATTCAGCAGTACTTAACATTTTCATACTTTCCAGCCCGTAACATGCTGTAGAAAATGGAGCATGGATGTAGAATCTTCTCTTTAAGAATCCTGCTATCTGTTGCTTTATGGAGGTGATGTGGAATTTCTGCTGACTCATTGTAGCAAGTACAAACACGAAGTCCAACTAATATAATAAGGGCTGGATCCAAGGACAGAGGGGAATTGGAGCAGGACTCTTGCCTGTTCTTCTGTTTCAGTCCTTCAGCCTTGCATCTGAACCCCAATCCTTCTAAGTTCTGGATCGCTCAAAACCACCTCTTCCCTATTTCCTGGTTTTAAAGTCTCACTCATAAGCACACAACAACGGTCATACAGGGTCAGACCAAAGGTCCATCTGGACCAGTGTCCTGTCTGTTGACAGTGGCTAAATTCAGATGTCCCAGAGGGAGGGATTACAACAGATAATCCTCATGAGATCCCTCCCGTCACCCACCTCCAGAGAAACAGAGGCTAGGGACACCATTCCTACCCATCCTGGCTAATAGCCATTGATGGGCCTAACCTCCATGAATCTATCTAGCTCTTTTTTGAACATTGTTAAAGTGTTAGCCTTCACCGCATCCTCTGGCAAGGAGTTCCACTGGTTGACTCTGCACTGAGTAAAGAAAAACTTCCTTTTGTTTGTTTTAAACCTGCTGCCTATTAATTTCATTTGGTGACCCCTTGTTCTTTTATTGTGTGAATAAGGAAAAGTTATTTATTTATTCCCTTTTTCCATACCAGTCATGATTTTATAGACCTCTATCATATCCCCCCTTAGTATCCTCTTTTCTAAGCTGAAAAGTCCAAGTCTTTTTAATCTCTCTTCATATGGGAACTGTTCCAAACCCCTAATCATTTTTATTGCCCTTTTCTGAACCTTTTCCAATGCCAGTATATCTTTTTTGTGATGAGGCCACCACATCTGAACACAGTATTCAAGATGTGTGCATATCATGGTTTTATATAGAGGCATTAAGATATTCTCTGTCTTATTCTCTATCCCTTTTTTAATGATTCCTAACATTCCATTTGCTTTTTTGACTGCTGCTGCACACCGAGTGGATGTTTTCAGAGAACTATCCACAATGATTCCAAAATCTTTTCTCTTGAGTAGTTATAGCCAAATTAGTTCCCATCATATGGTATATATAGTTGGGATTATTTTTTCCAATGTGCATTACTTTACATTTACCAACATTAAATTTCATTTGCCATTTTGTTGCCTAATCACTTAGTTTGGTGAGATTTTTTTGTGAAGCTCTTCACAGTCTGGTTTGGTCTTAACTATCTTGAGCAGTTTGGTATCATCTGCAAATTTTGCCACCTCACTGTTTACCCCTTTCTCTAGGTCATTTATAAATAAGTTGAATAGGATGGGTCCTATTCAAGGCAGACACTTGAGGGACCCCATTTTACCTCTCTCCACTCGGAAAACTTACCATTTATTCCTACCCTTTGTTTCCTGTCTTTTAACCAGTTCTCAATCCACAAAAGGACCTTCCCTCTTATCCTGTGACAACTTACTTTACTTAAGAGCCTTTGGTGAGGGACCTTGTCAAAGGCTTTCTGGAAATCTAAGTATACTATATCCACTGGATCCGGCTTGTCCACATCTATGTTGACCCCTCAAAGAACTCTAGCAGATTAGTAAGGCATGATTTCCCTTTACAGAAACCATGTTGACTTCCCCCAACATATTATATTCATTCATGTGCCTGACAATTGTATTCTTTCCTATAGTTTCAACTAATTTGCCTGTTACTGACATTAAACTTACTGGTCTGTAATTGCCAGGATCACCTCTAGAACCCTTTTTAAAATATTGGTGTCATGTTAGCTATCTTCCAATCATTAGGTACAGAAGCCGATTTAAAGGATATGTTATAAACTACAGTTAATAGTTCCTCAATTTCCCATTTGAGTTCTTTCAGAACTCTTGGGTGAATGCCATCTGGTCCCGGTGACTTGTTACTGTTAAGTTTATCAATTTGTTCCAAAACCTCCTCTAATGATACCTCAATCAGGTGACAAATCTGAGGAATTGACCCAAACAAGAATGGCTCTGGTTTGGGAATCTTTCCAATATCTTCAGCTGTGAAGACTGAAGCAAAGAATTCATTTAGCTTCTCCGCTATGATTTTACCATCTTTGAGTGCTCCTTTAGCATCTTGATCGTCCAAACATCCAGGGCCCCACTGGATGTTTAGCTGGCTTTCTGCTTCTGATGTACTTAAAAAACATTTTATTATTACTTTTTGAGTTTTTGGCTAGCTGTTCTTCAAACTCCTTTTTGGCTTTTCTTATTATATTTTTACACTTAACTTAACAAAGTTTATGGTCCTTTCTATTTTTCTCATGAGGATTTGACTTCCACTTTTTAAAATATCTTTTTATCTGTCATTGCTTCTTTTACCTGGTTGTCAAGCCACGGTGGCACTTTGTTTGCCATTCAGTTCTGGCTTCTTCCCCGGAAGATAAAAGCACACTGTGCTTTCCCTGATCTTCAACAAGCTAACCTTAAATTGTGCCTATGACTCACTTCTCATGAATGCCATTCCTGTACCTAATGCTTTGGGCCACCATTATACTCCCTGTAATCCGTGACCATTTGGGGGTCACTGCAGTCCCTATTGCCAGTCAGAACAGCCTCAGGGTGATCGAACTTGTTAGCTTCCCAAGGACCCAGGAAAAGCTGAGAATAGAGAAAACACAATGCTGTACAGCTTTGCCCACCCCATACTAGAAGTCCTCCTCCCACCCTGATGAATACACATATCTTCTGTGCTGGAGATTGAGGGTGGAGCTAGTGTATGCCTGCTTTTAAATTACTCTTGATTCCATTGATAACTCTCTCTTCCTTTGGTGTTTTGGCTCTAGTCTCTCTTGGTTCTTCTCCTACACTGTTCACTCCTTCAGTGTTTTCTTTGGTGGACTGGTTCACCTCCTCCCCTTTTCCATTTTTTTTTGCAGGATGTTAAAGGCTGTGTCTTTGGCCTTCTCATTTTCTCCCTCTTCATGCTTTTCCAGGTGATCTCATCTGCTACTACTCTCTTCATACTCACACCATACAAGGCATTGTCTCCATTTTGACCAGTCTCCTACCTATCCAGTCTCACAACCCATCCAGTCCCACACATCAGCTTTTCTCTGACATCTCCTGGATATCCCCTACTCTAATGTGACATGGCCAAAACTGAAGTGTGAATTGTTTCCGCCCCGAAACCTTTTAGGGCAGTACTAATCCTCAACTAAGGCTTCATCTACACTACCACCTGGATCGACGCTCTGAGATCAATCCACTGGCGGTCAGTTTAGTGGATCTAGTGAAGACCTGCGAAATCAACTGCAGATTGTTCTCCCATCAACCCTGTTACTCTACCCCAGATGAGAAGAGTAACGGAAATCAACAGGAGAGATTCTTCCATTGAGTGCCTCTGTGCCCTTTCCTGCCATGGTGTAGATCCTGCAGTAACTTGACTTAAGGTATGTCAACACCAGCTCACTTCTTTCTGGATTGCTGCAATCTATTCTATCCTATCTGGTCTTTCTGACACTCCCACTAGGTTTTCCTCTGCTCTGGTGCACACAACATATGGCCAATAAGTTAATATTTCTGGTCCACTGATCTGATTACTCCACATGACTTTGACTCCCTTCACTGGCTCCCTCCTGCTCCAATGCATCCAGTTGCAACTTCTTGTACTTGCCTTTATAGAGTTGCATAACTTTGCCTTTGCCTACTGCTGGGGTAGTGTCATCCAATGATCTTCCCAATCTCTTAGATGCTGGAAATATTTTAGATGCTGGAAAACAATACATTCAGCTATGAAATGAGACTATATAAGAAGGCCATCATCTTAGCAGATCTGCTCCCTCTATGTATTCAGAGTCACAGAAATGTTTACTGTAGGGATACATTTTTTGCTTCTTTTAACACAAAGCTAGGTATGGCAGAGTGAGCTGGCGTCTAGTCTAGTTTGCATCTAGGACAAGAAGCAATGGGCTTAAGCTGCAGCAACAGGTTTAGGTTGGACATTAGGAAAAATGGCCTAACTGTCAGGGTGGTTAAACACTGGAATAAATTACCTAGGGGGAGTGTGGAATCTCCATCTCTGGAGATATTTAAGAGCAGGTTAGACAGACATCTATCAGGGATGATATTATAGACCAGGTGTGGCCACCCCATTTAACAAAGAGAGCCAAAACAGAGGCAGAAAAAATGTGAAGAGCCGCACCAGAATTGTAAAGCAAAAAAAAAAAAAAAAAAAAAGCGCCCCCAGAACAGAATTGTTGAGCAAAAACAAAAGCACAGGGAAGCTGGGGGCCAGAGGGGAGCTGGCGGGGGCAGGGGTGGGGGCCATTTGAGGGGGCTGCAGGAGTGGCTTCGTGAGCCACACTTTTGGGGGCAAGAGGTTGGCCACGGCTGTTATAGACATACTTGGTCCTGCTGTGAGGGCAGGGACTGGGCTTGATGATCTCTCGAGGTCCCTTCCAGTTCTAGTGTTCTATGATAATCCGCAAGCTTGTTAATTCAGGTTTTCATTCTCCCCCTTTAGCTTTTGTGTGAAGTAACTTACTTTATGTTAGCATCTCTTTTGTGTAGAACCGTACGCGGTAAAATTTTTATATAATGATCAGACCACAGCCACTAGAAATGTGACTACATCTGAATGTGAATTTTTTTTTTTTTTTTAAGTTCTATGGAACTACTCCTGTGAATAAGTGCATGGATTAAGGTTGTAAATACATCTGAGGGGGGGAAAAAAAGGAAAAAAATAATGTTCGCTAATAGCAATATTTAAAATAGTCACGAGGGAGACAGTGTGGGCGAGGTAATATATTTTATTAGACCAACTTCTGTTGGTGAAAGAGACAAGCTTTTGGACTCCACAAAGCTCTTCTTCAGGTCACCTGTCTTCCTAAGACTGAAGAAAAGTTCTCTAAGCTCAAAAACGTGTCTCTTTCATAACAGAAGCTGGTCCAATAAAATATATTACTCCACCCACTGCATCTCTCTAATATCCTGGGACCAAAACAACTTACAAGACTGCATAAAATATTAATGTTGTGATTGTTCATTTCTAAGGATACACTGCCACCTAGCAGGCGTTAAGTAAAATGCACCATGGCAAAATGTGTTTAACTTGATTTGTGTGGATCTTTAATTGCCTGATTCACAGATCCACTATGGACTCTTGAGCTATACAAAAACCTTCAGTAAGGAATGGGTCACTATGTTTATATTTTTTTGCAGTTGTACACTGTGCAAAGGAGAAGAATGCATTTAGTAACTGAGGCACTTCCTGACACCAACCAAGTAACCTCTACCCTCCAAAGTACCCTCATTCAGTTTTCAGGTGGCACCACTGTTATGACAGAGAACTGTGGGGTCAGAACTACTGGACCCAATGTTGCGAGACATTAGCAATCAGAAACACTTTTGGGAAGAGCTAGAAATTATGAATATTCTGGAAGAATCAATGTGTGTTAAGGGAAATATTGCTAAATATCCAGGAATTTCTAAATGGAGATCAGAAGTAGTCATGTCAACAAATATCTGATGGGTGTAGAGATGGACAGGAATATTTCAGGGATAAAAAGAATTAATAGGATCAAATTTTAAAAGGAAACATTAGTTAAGTATTGGAATTTGCTTCCTTCACTATGAGACCTATGAGGCTACACCTAATCTCACTAGGGAATTGGTGTAAGCTTCATCTCTTGGGACATTTTAAAATTAGACTAAATATTAGAAAGTTACAAAAGAAAAATATCCCTATGTTGGCATAAGGATGTTCTAATACAGCTCTCTCATCCAGCACCCTTGGGACCTGACCACTGCCAAAGCAGAGAATTTGCCTAATTATGGGAAGTCAATATTGTCTAGCAGCATTACCAACACTTTCACTGATTACTGGGTTCTTAGAAGACATTTAGGGGTAAATTAGAGCTAAATAACAGCACAGAACACTGAGAGCCAGGACTGGTGGCTGTAATCAAACATCATTGGATCATGGGAAACTTGGCCACACTCATGACAAGTGGATATCTGGCTAACCATGCCAGACCATGGATGTTGGCTAATCTAATCGAGAGTGTGCTGGATTAGAAAGATTCAAGCTATAGTATAAACCTATCTCTGATGTCTTTAAATCTTTCCTTATCTCAGACTACAAGAGTATATTGGTCATTCTATTTCAGAAATCTTCCAGTGACCCTATATTATATAGTAGCATCAATTGAATTTCTAATACCTTCTTCATCCAGGGCTGGAAGGGAGATACCTAGCTATTTATACTACCTGCAAATGGTGTTATAATCAGTGTGATGGGATCCCAGGACATTTCCAACTCTAACTAATTTGACCCATTATAGGTTTTTTTTTTTTTTTTTGCCCGGGGGGAGGGGGGGTGAGTATAGCGTAGTTTGAATGATTGTGCAAACCTGTAACAGGGCGCTTGCCCTGCACTGGCCATTTAAGGGCAAAAACCCAGCCCTGAGTGAGGGCTGAGTGTGAAGCTCCAGCTGAGGCAGTTGTCGCTAATAAGGGCCCAGCTGGGGGCTATATAAAGAAGGACTCCTGGTGGGAAAGGGAGATTGACTGCTGCTCTGGATAGAGAGCAGGAGGGATCTGGCTGGCTGGCTGGCTGGCTGGCTGGCTGGCTAGAGCAGAGCAGAGCAGAGCAGAGCAGAGCAGAGCAGAGCAGAGAGCAGAGCAAAGCAAAGCAAAGCAAAGCAAAGCAAAGCAAAAAGGGCAGGGCAGGGCAGGGCAAGGCAAGGCAAGGCAAGGCTGGGGAAGCTCTGGCCAAGCGAACTCCTAGGCTGCAGGGCCTGAAGCAACGCCTGAGGCTACTAGGGCTGTAGAGAGGGGTCCACACCCCTTTTCCAGTGATGAGTGGCCTTTACAGACTGTAGTTGCCCCTGAGGTAGGGCTAGCTGAAGGCTGGCGGTGGGTCACTGAGGCAAGGTGGGTACAGGGGAACTGGGTGTTCCCTGGGAGGAGAACTGGGTGTTCCTTGGGAGGGGAGGACCCTGGAGTGCAAAGCTGGATAAACACCTACCCCCAGAAGGGGGCTCAGAGACACTGGAGTGGGCATTGCCGGAGGGCAGTGTCCTGAAGAGGACGCCCTGGTCCACGAATGACATGGGTCTGGACTAGAGAGGGACGCGAGAACACAGGGAGACATGAAGTAGAGGGAGGCGTCCAGTGAGCTGATGAGCTAATTCCCAGGGCTACCAGCTGGAGGCGCCATGACTGGGAGTTTGCCCCGTGACAAAGCTCCACACATTTTTAGGTCACTGATGCTGTATTATATATGAAAAACTTTAGTTTAACAGATATACCATTCAAAAATCTGTTTAAAAACAACTCTGTGCCCTTCTCCTTCTTGAGGTATGGTTCTGGTTTTGTTGCAGAGTTTTGAAAATGCTTCTGACAAAGACTCACAACTTTCTATTCAAAGATGCGTTTGTGTATATCTCCAAATTGGGATTAGGATCAAAATGACTGGTTTATATTGGTAACAAATTAAGTGCACACGCTGCTAAATCTGAACACAGGCGTTACATCAAACGGGAAACAAATTTATCATTAACCTCTGGAGGGCTGGTTGTCCTCCTTTTTACTTATTTACATCTTTATAAGTGATTTCAGCAAGGGCACACAGGTGTAAAACTACAGCGAAAGCAAAGTCAAGCCCTGGATTTAGTGGCGTTTAAATTACAACAAAAGAAAAGCAAGATTTTTCTGTTTTCATCCTCCATATATTGTGAAATCTCATTTATCTTTTGAAAAGCGATATAACTTTGCTATTGGCAATCAGCTGTCATTTTGCATCGTCCAAGAAATGTTGTTTTTTTTCCTTATGGTAATTTAACAAAACTAATAACAATACCCATGAATATATTATAACAACCTTTTGCTATGTTATGGAGCATGTTGCAACAATGACCCTCTTTATATATGGGATATAAGTGTACCAGTTCCTCTGTATTGTCGAATCATCATCATCTTTCTTTTTCTTTCTTTTCCTCCAAGGGTCAGTTCAAAATAACTGCTCTGTGTGATGCAGACAGTAGCTCCAATTCAGGAAAATAATTTTCACATTAAGAAGTCTAAACATATCCTTAAAGGTCTTCAGCAGATATGTAAATGTTTTTCTAAATAGGGATACTTGCCTGGATCTTGTGAAATCAGTTATTGTACTTAATAGGTTTTGGGACACATTCTGGTGTTACAGAAGGCAGGTTTGAGCCCTAAAAGTGCCACTCTCTTCATCAGTAGAACAAGAAATCATGGCCCAGCCAAAGGACCATCTTGATAATCCAGTAAAAACGGTATCAGACTAATCTGGAGATTCTAAATGACTAGAGTTACATGGGTCAGTTTGGCTGCAGAACACTGAATACTTGATGCTGTTGCTGTCAAACTGCAGCCCATATAACTCTAATATCCGAAGTCTGCAGGATAAAATGTTTTGAGAAGCCAGCAAGAGGCCAGATAGCAGGTGAAACAATCCATGTAAGGGCTGTTTGCTCATTAGATGCGCTCTGAATAGAATAATTGAAGAGCCACTTGTGAGGAAAAACTACAGGTTGAACCTCTCTGGTCCAGCACTCTCTGGTCCAGCAACATCCATGGTCTGGCATGATTTTAGTGAGCCAGGTGTTCACTTATCATGGGTGTGGCCAAGTTTCCGGTGTCTCGTAAAGTTTGTTTGCAGCCACCAGTCCGGCTTTCAGTGTTCCGTGCTGTTATTTAGCTCCAATTTACCCCCTAAGCGTCTGTCTTCTAAGAGCCCAATAATCACTTGGTAATGCTGTCAGACAATACTGACTTTCCATAGTCCAGCAAATTCTCTGGTTTGGCACCAGTCAGGTCCCGAGGGTTCTGGAAGAGATAGATTCAACCTGTACTAGCATTTGCCTTGTAGGGTCGTAGTGGTGTGCTGCAAGAACAGATGTCAGAAGGGGATGGTGGGGAAGAGATTATGTGGAAGGTAACATAAAACATAGGGATGGAATGAAAAAGTAACATGAAACCATAATCAATCCAGCTTGATGGGCTTGTTCTCCATAGTTCCTCCTTGTGAGTGTTGATATGCACTTGGGTACTAGCATTGCAACTCTTCATTAAGACAATGACAATAACCAAATCTCATGCTTCAGGGCTTCTGCCTGTAGGGGTAGGAAAGCAATGCCTTTCCTCCACCCTGCATAACTGTATTCTGGGGTTTGTTTTGTCTTCCTGTGAAGAATCAGAGATTAGCTACAGTTAGACACCCCACCAGACACAATGGACCAGTGCTCTGAGATGGTGCAGAGAACCCTCCATCTTAGATGCGAGGCTGGTGGGTCTTGATCACAGGTTGAGAGTCTGACAAATTTGGGATCAGGAAGGACTATTTAGCTAGGTCAGTTTTTTTGCTTTGCCTTTCTCTGCAGTAATGGACATGGGTCATGGATCATCTGCGCATACTCATATAATCAGGGCATAGGTGGCACCCGAGTCTCCTTATCTGTCGGTGGAATAAAACAGTTCAGTCTGCTGAGGATGTCTGTCTAGTCTTTGAGTTCAATACAGAGGTATTTGCATGGACTTGAAGTCAGACTGTCTTACCTAATGGGTCTGTCAAGCCAACTCCATGAAACTATGGTGATGGATGCTTTATGAACACAGATACAGATGACTACTCTACGTATTCAGTAGCATGTGCACTTTGGGTGGGAAGGTTCATGCTAGAGATTCACTCAGGATTTTGCCCTCCAGAATGCCCCTCTAGAACACCCTCCCCCCCCCAAATCCTAATGTTCACCCCTTTAATACTTTTCAGAGTAAGCCCTGGATGGGTTAAATGAACTTGTATTGCCTTATTTCCTAATAAGCTGGGGAAGCGATTATGAAAAGTTTATGAGCTTTGTGTTCGATAATCAGCCTCATTGTTTCTCTCCTACTGCATACCGTGTAAAATAAATTAAACTAAATGAGCCTTTATGGGAGTTCTTTGTAACAATGTTTTTGTTTAGAATTTTCCCACCAGCTTCATAAGGCTCCTTAAATTACAAAGTTCTCAGAATGATCTTCCAGTATCCATCGTGTTTGCTGAAACATAAAGATGAAATGGAAACCTAGTTCTCATACAAATGCCCTCCGGGACTAATTACACTGATTTGACTAGACTAGCAGTAGATCTGAATTATAGTCATGAATAACTTAGATCTTAATTAAAGTCATGTATAGGGTGCAAAAGGCAATGTCATACATGCAAAGAAGCTGCTTGGTAATAAGTGGAAATTAGTATTAATAATACTTTGTGTATGAGATTTGGTTTCCAATTTATTTGGTGTATTACTCTAGTTAGCTATCTCTCCATATATCAGAGCATACGTCTCCCATTACCCTAGTATCTGAGTACTGTATCTCTGTCATGATGTTAAGTAAAATATGACTAAAGCAAAACCCAAATCAAACCACACAATCCATTTTTAGCCCATCAATATTTAAAGAGCTCTTTAAGGCTTTTTAAGGTGTTTGTCCATTTGGGTACTATAGACACATTGGCAATAATATAATGGAGTATAATAATTACTGTCTTTTAAAATTCTATGAGGATTTCCCATAAGGTTAGCTTGTGCTTACATTTCCCTGCTCCCATACTCAGCTAGCTTCCTGGCATTGACTATACCAATCTTTCCCCTCACTCAATATAGGAGTGTATTGGGTATATGTGGGTGCGTCGGTAATAATAGAGTGCAACTTTAAAGCATTGTTAGCATGTGGGCAATCATCAGCTTCATCTGTCTGTGACTATAGACCCGGCAACACTTAGGACAATGGTAAAGTCATTCCTGGGCTCAGTCCAAAAGTGAACTGACAGTATTAAGCAAAGTGACTGAGGAGAGGGATTGATAGGCAAATAGGGTTTGCTATAAACAGGCCCACCAGTAGGGCAGGGAGAAGGGGACAATTGCCCAGGGTTGTGGGTGATATAAAAGGGCGTGGAGGGGCCCCAGCTGCTGCTGGTAGTGCTGTGGGACTAAGGCAGGCTTCCTGCCCACCCTCCCTCCATTCCGCTCCAAGAAACAGTCAGCATGTGCCTGTGGCTTCTCAGGGGTGTCTCCGCATGCTACCCATGCCTCTGGTGCCAACCCTGCAGCTCCCTTTTAAGGCCAATGGGAGCTCTGGGAGTGTTGCCTGCAGGCATCAGAATGTGGAGACCCCCTGACTCCCTCGCCTAGGAGCTGCTGCCAAAGGGGCGTGCCAGTCAGCTTTGGGACCTGTCTGAGATAAATGCTGACCCCTCCCCCCAATCCTCTTGTATCCCAACTCCATGCCCTAGACCTTAGCTCCATTCTGCCCTCACAGAGCCTTCAGTCCTTACCCCAGCTCAGAGCCCACCCCCTCACTCTTTCCCTCCCAGAGCTCACCCCCTTTCACACCCAAACTCCCTCCCAGAGCCTTGCACACCTCTGCCCCAGCCCAGTGACAATGAGTGAGGGTAGTGTGGAGGGAAGGGAGATGGAATGAACAGAGAGCAGGGCCTTGGAGAAGGGGCGGGGCAGGGACATGGCCTCAGGGAAGGGGTGAGCAGTGGGTAGGGCAAAGGACTTTGGGTTTACCCAGACAGTTCGCAACCCTACTCAGTGGGCATATGGAAGCCCTGGCCATGCTGGGAAAGTGCACTCAGTGCAGCTGGCAGCTTACTGGACACCAGTTAGCGCAGGTGCAGTACCGCCCAAATGTAAGTCAGACTGTTTCTGTATGGGCACAGCGTATGTGTCTCTGAGGGCCAATTGACTGTTCTGCCTTGGTGCCCAAAACTTCTGTCAGCAGGCCTGGCTATAAGGGAGATTATCGAAGCCTCTACAGCATTTTTGAAAAATGTATTTATAGAAACATAGTCTTTTGTGTATGTGTGCTGCAATTAATATTGACAGGACAGATCATGTCAATATCGGGCAAATTAGTTGAAACTATAGTATAGAATAAAATTGTCAGACACATAGATGAACGTAATTTTTGGGGGGAAAGTCAACATGGTTTCTATAAAGGGAAATCATGCCTTACTAAACTACTAGAATTCTTTGAGGGGTCAACATACATGTGGACAAGGAGGATCTAGTGGATATAGTATACTTAGATTTCCAGAAAGCCTTTGACGAGGTCCCTCACCAAAGGCTCTCAAGTAAAGTAAGTTGTCACAGGATGAGAGGGAAGGTCATTTCGTGGACTGAGAACTGGTTAAAAGACAGGAAACAAAGGGTAGGAATAAATGGTAAGTTTTCCGAGTGGAGAGAGATAACTAGGGGGGGTTCCCCAAGTGTCTGTTCTGGGACCCATCCTATTCAACTTATTTATAAATTTTCTAGAGAAAGGGGTAAACAGCGAGGTGGCAAGATTTGCAGGTGATACCAAACAGCTCAAAATAGTAAAGACCAAAGAAGACTATGAAGAGCTTCAAAAAGATCTTGCCAAATTAAGGGTGTGTCTACACAGCAAATTTATTTCAGAATAATGGCTGTTATTCCGAAATAATAATGCGAGCGTCTATACAGCAATAGCGTTATTTTGAAATATTTCAAAATAACGGGAGGCTTCTTCTGACTTCTGTAAACCTCGTTCTACAAAGAATAATGCCTATTCCAAAATAGTTATTTCAAAATAGGGGCTGTGTAGACACTCCACTTCGGCTATTTTAAAATATCCCCTCACCAGGGCCATTCTAACTTACTCCTCCCCAGTGCTGCCTGGGGCTCTAAATCAAAATAGCACATCAACATTAGGAAAGCCTGCCTCTGACTAATTTTGAGGCTTCCCTGCAGTGTAGATGTGCTATTTTGAAATAAGCTATTTCAGAATAACTATTCTGGAATAGCATAGGCTATGTCTACACTGCGGCTGCGTCTAGACTGGCAAGTTTTTCCGCAAAAGTGGCCGCTTTTGCGGAAAAACTTGCCAGCTGTCTACACTGGCCGCTTGAATTTGTGCAAGAACACTGACGATCTAATGTATGATTGTCAGTGTTCTTGTGCAAATACTATGCTGCTCCCGTTCGGGGGAAAAAGCCCTCTTGCACAAATGTATTTGCGCAAGAGGGCCAGTGTAGACAGCTAAAAACTGTTTTGCGCAAAAAAGCCCCGATGGCGAAAATGGCAATCGGGGCTTTCTTCTGTAAAACCACGTCTAGATTAGCACAGGCGCTTTTCGCAAAAAGTGCTTTTGCGCCAAAAGCGTCGTGCCAATCTAGACGCTCTTTCATAAATGCTTTTAACGGAAAAACTTTTCCGTTAAAAGCATTTGCGAAAAATCATGCCAGTCTAGACGTAGCCTGCATGTTTATTTTAAAAAGTAGCCCAATGTCTGTGAGTCTGTAACGCTGACGTACACGGCCCCGCCCCCTGGCCGTGTACGTCACTGCCCCCTTCCCCTTTCCCTCCTGCTGCGGCACTCGGCTGAGTGCTGCGCCGCTCAGCTGGGCTGTGGCGGGAAGCGACTGCGGCCCGTTTGGGTAGCGCGGACCCCAAACCACCGCTTGCTCCCCCGCCGCGGCCCAGCTGAGCGGCTCAGCACTCAGCTGAGCGCCACGTTGGGAGGGGAAGGGGGCCGGGCGGTGACGTACATGGCCCTGCCCCCAGGCTGTGTACATCACCGCCCTGCGCCCTTCCCCCGCGGTGGCCCTGCTGAGCGGTGCAGCACTCAGCTGAGCGCCACGGCGGAAGGGGATGGGGGGTGGGGAGAGACAGAGCAGAGAGAGAGACAGGAGGAGAAGAGAAAGGGAGAGTGAGAGGCAGGAGTTGGGAGAAGAGAAAGAAAGAGATGGAGAGAGAGGCAGAAGGCGAGAGAGGCAGGAGGCGGAGGAGAGGTATGAGAGAGGGGGAGGGAGAAGGAGAGAGGGAGAGACCTGAAAATCCCATCTTATGATGGGTTAATTGGCTAGTTTTAAAATAAGTGATTAGGCAACAAAATGGCAAACAAAACTTAACATTGATAAATGTAAAGTAATGCACATTAGAAAAAATAATCCCAACTATGCATATAATATGATGAAGACTAATTTAGCTATAACTACTCGAGAGAGATCATGGACTCATGGTGGATAGTCCTCTGAAAACATCCACTCAGTGTGCAGTGGCAGTCAAAAAAGCAAATAGAATGTTAGGAATCATTAAAAAAGGGACTGAGAATAAGACCAAGAATATTTTATTGCCTCTATATAAAACCATGGTACACCCATATCTTGAATACTCCATACAGATGTGGTCGTCTCATCTCAGAAAAGTTATATTTGCATTGGAAAAGGTTCAGAAAAGGGCAATAAAAATGATCAGGGATTTGGAATGGGTCCTATATGAAGAGAGATTAAAAAGACTTGGATTTTTCAGCTTAGAAAAGAGGAGACTAAGGGGGGATATGATAGAGGTCTATAAAATCATGACTGGTGTGGAAAAAGTGAATAAGGAAAAGTTATTTATTTATTCCCACAATATAAGAACTAGGGATTACCAAATGAAATTAATAGGCAGCAGGTTTAAAACAAAAGGAAGTTTTTCTTCACTCAGCGCACAGTCAACCTGTGGAACTCCTTGCCAGAGGATGTTGTGAAGACTAGAACTATAACAGGGTTCAAAAAAGAGCTAGATAGCCATTTATGGACCTAACCTCCATGAATCTATTAGCCAGGATGGGTAGGAATGGTGTCCCTTGCCTCTGTTTGTCTGGAAATGGATGACAGGAGAGGGATCATTTGATGATTCCCTGTTCACTCCCTCTGGGGCATCTAGTATCGGCCACTGTCGGCAGATAGGGTACTGGGCTAGATGGACCTTTGCTTTGAGCCGGTATGGCTGTTCTTATCCTTTTCTACCATTACATGTGGGTAAGGAGAAAATCTGCTCCATGAGTAAGTAAGGATAAGCATTAGAAACTACAGTGTTCTTGCTCCTCATGAATGGAAGCAGTGGTAGCAGGAAAGAAGCAGGTTCTAAGGCTAGTGTCAACTATGTGATGCCTCAAGGTTCAGGTCAACTCCTGATCCTGCCAATCTCTTTGGGCCTCTGGATCCCCTCCTGTAACAATGGCATTGTGGCTAGTTCAATTGCTAAAAAGAGAATCCCCTGTGGTTTATTTTAAAAATTACTAAATTACACTTTATTGATTTCGTTTTGCTGTGTCTTATTCATCCTTGTTGTCTAGGTCTTGAAAAAAAAGTCCCACTGATGGTGGCAAACACAAATCCATAGCGGAAGATATGAGGTGTACTGGGTGGTTCTGGTACAAACAGTCTCACTAGGCTGTATTCTTACCCAGAGTAGGTCTGGAGTTTGGGTCCAAGTCTAAATCATATCTTGGAAAAATCAGATGAAATTAAAAGGCAAATACTGGAAAATCCATGAAGAGGAATGTTCTGTTTATAGAACATACACTGAATCTGTGGAACTTGGATGTTTTACACAGATTTAAACAGAGCACTGTGATGAGCTGTATAAACCCCAACCTGTGACAGAAAGGGTTTAAGGTGGCTGGACCTAGCTGGCTTCCCTTGGTGCACCTGCAGAGCCTGCACTACCTGACTAAGGGACTAAAAAGAGAGCTAGACACAGCTCAGAAGAGAAGGGGGCAGGAGAAATCTACCTTAGGGACTCCTGAGAGAGGCTGCTGCCGGAGTCCTGGCTGCAGGAGGAAAGTCAGTGAGTGGCAGCTACCCAGGTTCTCAACTTCCCCAAGGACTAGGCCCTACCTTTAACTCTAACTTGTGGTGGATCACCTGTGGGGCTTTTGACTGCACCCTGGACTAGGAAAGCCAATGCCAGGAAGTGGCCCTGAGGCAGCCCCTTGAAGTACTCCAGGGTTTTTGCAATCATCACCTCTCCTAGGACCCATGGATGGGAGCCTGGTGAAGAGGGAGGGGCTTGGGCACCCCTGCCAACCACTCTTGTGAAAGGAACACGTGCTTTTCTTCCTCCTCCCTTGGCAATAAGCGGGATAGAGACAACATGAGCCCTGAGACAAGGGCATGCAACCCTCAGTGGTCTGGAGGTTGGTTGATGACCAGGGGAAATTGGGCTAGATATATTTTGTGGAACCAGTAAGGAGCCAGATTCCTTTGGTGACTTGGCCATATGGCTGAATTGCTACCTATCAGAAGGGGAACTCCACAGCCTCAGAGTGGCTGCTGGCAAGGGATGCCAGAGATGAAGGAGAGCTGGTACCCAGAGACCTAACCACTAGGCAGCACCACGGGTAAACCCAGCCTCATCACAAAAATCAATAAGAATTAGATCTATCTATCCTCTCTCTCTCACTCTCTCTGCAATTGACTAGCTAGGGGAAAACAAATATTAAGGATACAGCCCTCCTGTTTCAGAACATTAACCAATCACTAAGGCTACGACTACACTGTGGCGCTATTTTGGGATACCAGAGGTGTCCCAAAATAGCTATCCCACGTCTTAACAGCATTCCTGTTATTTTGAAATATAATGGAGTTGCTATTCCGCTGTCCCTGTAAACCTCGTTCCACAAAGAATAAGAGATGTTTCGGAATAGCCAGTTATTTTGAAATTCGGTGCTGTGTAGACAGCGCCAAATTATGAAATAAGCTCTTTTGAAATTGACTCAAATAAGCTATGCAATTTTCATAGCTCAAACTGCATTGCTTATTTCGAGCTATGGGTGCAGTGTAGATGCACCCTAACTGTCTGGGGTTTGGAAGAAACACTCCTCATAGAAATATTATCGCATGAGTATCTGCTATGGGAGATCCCTTCCTGTCAATTGTCTGGTGCTGGCCATTGTCAGAGACAGGCTTTTTGGCTAGATGGAGCTGGGGTCTGATTTAACATGGCAATGCTTATGTTTCCTGGGAATTTTTAGGCACTAATGCAAAGCAGCATACAGTTCTAATATCTTCCCCTCGCATTGCTTACATTTCTGGCAAGGTTGCTCTTTTAAGACAAAAATAATTATGGATAGGGATGACTTGGATTGCAAATAAAGGTAATGCTTTCCCTTAAACTATTGATTTATTGACCCAGAGCTACTTAATAATGTCCTCATTTAGACATGAGTGGCAGGTGGAGTATCAAGGTGTGAATGGTGGTCATTAATTTGAAGCATTAGGGTGAAAGCCTCCAATAAAGTTGATCCATCGAAGGATCTTCCTGTAAGGGGAAAACAATTGATCCTTCACTTCATGCCCACAGTGGAATTACATGTTTTCCTTTGCCATTCCTAACAGTTCTAGACTGTTTTACACTTCCCTGTACACAGACCATGATTAGATCACAGTTGATCGCACATTGCTAGTTTTATGCATGTGTTTGGTTCCTGGTGTTTCACTTCCCCTGGCAAATAGAACCAATCCTTAAGTTCACTTGGTATGAAGGAACAGAGAATATCACTCTAAGACAAATATATATAAATGTGCTTCTAATTATAAGTTCAGAAAACCAATTAATCTCAAAGACTGGTGTGCTGTAAAATGCTTGACTGTTTTGTTTTTTTTCCTCCTTGGGATGGGGTGGTTGCCCTACCCTAAAAAGAAAAGAGTTAAAATAGTCCTTGGAGGGGCTGAGGCTGGGGGCCAATTGGGAGAGAACTTGTGGCAGCCAATCAGAGCCCAGCAGGACTGTATAAAAAGATGGCTGGCCAGGAGAAGTATACTCTTGCTCCAGCTCTAGAGGGAGTGGGGCTGAGCTGCTTGCTAGCAGAGGGTTCCTGAGATAGAGCAGTACTGGGGGAAGGCAGGTGAGTCGGGGAAACTCAGGCCTGAAAAAATCCCAAACTGAGGCCCAGTGACAGGGACCTAGGGAGGTACTAAGGCTGCAGAAGAACAACCAGGGCAGGAGAAGGCAGAAAGTCCATACCACTTACTAATGATGAGTGCATTTTGCCCCTGAGGCAGGGGCTAGATGATGACTGACGATGTGTCACTGAAGCAAGGTAGGTATAGGGTGTTGGGGTTTCCTGGGAAGAGAGACTCAAGAGTATGGGGCACTGCCATGGGGCAGTACCCGGAGGGAAGGGCACCATGATCTGGGAAGGACATGTTCTGACAAGTGGTGAACAGACAAAAAGGGTAATAGTGGCTGAGACCACCAGAAGAAAGTGCTCTGAGGCTGGGCCGAGCTAATTCTCGGAGGGACCAGCAGGAGGCACCATAGTGGTGAGTCGTGACCTGTTATACTCCCCAACAATCCTGTGCCCCATCCGCTAGCATCAGGTGGCTTAAGTACCTAAGCTGCTTTTTGAGGGGAAATGCATGGGGCATTTGTTTCACTCCACACACACATAATGGTTGGTGGAAGTAGAGGAGATACCCACAGTATAATTATTAGCACGGTGCTTCCTGCAGTCTCCTTCTATGTGGTAGACCCAAGTTCAATCAGCGAGTGGAAGAAAGGATTTGAGTAGAAAACCTCTCTCTCAGGAAAGTGCTGTAACCACTGAACTATGGGATATTTAGATGAGTGGCTTCCTCAGTCTTTCCTGTTGAAGCTGTTGCACTCTAGATAACAACTGTAAGAGTGATTGGAGCAACGGGGACTGGACCCAGGTTTCCTAGTTCTCATTTGAGTGTCCTAGCCCTTGGCTTATAGAGTCATACCCAGACTCTCTCACTCTCTGGCCTCATGACTATTCCATTGTGGATAAATACTTAAACAATTGCTGCCATCGCCATCACCACCTTCTCCAGCTGCATTTTGAGTGGAACCTAATCAGTAGGTGGCCTCTGAGCAAGTGACCCATATGTCCAGATACCCAATTTATAGTTTATGAATCGGTCTAGGACTGAGATAAGAGATAAGTGTCCAGAAGTCTAAAGAGAAGCAGCAGTGTGCATGCTCAGAGGCAGAAACACAGCTGTTGAGGGAATTTTTACTCTGGAAGACATAGGCCTGAAGTGATCTTGTCTGGGATATAGGCACTGAGGTACTTTCATGGATCCCACCCACACCAGTATAGCTTGCTCCCATCTGGGGACAGGAAAAGTTCAGCTGGTACAGGCCATCTTTGTAGCAGTATAACTGCGTTCACACTAGATGTCAAGCGGGTGTAACTATCTTGGTTAAAGTTACCCCTCCCCCCAGTTGATCAGCGTGACAGTACCACTTTCAAATGTAGACCAGACTTTAGAAAACATGTTTTGCCTTGTAATGAGGAGTCAAATTTTTATTTTGTTGCCCTCCTACACCCTGTCTAGTCATTTGATCAGTGCCAGGTCAGAATTGGAGTATTTTATACTCACTTAGCACTGGAACAAATGGCTGAACGAAGTGCATGGTAATGGAGAATCAGGCCCTATGTTTGCATTGTTATCTTTACCTTACAACGTGTACTATGCATTGGCCCTGTATCTGAGGTGGCTACTGTTTTTTTACATGTAAGGGATGGAACAGCTTTTCTGCCTACTATAAAAATGGGGAATGTATATTTGTGTGGCCAGTGGGCCAAAGCCATGCCTTTCCCTTGCCGAAATCCATTGGAACAAAGGTGCATGGAGTGCACTGATCACAAAGGCTTCCTAACACCCCATTTGGAGCATGGGGACATATGAAGAAGCTGTATTTCATCCAAGAGAGAAATCATTTTTGCTTTTTGACTTGGATTCACTCTGCAGCTCTGAAAAGAGAAATCTTTTCTTCTCAAATTATGGCAGTTATGAATAATCTTTGCTGATATAAGGTTTTTAAATTGAGCAAATATTTTCTGCATGTGAAGAAGGTCAGAGATTAGCTGTACCAGCACATGCTCAGCTGTATGTGGCCTGAGGTTAACTGGTACTGCAACAGCAATCCAAGCTTCCTTTGTGCTACATTAAAATTTTTTTTAAATATTTGGCAAACCTCCAGAATCCATTAAACAGAACCCTAGTGTCCTTATTTGATGTGCTCTTTTAAAGCTTCCTGTTTCTGTAAAAAATGTGTGCATATATATATATATATATATATATATGTGTATCTATAGCTATATTTTCTTTTTAGATCAGAGGCATTATTACTGTTTTAGTGCATATTTGAATGCTAGCTGGCATATGTAGAAAGGCCAGTTTTAAGATGCACATTCTTGTTCTAACATCACAAAATGGCCCAGCTGGCTTCTCCTCTGTGTGTGGCAGGATCTGTGTATGGTTCTTGCAGAGGTGGAGGGGCCCTTGCCCTATTTGAGGGTGTGAAAAGGATTTGGAAATATGAATGCAGTACTAATAAACTCTAGTAGAAGTATGGAGTGTCCGTGATAAGCTCTGAAATTGGTTTTGCTCCATGACCTAGTGAATCTGTGTTCTTCTGGAAGGATTCAGACTTGAGTCCCAACCTTGTCATTTGCTGTAGGCTGGCAAAAGTGGGAGAACTGTGGAAGCAGCAAGCCCATAGGTGCTGGAACTAGACCTGCTGTGGGTGCTGGCTTGGTACAGTTTCCATTGTACAGAAGGTTTACAGTTTGATTCAATAGCTCTCAACTCCCCCACCATAAAATTTTTTCCAGCATCCCTAAGCAAGCCTAAGTGGACAAAGGGAGCATGGCATTTTAATGACCCCTTCCTCCCCAAGTGGCTGCAGGACAGGAAAGCTGAGAGCCATGGCTCCTGGAAGGGGCAGGTGGGACAGGCTGTGCTCTTGAGAGGGGAGTAGCCTCGGGCAGAAGGGATGGGCCTGGAGGCAGCCAGCCCTCAGTGCCGCTGGGAGTGCTCCATTCTGGCACTGCAGCCCTTAGTGCCGCTCAGAGGGCCTGAACATTCAACTGTGCTGAAGTAAAGTTGGGGTTTTTTTGGGGGGGGGGAAGTTTGTTAGAACCGAGGCTTCATGCTGCCATCTCTGTCACAGTGCATTAAAGGTAGAAACAGGAGCAGACTGACTTGACTGCATATCCCAGTTTCCAGTTCTGAAGAAAGGAAAAGTGGGTAAGCTGGTTACCCCCAAGACAAGTGGGTCAGAGGATTTTGAGAGGAAAGGGGGTTAACAGTTGCTGCCTCCCCCATATAAGGATCATAAGACGGGACCATCAGACCAATTGTGGGACAAGTTGCTCCACATTGAACGCCCCTACTTGCTGCTCCCTGAATAAGCTGGTCAGAAGACCACTGAAGGTAATGAGGGGAAAGAGAAGATAAAGAAGAGAGAGTTGGGAAATGATGGGGGCCCTTACAAGGTTTGGATTAGCAAATGGATAATCAAATGCAAATGCTGAAACAGTCGATCAACTGCCCTTACTTTATTGAGGGTTAAAGCTCAACTCAACCTACTTTTAGAAGATCATGGTGGGGGAAAGGTTGAACTGGAATACTGAGTTTCCTGCTGTAATGAAACTATATAGCCATTTCATGCTATTGTATGCCAGGCAAGGCATTGGCCAAAGGAGACCTGTGTTTCTGATATGTCCCTAAGGGAAGTTTCCAGTAGAAACTAGAACTCTTCCCAAATCACTACAGAACAGGTCATCAACATGATTTTGCAGTAAAGACATGAAAATGTGAATTAAAAAATGATTCTCAGGCTCTCAGAGTGGTGGGTGGGAAATGGGCCTATGAGCAACACTGAGCACATATGGAAGTTTATTTCTGTTGCTTAGGGAAAGTTTCTTTACTTCACAGAAAAGACACAATCACAGTTGAGGTGACCCTGGTTAAGCAAAACTAATTTTCACAAGAGCTTGTGAAGTGTTCATTAGCTATGGTGAATGCAGGCATAATGCTTCCCTGAAACTTTGCAGGTGACTTACTGTCACTTTGATGGATAGGCTAGAGTAGGTTAAACTCAGTAAATCCCCACAGTCTGTATATATATTGTCATTCACAATGAGTTATTTTTCATTGTCCAAGAGCTACTTAAAGCAAAAGCAGTATCTGCACAATGTGCAGTGTTACATCCAAGGTTACTGGGAGAACTTAATTGATAGAGAGGACTCAGTGTGGAGATGAAGAACTAGCTGTTTTATTTGAGACATGCAGCAATGATGAACAGATGCATGATAAGGAGTAAAACACCATATTTGGAAGTGTAAACAGATCCTATGTACTACCTGAGATGGATTCTTAGCGGATGTTCTCTATTGTAGGGGTTCCAAAGTTCTGGTCAGATGAGATCCTTTTTAACCATTACATATAACCACTGATATATTTTTACACACACACACTCACAAGAAGGACAGACAGAGGGAGGAATGGAGACAATCTACATTTTTAAAAAAAGAGTAGAATGGCATGAGATTGAGACCCCCAGATAATTTGTGAAATTCACTTGGGGCTCTTGGTATGAAAGCTTACGCAAAATTAAAAAGTGCTTTGAAGTGATGGCAAAACCTTGAGCTGGTACGAATGTGGAGGGAGATATCAAGGCTAAAGAACCTTTCTGCACTCATTTGCATGCATAACTTCATTAGCCTGGTGATGTTGGAGGAAAATGTTAGCTTTATTGAGCCTTTGACTAAATACTTGCAAATGATAAGAACTTGGTGCACAGACAGTCCTTCCTAATCCTTAATTCTCAGAGCTCATCAGTATCCACAGGTGTAGCTAGGGATAAAGTAAGCTACATTTTCCCAGCATTTTTCATTGCTTGGCTGAATAGGGGTTTAAAAAAAAAAAAAGGAGATGACAGTATTCAATGCCATATATATGAGGGCCAGAAAGAGAGTTTTTGTTTACCACGCCACAAGAGATTGTAACATTTAAAATAATTTCTGATTGTCAGCCTTTCAAAATCCTAGTTGCCTAATTTCCTGGAGCCAGCAATTTATTTATTTATTTTCTTTTGGACATGAGTGAAATATCAGGCTTTTCCATTACCATAAATTGTCTCAGTAAAGGACAGACAAGCAGATATGGTGTACAGGCTAGTAAACAATCATTATAATTTCCCAAGGCTGGCCTAAATTATGTATCATTGAATTCAACATTTTGAAAAGAAGTCTGAAATGAGTTAGAGGGTTTTTTACCCGGATATTTATTTGTTATAGAACAGTATAATACCTAGACTATGTCTAGCCAGCGAGGCTATTTTGGGATACCGAAATTATCCTGAAATAGCAATTCCGCATCTTTAGACACCCGCGTTATTTCAAAATAATTTCAAAATAAGGGGCGCCCTATTCTGGCATCCCTGTAACCCTCATCCCACGAGGGTTAAGGGACTTGTAGGAATAGTGCTTTATTTCGAAATTTGGCGTTGTGTAGCTATTTCGAGGTAAGGATGCTGTGTAGATGCACCTATACAGTGCTTTTCATCAGTCAATCTTACATCACTTTAGAAATGAGGTTCCTATTATTAGCCTTTTTTTCCAGATGTGGGAAAAATGAGTCGGAGAGGTCACATAACTAGCCCAGTAGTCTAATATAATTTCCAGTACTAAATGCTTGACATGGTACTCACTGCAGTGAATAAGAAGAGACTCATTGATTTTCATAGGCATTAGGTCAGGCCCAAAAGAAAGTTGATGGGATGGATTTTCCAGTCTGCTCTGCTATGGCCATGTGGTGCCACTCAAGCAGCACAAAGTGGCTTATATTTTTGGCTGGATGTGGCCAGGGAGAATTGCTTTTGTGTAGGAGAACTTCAAATGGGGTAACGCTTGTGGAGACACTGGCAATGTCAGAGTCGCCTATGCCAGTCATCCCTGCCACCTCTGGAGCAGAGTGTGCATTGGGGGAGGGATGAGTGAGGCAGAGGTGGGCCAAAGGCAGGCTAGGAACATTGTGTGTGTGTGGGGGCGTGGCGAAGCAGAGACCTGCTATGCATCTATCCCCATTAACATAAATTAGATATTAACTTCTCTAGCTGCTTTAATGTATGCTGCAGTGGGGCAGCACATAATCAGAGAGTTATAATCAGTTCCTTGATGTACCCCCTCTCATCTGGGCTAAGCAGAGCATAGTATCCCACTGTAACTATTAAGCTAAGATCTCTGACCATGGCTTTGTAGAGCTTGTGCCATTGTCCTTTTCCCTGTTTTCCATTATTTGTAGGTTATGGGTGTGGAAAGTTGAAACTTGATTCACACTGATGTTCAAGAAAGGCCGGTGACAGAATTAGAGTTTCTGCCAATCATCCTAACTCAGGCTGAAAGCCTTCAGTCTGTTTCTTTAGTGCTAAGTACATGACAGTGGGAAAGATTCATGTCACTTTCCAATCATGACAACTATCAGGGTGTTCACTTACAGGAAATGAGCTGATGGCTTTTGTAAATATTTGTTTCTAACAGAAAAAATGCTCAGTTATAAAAGGAGGGATTAAGGAGCTAACTCTTACTTTCTGCTATATCAATTTCAGCTGCCAGAGCAGACAGTGATGTACTTACTGTTGAAAACTTGTCCTAATACACTGTACTGCTTTCAGATGGGTGTATTCTTCCCACCCCCTCTATCTTTCCTTCCCCAGTGCTCATGCACCAGGGCCTGGGAAACCTATTGTTTAGCACTACATTGACTCCGGGGCCCTTGAGTTGTCAAAAATTAGGAAAGTTGCTTCATTCAGGAAAATTTCTTTTGTGGTTAACTGGTTCCACAGCTCTATTAAGAAAGGCCTTCAGAAAGGAGGCAGATGTGTCTATTGCTGGAAGGGCAGGGAAGTCGCTCCCCCTGAAGGGACTGGCAGTGAGGAATGATTGGCTCCTCACTTCAGGCAGGCAACTGTATCCTCCCTGCGGCACAGCACCCTCAGAATTCAATAAAAGAGGAAAATGATTTTCAGCAGCGCATTCCAATTTGGCCCTAATTTCTTGGTGGCTATGTGGAGGATGCTTCTTGGGGCTCGGGCCTTTTCCCTTCCTGTGGGTTTTTCCACCTCATCTCTCTCATCTCAGAGAACGGCAGAGAGAAGGCAGTGAAGGAGAGCAAGGAGGAGGCTCTGCAAATCTTGTTTATCTCCATTGCTGGTCTTTTTGGGTGGAAAACTCTGCCTCTTGATGGGGGAAGGTTCCCAGGGCTTCTGAGGAAAAATTGTCTGGGCAATGGTTGCCTCAGCTCTCCTGAGCAAAGAGAGAGGTGGGCAGTGTTCCCTGTAAGCTGACCGTTTAGCTGATCGCCCAGGAGAGATCCAAATGCTGTACTGATGACTAGCAAAGTGCCCAGAGCCAGCAGCATGTGTTTCCACTGGTGGTGCACATCTGCATATGCTTTGGTGCATGTAACAAAATTTATTCCACACATTGATGGAAAAAACAAATTAGAGGGCATACTGGAGGAGAGATCACTGGGGCCAGCCAACCTGGGCAGAAACACGGCTTTTGACTCCACTGGCATCCACAAGGACCTGTTTCCTTTCTGGTTGGGAGTGGCGCTCTAGATGTGTGGAAGCTGTGCTGTGGCCTGCTCTACAGGCTGAGGTAGCAA
Source organism: Rafetus swinhoei (assembly GCA_019425775.1). Lineage (NCBI taxonomy): Eukaryota > Metazoa > Chordata > Testudines > Trionychidae > Rafetus > Rafetus swinhoei. The sequence continues at coordinate 197,720,676 of CM033437.1, read as the reverse complement.
TTTGCTGTACTCTGGTTCCCCGCTTCTCCATGGTCACAGTGCAATGGTTCAGAGCTTGCACTGGAACACTGAGGAGGGTGGTAAGAAGCTTCGAGGTCCATCTTTTAATCAATTTGGGATTGCCATTGGAGAACTAGGGATGGTGCCTATACTTGTAGCGGGGATACGGTGTCGAATGTTACTGTCATGGGGAGGTAAACACTGCACTGGCACTGAAAGAGTTAATGGGGCTGGAAAGCTCAATCATTGCACCTGGAAGATGGGTTAGGAGCATTTTAAGATGACATCAGCTTTGGGAGATATAGGTTACTACTAAGCATCAGGGCAGAAGGTGGCCCAGGGAAGATTAGGGTTTTAAACCTTTTCCTGAGCTCTGGCAAACAGTTGGGAAAGATGGGGAACAATGAGGGCAGAGGAGTGGATAGGAGGGGCAGAGGAGTAGATGGGAGGGGAGATCGAACTCTTGGGGGTGAGTACAGGTAAAAATATCTGAACTTCCCTGGAGAGAACACTGTGAACCTGAGGAACAGAGCACAGGGGAAACATGAGCTGTCAAGCTTGAAGAGTGCAGAAATGGGTGTCCGTTGATATTTTCAGTCAGGATTTTCTATGGAATTCCAGAGGAAGGCAAGTGAGCCCCAGCCCTGAAAGAAGGTTGAATCTTGATAGGTTATGCAACCTGGGAAGATAGGGAGCTTGAGAAGTGAGCCCAGGAAAAGGCTGTGGGAAAGGACCACTGACAGACTAGGAAGATGCCCAAGGAGAAAGCATGGGGGATGTGCCTGAATAGACCCTCTTGCCTACTCACTACAGGCTCCCTAACCTGGAACCCAAAGAAGAGTCAGGGCCTGAGTTTCCCTACTAATCACCAGGGAAGATGGCATGAAGCCACCTTATATAAGACTTTTGAAAATGCTGAGACATGAAGGTGTAAGGACCTTGGGATCCAGAGGTGGAAGACTGGAAGCCTACTGTAAAAACATTGGACTCTTTTTAATTTTTTTAATTTTTTTAAATTGACTTTGTTACCCAGGGAGTGGGGGACTATGAGGGTACATCTACACAGCAGGGCTAAAGCTGAAATAAGCTACACAACTTGAGCTATGTCAATTGTGTAGCATAATTCAAAATAGCTTATTTCGCCTTTTGGCATGGTCTACACAGCTGGAAGTCTGAGGCAGAGCACTCTTCCTCTGACTTCCCTTACTCCCCATAAAATGAGGCTTACAGGAGTTAGAGTAAGAAATCCTCCGGCTTGACATTATTTTTACATTATGTCGAAATAACTGCTTGTAGTGTAGTTGTGGACTATGTTACTTTGGAATAACATTAAAACAATATGGAGCTGGAGGACTTCATACTCCATCTCCTGTAACCCTCACGTATCCTGAGCGACCCGGACAGAGAACCAAGCTTTGAGAAGAGGCAGACCCCACCCATGGCCAGAATACCTGTTGGTTGGGACCATGATGTGAGGTGGCCTGAAATGCCATACTCAGCCACAAGAAGGCATAACAGCAGTGAGTCTGTTCTACAATTTCCATTGATTATTTCTGCTGTGAAATGTTTCATTTGTAGAAAAAGCCAAGTTAGAAAGAGGACAGATCAGCTCTGGAAAGAAACTTAAGATGGCCATATAAACTACCAAGTTATGAAAGATTCTTAATTTAAGTAGTCACATTCAATAAGGCCTAATTAAGGATAACATTCTTTTTTCTAAGCTTCACATAAGATTGATAGTCCCTACAGTTTAATTTATCCACTTCATTTAAAAAAACTGCTTTATAAACAATTTGAGTAAGATTATGGTACGGTGTATAAATTAGCAGAGTAGTATGCGCTGGTTCTCTCACTCCCTGACCTTGGGCTATACTTTTCTCATGGTTTGTGTGGAATGTTCTTTGGGAACATGAGAAAAATAATCAGAGCCGCATCAGCAGCAATAACTCTTTAATGGGATCTAACAAATCAAGGCCAGATTCTGCCTTCAGTTATACAGGAAAAATTTGCACTGATTTCATCTTCGGTTTTGCACATAACAGCGGTCAGAAGGTGGACCCAGGTTGCGGAGGCCCCGATTACTACTATGAGACAGCCAAATATCTGCAAGTTTCCATGGGGGCACCATGCGATATTATTGTTTGTCTACGGTGGATTCTTATGGCTGTCCATCTTATCTTATAGTGACATGACAGCATCATGTATGTTCTTGTGTGCTTGTGCAGACTGATCCATGAGGAGCAAGATCTGATGATACAGGCATTTGCAGGCTCCCTCTGAAGACTTATCATGTGTCTATGGTAAACTGTCCATTTTTCACACCCACATAAAAGGGAAGCTATCACTGCTCGTATATAATCAGTTCTGTTGACTGAATACATATTGGTTAAATATCTCATGGCAAGGTCTTCCAAGGCTTTCCTTGCTTTTCATATTCTATTTGATATGTCTCAATCCAGGGAATTATCACTTGAGAGTATGTAAGGTGATTGACATTCTTTAGTTCTATACCACTGAAGAAGACTGGCTCAGTAGTAATAGCTGATGGAGCTGGTTAGGAGAGGACTTTGCTTTTTACAGGCTGATGGGTGAGACCAAACTCCTTAGTTGCCTTTGCATACCTGTCAAAGATAAGCTGCCAGTCACTCATTTACATTATGATTAAGCAGAACGTGAGGATCCACAAAGAGGGCTTTATATGAGAGTTTCTCAAGAACTTTTCTCTAGAAACTGAAGTTTTCCATCCATTCTGAACGTTCCATAGATACCTTTTTTTTTGAAGGTTGTCCATTGCACAATTCAGAATAGCTGCAAAAAGAGACAACAAAGGCTGGTGTCAGTACATGGCTTTGTCATGGCACCAAATATGGGAAATGGTTAGAAAAGTCACCCTCTGGGGAGTATTTGAGCAGTTACGTATTTGTGGAATTGATGTGGGATGTTAATAAATTTGGTGGGGCAGCCAAACTTTTCTAGATTTTTCCAGAAGTCCTTTCTGCTAACACCTGTCAAACCTTTTTTCAAACTAATGAAGACTTCTTACAGTTCCATGTTTCATTCAATATATATTTTTTCCTGAATTTCTCTCAATGCAAATCTTGTTTGTGGTGCTCTGAGCTGGTTTAAATCCACACTGAGTCTCTGGTGGAAACATCTCTGATTATTATTTTGACAAGCTGATTTGTGCAAAACATAGGTGAGGATTTTACTGCCTACAGATAGCTGGAAGAAGTTGCCCATAGTTACCACAGTCAGATTGTTGTTTTTGAATAATGTAACTGTAATTGCATCTTTGAAGTCGGGAGGAATTTCTTCAGGTTTCCAGATATTCTTAATTATTTCATATAGACAGTTGACAGTTTTGAGCTTGCAAGATTAAGGGTTTTAGCTGGTATACTGTCTTTGTCAGGTAATTTATGACTTAATTATTTTATAGCTTTTTGCACTTCCTTAACTGTAGGTAGTTTGTCAATTTCTTTATATACAGGGTGCTGTGTCAGTTACTTTATGCCTGTGGGTTGACAGATTTAACTTAAGTGCTACACCCATCTTTTAGAGATGTCCTTGATTAAAGCAGAGCTATCTGAATTCCTTAGTATAGCTGGTCCTGATTTCGATGGGCCATACCTGACCTTCAGGGATAAAAAAACCTCTTTTTGTATGTGGGTGTGTGGTTTTTTTGTGGTTTTTTTTTGTTTTGTTTTTTTTCTTCTGGTGTCCACCTGTTGTCCTGTAGGACACACACTTCTCTTTAAACCCTAGCTTTCAGGTCCTTGAATTTATTGGTCTTGTAATTTTGGCAAGACATAAACACATGAGTCTTTTCCTTGTGGCTCTTTCTGGTTTCATCATCATTTTCATCAAACCAGTTCTGGGCCTGTCTTTTTTGCTTTTTACTTAGAATTTCTTCGGAGACTTGAAGAATAGCCAATTTGAACCTATTACACATTTCATGTGCATTACTATGTAGTGATGGAATGCCATTACGTTTTTTTTTTTTTTTTTTTTTTAAGAAATTGATGTCTCAGTTTGTGATTGTATACAAACCCCTCATTGAGCAAAAAGGGCTTATTTTGAGCTCAGTGAGACCCGCTCTGCCACACCTGCAAGAAATGCTCCGTTTGTTGGAGGAATTAAAAGGCAGGGAATTGGCTCATTTGGTTGGCAGATCTGGAGGTGGGCAGATACAGCTCTAGTAGAGAAGAAGGAAGCCTAAAATCTCTGACATAGCTGCCTGAAGGGAGGCCCCCACCCCAGAGACAACTGGAGAAGGAACCATCCTGTGACCATAGACAATGGTAACTTCCTATTACTATTGTTCTACTTTTTGGGTTGAATTTCCCCACTCGGCAAAGGCCTTGGACTAAGCCCGGTGGGGGTGGGGGTGAGGCGGGGATCTGAGAGGAAGAGGGCCAGGGAGGATAGCTTTAAGCAGCCTTGGTAGCCCAAAGGCCCTACTAGGCTGCACTTCACAACAGATGCCGACTGAGGACCAATACACAGCTTTTTTGGCCAATTTCAGTTTAGTTTACCATTATTTCCTAAGGGGCAATTGCATGTAAATTTCAATGGGCTCTGATATCCTGTTTTCCCCTTGTGTTGCTTTGGTGATCTTGATGTCCCTTTGTTGTCAATCCCATGGCAGTGCTTTCATCTCAGATGTATGCAAATGTTTTGATATTCATCAGCTTGCCTTAAAATGGTGTTGGTAATAATGCAGCTGTGCATTATTCACACTTGCTGAGCAGGAGGGGACCACTGCTGTTCATTTTTCTAACTTCCCTGGTCTTTATTACATCACTCCAAGCCTCACTATCTGTTCCAACACTACCATCAAGTCTTCTGGAAGTAGGAGCACGTCCTTTACCACCTATTGACTTTGTCAAGTCATCCATGGTTACAGCTGTGCTTTTGTTTGCTCTGTACTATTCATAGCTGGAGAATAATCACTGATAAGAGTTGAAAAATATGATTCTCCAGGTAGAAAGTCAGACAGTAATTAGTGGTTCATTTTTTTTTTACTCACAAGTAAGCCTTTCAGGAGGCTGTTTCCATTGGAAACAACCAGTGCTATAAATTTTATCCTCCTCTGCAATAGCGTCTCTTGAAAAGAAGGTAGAGCCACCTTTTACTTCCATTTGAAAGCCTTGATCCCAAGTCTGGTTTTGCTGAGGGCATTTTACATCAATGTTGGGTCTAGTAAGTTCCCTCACAGATAATACTACATGCTTTTCAGATCTTGATGTGTTATATAGATTCTAATGAATAGAGATGTTCCATGACACCATGGTGGGGGCACTTGGTTTATTTTATAGAACAACCACTTCTGTGGATGATTCACCAGTTATGGTAAACTGGCCAAATGAAAACTGGCAGGCAATATTTAAGGCACTTTTGCTAACCTTTCCCCTTACTAGAGGGAGCAGTGCTGTCCTAAAAAGGGCTGCTCAATCACCTGGGGTATTGCCAAACTTTCCTCCTGCCTATGATTCAAGGCTTAATGATCAGATTCCCAGGTTGCCTGTAGGCAGATCTGTGATTATGACTGAGTTCACCGATACCTGTTGCTTCACTCCATTGCTGTGGTACTTTTTCTGAATACCTGTACGTGAAGTTTGAGAAGACTATTACGCAGAGGCAATCTCTCTCTCTCTCTCTCTCTCTCTCTCTCTCAGCTGTTGAAGTCAAAGACCAGTGGGCACATAAGGTGACAATGACTGGGAACTTCACTGACTTTAGTGGACAGCCATTGACATCTTTGTGCCTTCTCAAGCCATATGCTGTCCATGTAACATTCCTGCAGTACCTTTTCAGCCATTCAACCAAAATGTTGCGTCTCTTCTGACTGATTTGCCAAAGCACTTAGAATATTGGAGATGGCCACTGGGAACACCTGTGGTGAGGGAAAATGGCTACCCTTCAACCCGGTTGAGCCTACCAATCAAAGCAGCTACTTGGAGCCACAGGAGTGAAGTGAGGACCTATGAAAAAAGAACCATGGAGAATGCAACAGCTCTGACTTTAGAAACACTACCTCTCTTTCCACACTTCCGAAAGGAGAATTATTGTCTCCTTGACATGCTGCTCTTGGAAAAGGCTGCTAAATAGCTTCACCCCTTTTCACAAGCTGCTCATGGAAGAATTGCAATTAAACTGAAATTGCATGGAGTCCTCATTTGGAAAATCAAATTTGGGATTTGATTTATTTCAGATACTGTGGGGAGCAGAGCCATTGTTTAAATAAATAACCTGCCCAATAATGCTGGATTTTCATTGGCTTTTAGCTCATACTAATTATCTAGGCCTGTCCTGCTTACTTTCTGTGTAAGTGGCACATGCATTGAGATTACAGGATGAAACTTATTACTCTGTTTCATTAGATAGGAAATGATTCATTTTAGCAATAGACACTCTCCAAGGTAAACAATGACAGAGGAAATGAAGCAGTTCTCTGTGTGCACAGAGAAGGACTTGGATTCAGTGGTGTAATTAAGATGGCTATCCACTGGTAAACAAACATGACTGACTTTTGTGCCGGGGGCAAGGGAATTTAAACAGAGAAGGTATTAACTCCGGATGAAGAGCTACTTAGCAATAGAACAGCTACTTACTCCCTCATGTGAACACTTTTTACAATGTTGCCAGGTCTTGTGTTGGAAATATTTAGCTTTCTATTGGACTATACTGTGAAAGACTTTTCACTGAATCTTGGCTAGATAGTAGGGCTGAATAGCTTACTTAGCTCATTCATTCTGCTCTCCAGGCAGAACTTCTCACTATTTCACTCATATTAATTCCTTATCCATCTGCCCTTTATTTCTATTGGATTCTGGATTGTCCAATCAGTGCTGCCTCAGCTGAAGTTAGTAAGTCTTAGCAGTGGAGCTTGAAGCTTACATGGAATGAGGTAGCGCTGAATGATGTGACTCTTTTTCAAGTCAGGCGTGATCATTTTTAAGAGGGAAGACAGACATGCTGTACATTGTATAGCTACTGATGAAACTTTTGGTCTGCTTTTGCTACCAGCTTTAAAAAATGAAAATGACTGAACTAACTGAAATTATTTCTTAGACTTTGAGAGCAAGACAGAAGTTTTGGTAGAAGCTTGAATGGTTGATAGGGGTGCATGGTAAAGCAGTCAAAAGAGGCTGTGGCTGAGTGGCAGTCAAATATTGTTGACTTTAAAAAAAAATCAAGTGATTCAAAACCATCACTTAGGCTAGAATTGCATATATCAGCTGTGATGTGCAATCAAGTTTCTCAACCACTTGATGTCTGTGTGTGCTGTCTAGGCTCTCAGGCAGTGTATGTCACCTGGGGAGTTTGAGTTTTGTCTCCTTTGCTTACATTATCAGGAAGCGTGCTTGTTATAGGTTTCGTTTTTTTTATAATAAATTCCTATTTCTGTAACACAGAATGTGATTGACTATATCATGACACTTGTGGTCCTGTTGCTATTAGCCTCATCTTACTTTTCTGGTTCCCATTATAGTCACTTCTACTGTTTTTAATGTGGACTGTAAGCTCTCTGAGGCAGGGTGTGTGAGGCAAGGTGTGTGTGTGTACACTGCTTGGGGTAGAACACCACTCGCTTTTGGAGTCTTTGGGCATTGTGCTTGCTTACTTCAGCATGGCTCATTGGCAGTGCTGGGTGAAAGCTCCCAGAACATATTGGCAAACATTGGTTCAAAGACACAAGAAGTAATTATGCTTGGAGGATATTTGTGACCTTTTTCTTTCATTAAAGGAAGAGGCACATATGCCTGCGAATGGGTGTTTGTGCACCCAAGGGTAGAGCGTGGCATATTAAGATGGTGACTGATGTGTGTAGGCAGTCAGCATAGTCCCTCAGCCTGCAGAAAGTTGGTGGGATTGGGGGTGGGAGAGATTCATACGGAGTGGGGGAGGGATAACGGAGACCAGGAAGAAGGACCAGAGTTTAAGACTGTGTGGGGTTAAGGAGGGTTGCAGGAAACCAAGCACCTGTGTCCCACCCCTTAGGAGCTGGACATGCACGTATGCTTCCAGGAGCTGCACAGAGACAGAGGAGGAAGAGAGCCTGCCTTAGCACTGCTGTGTTGCCAACCTGACTTCTGATGGCCACTAGGATCCCCTTTCAGCCAGGCATTCTGGTTAAAAAACTCAGACACCTGGCAACCCTTTGTGGGGTTATCGTTACACCTCAGCCTCTGCGCTCAGAAGTGCTTTGTCCTTCACCCTTCAGTTAATCACTAAACTTCCCCTATATCCTTTCTACACCGAACCCCAAATATTCACAACAGCATCCTCTTCCAGAAACTTAATACCTCCTCACTTGACCTCCTCCCCGACAGAATCCTCCTTTAGCCCCCAAAGCACTGGCTGGGAATCCTCCATCCCCTTCAAAAATCCACCTGGGGCCCTTCTCTCCAGAGTCCGTATCTGAGGAGGCTGAGCCGATAAACTCGTGTCTTCTTAGAAACAGTCCCTGCTTCCAAAGGCTCAACTGCTGAAGGCAAACTTGCTCAGACTCCTGAAACAAATGTGCTCAATCTCCTAGTATATCCCAGTATGGAGACTGAAAGAAAGCCAGTCTCCAGGGTAGGAAAAGAACTACCTTTGTAGCTATATGTTTAAATTTAGCATCTATTTATTGAAATGTACTTTCCCCTGCGATCTACTTTCCCCATCCAGAACACTTCCCTCCCTGGCTCCTGGACACCCATCACTTTGTAATGACTCTCACCTTACTCCCACCAACAAAGGCCGGCAGCCATCAGACGTGAATAGAAGTCGTGCCTTTCAGCTGCAAAGCACAGGCCTCCCTCCTAATGGACATAGAGGAATTACTCTTCAGAGTACTCATTAAAGCCTACCAGTAAACCAAAGATCTTCTCTGTGCGAGAATACACGTACCCAGCTTGACTGAAATACCTGGATGATAATTTGTTTAAATTTCCCAAAGCAGCCTCCAACAGCTGTGCTCATTCACCTTCCTAATGGTCCTTCCCAGCAGTAACCTGAGCCCTACACTCTAGAGGGAATGGCAATAATGACTCTCTCTACTTGAAAGGGGCCCCAATCCTGACTGGAGTCGCTAATGATTCTTGTAATACCAATAATACTACCACTTAATGTGAGTGAAGGAGGTGGTGTGTAGGAAAGCTGCTGAGCATTAGCACTGTACCCTGGGAAATGAGCAGGTTTTCTAATGGGATCAGGTCAGACAAGTGGATTAAGAATGAATAGGTGACTTTTGGATTCCTGTAAATACTCATATTTTTCCCATAAGCATGAGAGATTTGTACTCTTTCTCAAATAGCCCAAAGACTGCATTAATGTTGATTTCCATTGGCACGATCTGTAAGAGCATTTGTTTGACTCCAGCTCTAGGGCTGCAAGTCTCTGCTCTCCTTGCTGCTGTGTAGTGCTCATTGCAGAACAATCCTCTTCTGTGTTACTTGTAATATCTATCAGAGAATTCAAGTGTTTCTAAAATTAAAACAGTATCAAATCACTGATAGATGGTTCTTCTAATGCTGTTTTCTTAAAGCCTAAGATGGGAGTTCTTAAACTGTGGGCCAGGACTCCAAAGTGGGTCATGCCCCCATTCTAATGGGGTCCTCGGGGCTGACTTCAGCCCTGAACCCCAGCAGGTCTAAGCAGAAGCCCCAGGGCTGAAGAGGAAAGAGACTAAAGCTTTTAGAATTACAGTTACTACAGTCCAAAAGTAAGATTGTGGACAAAAATAAATGTCTCCTGTTCCATAGCAATATGAACTCGGAAGGCGCTGGGACATTTCATAGCCTGTGATAAGCATAAAAAACAGACAAAGGTCTGATAGATGTTTGGGGTAAGAGTGCCTGGAAGGCCAACTCAGAATGGAGATGAAATGGTGGATGAATTTGAGACAGTATGCAGATGGCCCCTTATGGAACATGACCTCATCAGTGGGTTTCTTCACTGATTTATCAGAGATCCTATTTCAGGAGACAAGCTAATAGGAAGGCTAAAATGGATAACAAGCCTCAAATGGCATCCAAATTGCTTGCCAAAGCAAAAGCGACAAGGAGTCCTGTGGCACCTTATAGACTAACAGATGTATTGGAGCATAAGCTTTCGTGCACAAAGACCCACTTCGTCAGATGCATGTCATCTGACCCCTCTGATACTTGCCAAAGCAAATAAACCCTGATAGGTCAAACCAACTGGCATCCCGGCCTGATTAAGACAGGCGGAGGCCCTAAGAAGACCCACACCATTACCCAAAAAAACTTGTATTATTAGATTCCTAGGGCTGGAAGAGATCTCAGGAGGTGGAGTCCAACCCCTTGCCCAAAGCAGGACCAACCCCAACTAAATCATCCCAGCCAGGGCTTTGTCAAGCCAGGACATAAAAACCTCTAAGGATGGAGACTTCACCACCTCCTTAGGTAACCCATTCCAGTGCTTCACTGCCCTCTTAATAAACTAATTTTTCCTAACATCCAAACTAGACCTTCTCCTACACTGCAGCTTGTGACCATTGCTCCTCGTTCTTCCATTTGTCACTACTGAGAACAGCCTCTCTCCATTCTCTTTGGAACCTCCCTTCAGGTAGTTGAAGGCTCTCTTCCTCCCCCCCCCCCCCCCCCACTGTTCTCTTCTGCAGACTAAACCCCAAATCCCTCAGTCTCTCCTCGTAGGTCATGTACTCCACCCTCTAATGATTTTTGTTGTCCTCAGCGGGACCCTCTCCAATGCGTCCACATCCTTTCTCTAATGGGGGACCCAGGATTGGACGCAGTACTCCAGATGTGGCCTTACCAGTGCTGAATAAAGGGGAATAATCACTTCCCTAGATCTGCTGGCAATGCTCCTCCTAATGCAACCTAATATGCCATTATCTTTCTTGGCTACAAGGGCACACTGTTGACTCATATAAAGCTTCTCATCCACTGTAATCCCCAGGTTGTTTTATGCTGAATTTCTACTTAGCTAGTCAGTCCCCAGCCTGTAACAATGCTTGGGATTCTTCTGTCACAAGTGCAGGACTCTGCACTTATTCTTGTTGAACCTCCTCAGATTTCTTTTGGCCCAATTCTCCAATTTGTCTAGATCATTCTAAACCTCATCCCTACCTCCAATATATTTACACCTCTCTCTCTAGCTTAGTGTCATCCACAAACTTGCTGAGGTGCAATCCATCCCCTCATCCAAGTCATTAAAAAAGATGTTGAACAAAACCGGCCCTAGAACCGACCTTTGGGGCACTTTGCTTGAAATCAACTTCCAATCAGACATTGGGCCATTAATCACTACCCGTTGAGCCCGTTGACAATCTAGCCAGCTTTCTATCCACCTTATGTCCATTTATCCTATCCATACTTCCTTAACTTGCAGGCAACTAAGCTTGCTGGCAGCTCTAACCGGACAACGAAAATAGAAATAATAAAAATTTTACATTTGCATGTATACTGATACATAGACAAGGCTGCAGCTACAACTAGCAATTTTTTTGTATTTAGAGCCTCCTCATAATGTGAGGTCCTAAGCTGTAGCTTGCTTAGCTTGTGTGTAAATCTAGCATTGACTGGCATCTTACAAGGTAAGAACTTCTGGGTTAAAATCTGAGAGCTGAGCTCCCCAACTATGATAACCAGTGCTTAATTGGTGTCAGGGCTTGGCAGTTCATAGCTCTGGCACCTCTGGGCTTACTGCATCAGTTATGAATGTAAAAAAAAAAGGGATAAGCCTTGACACTTCTTTCATTACAACTGAAGCACTGATGATGACTACTTCTGGTGTCCTAACACTAATTATAGATAAGCACCTTTATTTACTCTCTTTTTGGCCGCTAAGGAAGGCCTGCAGCTTACTAGAGGAAAAACACAGTGCAACCATTGCCATCATCTCTACTGCCATGAACTAAATTGAAATTTCTGTTTACCAATCTTGGGAGACCAGCTATCTCAAACTTAGCTGAAGAACTAATTACACAACCCCTTTCACCTGTATTTCCAGTATTACCGCCAGGTTATACTGCCTCGAAAAAACATATCTCAGTTACAAACCTGAAAATGTATTAAGTGTATGACCATTACAGTGTGATAACTCGTATCTTTACCTTAGAACATGAGAAGTAATTTGAGTCAATAAATGGCTAAGAGCTTCAGTAATTTGTTATTCTATTTGACCATATCAGAAAATGTTTACAAAAGTGAAAAGAATCACTGAGGATCTATATAGTGAAAGCAACTGCAGGGGTAGTGATAGCCATGAATAGAAAAATGACATGAAATTGACAGCTTCTCAGACCGGAGAAAAGGCTTGAATTAAGCAATACATTATTTTTAAATGGAGTTTATCATTGTTCTAACTTTTTTTTAAAATAAAACAAGAGATTACAGTAAAAAGGACTTGGGTTTCTATCTACTGATGAAATTAAAAAGAAAGTAGGCGTTTTAACTGCATAGTTGGGGTTTGTGCGTAGGCTTGGCTATGCATTATTTTCTGGAAAGGGTATTTTGAACTGAATTGCTATTTCATTAATTGTCAACATTTCTCACTTTCAAATTACTTCGGGTTGGACTGTCATTAACATGCCCATAATTTTAATTGGCATAAAGCTTTAGTGACAGATTGATAATGGCCTGTACTAAAGAACCATAGTTACATATGGTACTGAAATCACTATATGTGAGACTGTGTCTAGACTACAAAGTTCTATCGGAAAAAGACATGCCATTTGCAGTTCGCAATTTGCATACTTTTTCCGCTTTTCTTCAAAAGAGTCTTTTCCAACAATTGGCCCATCTACACTTGGCCAAATGTAGGGAAAAAAAGCCTCTTTTGGAACATCCCTTCTTCCTCATAGAATGAGGTTTACAGGGATGCTGAAAAAAGTGTCTGCTTTTCCAAGTCAGAGGGCAGGAGCAGCATGGCAGTGGGAGCAGGGGCAGCTGAACTGCAGCTGCCCAGCCACATACCTTACAAGGAACTTAGGGGAGCCCATGGGGGCTGCCAGCCCACCCTGGTTCCAAATCCCCAGAAGGATAGGCAGGATTTCCTGGAAAAGCAGCACGTAGTGAACAAAGCAGGCAGCCAAAGGAACACTGTGTAACTTTAAAAGGGGATGAGCTCTAATAGGTAAGCAATGAAATAACATTAACCCAGACACTGTTAATTGAGGAATTACTATATGAAGGAAGGTTGAAAAAATTGTGTGTGTTTAGTCTGGAGAAAGAGAAGACTGAGTGGGACCTAACAGTTTTCAAGTACAGAAAAGACTGTTGGAGGTGTGAAAGAAATTGCTCTCTCTAATCTCTGAGTGGTAATAGAGAGGTAGCTGTGTTAGTCTGATCTTGCTAAAAAAAAAAGGAAAAACTGTTAGTCTTTAAAGTGCTACATAGTTTTTCCTCTAATCTCTGAGGTTAGGACAAGAAGCAATGGGTTTATATTGCAGCTTGGGTTGTTTAGGTTAGACATTATGAAAACTTCCTGTCAAGATGGTTAAGCACTGGAATAAGTTTGCCCAGCTTTAATTTCAAGCCCCATTTTCATATTGATAGCTGGCTATAGCTAAAGCAGAGGTTTTAAAAATAATAGTGGCCTCATTTCTGAAAAATGGGCATATAAACTGGCAAAATCATTTGGTTTAAACACAACTGATATCACCATGTTAGCACCAGTAAGGACAATCGGCAACATGTCCTCCTACATGGGTGTTTTGCAGTACCTCTTTATTGTGGAGCACATTTTAATAGCAATCATGATAACTGCAGTTACAAAACCATCCAGTATAACAGAGGACTGACTTTTTTTTTTTCTATCCTCGTTAATTCCAAAATATTACTGTTTGGCAACCATTCTGTACATATTCCACAGCTGTACTTTGAGAAGACTCAGCTCCTGACTGGAGCTTTTGAGTGCTACTCTAATAATAAGGCTAATAAAAAGAATTCTGCAAGGGTATTTTGTTAAAAATGCATGTTTTCCTTGGAAATGCCTTCGCACTTAAACACTTTAGTATTTGTTTTGAGACTACAATCTCCACTTCACTGATCTTTTCTGGTGTAATAATAACTAAAACTATCCCTTTCAGCTCAAAATCTGATTACACATTATGTGTAAACTGAGATTAAAGAAGCAATATCAAAGAGTATTGGAAGAAGGAAATACTGTTTTTTATGGCATGGCCTAAAGGAGATGAATCATTCATCGAGGAAGAAAATGTTACACACAAAGGAAAACTGGAAAAGTAATAGGAGACGAGATGTATGTTTTTTTTAAATAAATAAATTTGTTCTTTTGCAAATTCTTAGGCTGCAGTACTGCATTGAGCTCTGCACAGGCAGGTGTCTGCTCTCACTTTGGGGTCCCACCCAAAGTGAACTCACTGCAAGGGCCTGAGAGACTGGGAACTTTGCTGCTGTTTTCAGTGGAGTCAGGATTTCGCTCAGTATTTACATTCAGGCTGAAATACCTGTCTAGTGTGGTGGGTCTTGGCGCCCCATGAAAACTTAAGCTACTGTGTTGTCCCTCTGAATCTGAAAGAGGCCTTGGCTGGAACTTAAACTGTGTGTGTTAGCTCCTTGCCACATAGTCTGCCTCACCTTGAGCCTTTGCTGATCTTAACCTTGTCTTGCAGGTGACATTCAGTGAGCCCACTTCCCAATCCAGTCCTCTGGAAGAGTGTTCCTCAGCAGTATCCAGCCCCATCACAGGACATGCCCAGAAACTACCACATCTGCTGCCTCCAAAGAGACTATGCACATGCCAGTCCATAAGGTTAGCTGAGAACTTATGCTGTACAGGTTAAACCTCTAAAATCTATGGTCCAGTAGGATCACAGATGTTGCCAGAGCAGAGAGCCCCAGCTGGCCAAGTTCAGGGGCTGGGTTGGTGGTAGGAAGTGTGGTCTCAGTGACAGCGAGGCTGGTACGGTGGGGAGCGAAGCTCCACCCGAGCCGGAGGCAGTAAGGACAGCACTTGGGAGCACAGCCCTGTCTAGTGGCTCTTGGGAGTGCAGCCGTAGCCAGACCAGAAATAGCAGGGCCAGCATTCTGCAGAGCAGCCTAGACAGGTGCCCCCAGTGCGGTGGGGAGCACAGCTCTGGCCTCAGGTGGGAGTGCAGCCCGGGCAGCGGTGCCAGTGGCTGGTAGCAGGACCAATAGGTGGGAGGGGAGCCTTGACCTCCCCTTGGCAAACTTTGTGGTTTGGTACCACTCAAGTCCTGAGGGCGCTGGAACAGGGAGGTCCTACCTGTACTTTAATAAACAACACTGATGTATTTATGGTCAAACTGAAAATAAGTATATTACTAAAGAACAGAGATTTAAGTGATATAGTAAGTAAAGATAATAGAAACAGAAAATAGTTTCCAGAAAGAGAGAGATTTTCTAGCACCTAAAATTTAACAGATTGCAATTCTGGGCTCAGGCAAGTTTTCATTTACAGTCAGTTCTCAGAGTATTTACCCCACATGGCTGGGCAATCCACCTTTCCCTGATTCCAAGAGCACTGGCCTTTGTCATTTAAGTGATGGATGCCAAAGGGGTCCTCTCCCACTCTTTTAATAGCCCAGTGAACCTTTGAAATGCATTCTCTTGTTGTTGTTTTTCTGGAGATACATTATCTTCCCCTGCTGTGTTTGCTGACATTCCTCACCCTCCTCTCAATATGCTTTTTTCTTTTGACTCAAAGACAAATGCAACTTGCATTGTCTCAGGCTTTAGGGAGACTGGTTAAAATCAGCATTCCTTGGTTTATCATGTCTGCTTTTAAGCCATGTGTTAGGAATTCATTTCCAGTCCATGAGCGTAACTCTACACACCATCCATGCACACCTCACACAGTGATATTACTGATTGGTGTGTCATCAACTTTCATGTGATACTACAGATTGGACCTCCCTGGTCCAGCACCCTCAGAACCTAAGTGGCCCAAATGAGGGAGTTTGCTGGACCAGTGGAGGTCAGGCATTGGGCTCTCCCGGGGCCTCCCTCATGGCCGTCAGCCTGGCCAGTATGCTCCTAGCTCACTGGCAGGCTCCACTCCAGGCCAGTGGTGGCTCCCTTCCCTGGTGGCTCCTGACTGGAGCTCTGTGGTCCAGCAACATCCGTAGTCTTCCAGGTACATACTATGACTGTGTTAGGTGTAGTGAATGTGTCAGACCTGATGGAGAGTTTACAGAGCAGTGGGCTCTCTGCCACTTGACAATGAAGGGCTCTTACAGATGAAAACATTAGGGATTAATTTTTTAAAAGGGAGTCAATAATAAAAGAAAATATACATTTGAAAACAATACTGCCAGAATAAATGTAAAACTGAGAACATTTAGGATGCAAAATGACTATTTTCAAGGGTTATTTTTTTTAAACATATTTTACTTGAATTCCACATAGACGAGAAATAAGGCAGTTTGATTATATGGATACAGGTGCTGACAGTGTATTGTTTACTTTCATATTTGGATTATTGGAAAGAATATCACAGGGGAAACAGATATAATGGAATAAGCTCTGCTTGATATAAAGCAGGGGTGGGCAATTTTTGCAGGAAGGGCCCCTTAATGAATTTTGGTAGGTAGTCACAGGCTGGCTCCACCTCCCCAGTACCTGGAAGGGGTGGGGACTAGCCTCTATCTAGAGTTGTCTAGGGCTGGAGGCTTTGAATTAAAAACACAGCAAAGGGTTCATGGCTCCCAGCCCTGCCAGGGTAGTGCTGTGACTGGGAGGCAGGAGCTATTTAAATAGGATCCTGCTGCCTGAGCCACTGCCTGGAAATTTGGTGGCACAGGCAGCAGGACGTAAATAGAAATCAGCCAGATGCAATCCGTGGGCCAGATCAAAGTGTTAGGTGGGCCAGATCTGGCCCCCTGGGCAATTACACAGTTTGCTTTTCCTTCTGAGAATATAAAGTGCAGACACTGACCTGTTAAGGCCACCTGGCTTGCTGGGAATAACGTCTCTGCCTGTAGGATATGCAGAGTTTGGAAAAAACCCTGGTCAGGAAGAAATGAGGCTTTATGCAAGAGAGGTGGCTGCTGACCAAGGAGGGGGAAATATAGGTGTAGTTGCCCTGTTAGAGAAATGGGTTATAATGATGATTTCTGCAGCAGCATTGTGACTAATTGGGAGCAGGGCAAGATGGCATCTGTTACGGCCAGAGAGAAGGACATTGCAGTAATTGAGATACTGAGAGCCAGGATTAGAGTTTTAACTGTGTAGATGGGTAAGAAACGCTGAATCTTAGACAGGCCTGCTGAGGGAAGGAGGAGGCAGTTGCCCTGGAGTCTGGAGATTCAAAGGGGCCTGCGGCTCCCAGCCACCACCACCTGCTACCACAGAAGTGGCACTGACCGGAGACCTGGACCCTTTAAATTGCTGCTGGAGCACCATGCAGCATCCTCCAGGCAGCGCTAAGAGCTGCCTTTGGGTGGGAGGGTGTTGAGGGCTGGCTGCCCCAGCCCCACCCCTGCTGCCTGAGTCATCACCCCTTCTAGGAGTGTGGAGCCTTCCCCCCTCTACCTTGTCCAGGGTCCCAATAAGTCTGTCAGTCCCTCCCCGCCCCCCCATCTTAGATGTTCTGCAGAATGAGTTGCCAAAGGTTAGACATAGCTTGGATTTGAGGCCCTAAAGAGAGGTCCAAGTAGAAGACATATTTGTGATTCTAAAACACCCAGAAATAGATTATTGTCTATTTCCCCCTGACACACACTCAGAACATAAGAATGGCCATACTGGGTCAGACCAAAGGTCCATCCAGCCCAGTATCCTGTCTGCTGACAGTGGCCAATTCCAGGTGCCCCAGAGGGAGTGAACCGAAGAGTAAATGATCAAGCGATCTCTCTCCTGCCATCCATCTCCACCCTCTGACAAACAGAGGCTAGGGACACCATTCCTTACCCATCCTGGCTAATAGCCATTAATGGACTTAACCTCCATGAATTTATCTAGTTCTCTTTTAAACCCTGTTATAGTCCTAGCCTTCACAACCGCCTCAGGCAAGGAGTTCCACAGGTTGACTGTGTGCTGTGTGAAGAAGAACTTCCTTTATTTGTTTTAAACCTGCTGCCCATTAATTTCATTTGGTGGCCCCTAGTTCTTATATTATGGGAACAAGTAAATACCGTTTCCTTATTGACTTTGTCCACACCACTCATGATTTTATAAACCTCTATCATCTCCTCTCTCCCCTGAGTCTCCTCTTTTCCAAGCTGAAAAGTCCCAGTCCACACTCACTTTCAACCCAGCCAGTGTATTCCATGACAATATCAACATGTGAATGCTGCTGAACAACACAAGTGAGTTCCCAATAAAATCTCTCAGACTTTCAATAACAGAGAAAAGGTCATAAACACCACAGATCATGGGGGGGAAAAAAGAAGCTGCAAGCATCAGTCATTTCATCTAACTGGCACTCAAAACAGAAAAGTTGTCCATTTTCTATCCTCTTATGTTCCAGTTTCTGCTATGGCAAATCAAATAATAAAATAGCTCAACAGGCCAGAAATGAGTAATACCAGCAGAAATTTTAGGATTTCTGAGGATGTCAGATCATTAAATGATCCACTGAACAAGGAACTAGTACAGGGTATAAATTCTTCAAATAAGTTGGAACTTCAGCCAGGTAAAGTACATGCTTATTTATAGAACAATACTGTACCAATTCTTCAGACATCTTGTATTCTGTGAACAACAGATTATATAAATCAGTCGATTATATAAATCATATTCATGGGTTCAGCAAGTTGCTCTGGTAATGCATCTAATTGCAGAATAAGGAACATCTGGCATTTAAGTATGCTCTTGGAAGGACGTTTTCATTGCTATTGCCTATAATAATGGGTGTCAAAATGTAGGATTAGTGATGGTTATGGCTGCCCAATTCAAAAGTTCTTAGGAATTTTAATACAGCTGGTATAAACATGCACTGCTGCTTGCATGGCCAAATTTCCTTCTGAAATGCATGCAGCAGATTTCTAAGCAGCATGACAGTACAGGTAACAAATTCTCTCAACAGCTGTTATTTTTTTAGACCTGCTGTTTTCCAGCCAGGATTATTCCATGGAGCAGTGGCTCTTCCAAACTGCTGGAGGGTGGCGGTTGGTTGTTTCCAGCCAGCTCTCCAATTATTGCCACCTTTTTTTGCTTATTTCTCAGAAGATTAGCCAAATTCAGCAGTGAACATTAGACATTTGGGAAAGGTATGCCATTCTGTTGAGAGAAACTGTAGGTCAGGACCACACAAGTACCTTTGGGAAAAACTTTTGAAACATTTTTTTATTCCGATAGTGACATTGGTTAAGGATTCCAAGGTGACCTACAAATCTTTGTGGTCAGCCATATTGGATTGGTTTTTGAACATGTTTGCCATCTGTGGCTCTGTCCTGTTTATAAAATGAGAAAATAAAGATAGAGTACAATCATTTACCTTGATCTGACTATTATTAGCCATGTTCAGGAGAAAGCCCTTCAGGATGAAATCTCCATTCTGAGGAAGCAGCTACTGTGCTAACAATTCTACAGCTCAACATTCCAGTAGAGGGTTCTAGGCAGCAGAACTAGCACACAGAATAACCACAGAAAAATGCTGAGAATTACTTTCCAAAGTAATCTTTGGAGGTAAGGTAAGCTAGATTGGCCTACTTAACATTTTTGCCTTCAGCCCATCAATCTGGTGTCCAGATCTGCTATTCTGTGGCTGGTAAATTCTGAAGGAGGAGAATGTGTACATTGCCCTCCTTAACTGTAATTAGAAAATCATGGAATTTTTAGATAAAACCATTTTTGTTGAAAAATGCAGAAACATTTCCCAAATTCATGTTGATTTTAGTAAAATGCTTGTGAAAAAAATCAGAAAAATGAAATGCTTCATTTTTATCTTTTTAGAAATTTTTAATTTTAGTTAAAATTTTAAAAAAATCATTCAAATTGCTTACTTTTTAATTGACCAAATTTTTAAAAAAATAATTGTTTGATCTGAATTTCTTTCTAGATTTTTTTTTTCAGAATTGCCATTGAATTAAAAAAATATTTTACACAGCTTTTAACCTTTCTGATGAATCCTAGTGCTAGCTTCATGAAATAGCTATATTAGTCAGTATATGCTTTTTAAAAAAAGCAGTTCTGCTGCATACATATTGGTACTTTTGACCCTGTCTTACTTGTGATAGGGTATCCATTGCCACCTTATTTCAGGCTTGTTCATCACAGGCCAGTTTGTCAGTGTCTTCCAGACCTGAAACTTTCTGTGTTATGGTTAAAAATGCTTTTTGGCATGTATGCCTCAGATCCCAAAATGGACTTTCCATTACAACAGTATTCATGTTATTAGTAATTCATTTTTCAGCATCATCCTTATAAAAATTAGCAGATTTACCTCACATTGCTTGCATCCTTAACTCAATTTAATTTTTTTTTGGGGGGAGGAGGAATAAAAGGAGACTGTACATACTTTATTGAAATACACTTATTTTTATGCAACTAATTTTTAGTTTGGATTTTTAAAAAAATTGTTAAAATTTGTCTAATGTATTTAGTATTTTTTTTAAATGGGAATTCCATCAAGTGTATTTTTTACTTCATCACTATAAACTCTTATCATTCACTGTGTTTTAGCACAAAAGGGCTATAGTCAAGTGTTCTGCCAAAACAGAACACTACTGCAAATTTCTCAGTGTTGTCTCTTTTCCGTAAAGTTTATTGATAAACAATCTTATTCCTGGTTCATCCTATGTTTCTGGCTCATCTTGGTTCAGTCCTTTTTGACCTTTGAGGACTATAATTAATTTGGTGATTCTGTCTCTGTTCTGTTTGGTTTTGTGAGAACCATCCCATTCCAGGCACATCCTGTTTTCCGGGCACAACCCAACCCATACATTGCTTTAAGTCAGAAGAAGATGTATACTGAATTTGGTGGTCCTAGCTCTTGATCAAAAACAGACAAACTCTCTAATATATATTAGATTAACACCATAGATAGACAATTGCTCTCGGTAATAGCGACTGATATCTTTTCCCTCAGGTAGGCGTTTGTGGCAATGAAGTATCAGAGGGGTAGCCGTGTTAGTCTGGATCTGCAAAAGTGACAAGGAGTCCTGTGACGGGGCGCCGGGCTCTGCTGACACAGAGCGCATGGCACCCCGCACTCGCCGACATGCCAAGGGCCAGGGAGGTGCCGGTGGGGGCACCGCGGGACCAGCCGTGGCAGCAGAAGGCGCCGGGAGCCAGAGATGCAGCGGCGTGCAAACGGCCCTCCGGCTCACGTGCCCCGCTTGTACGGGGGTAGGCAGAGGCGCAGACGTCAGGGGCAAGGAGTGCCCGGCCGCTGACGTCACCAGTCGGCTCCCCGAGATGAGGGGCGGGGCCTTGGTAGGCGGGCCCTTCAAAAGACGCCCGGAGAGGGCCAGAGGGGAGGACAGCAGGGCCGGAGCAGGGCAGGGGTGAGGTGCCCCCGACGGGACCAGATCAACCCGGCACGGCCAGGACGACCACTGGTGGCGAGGGCGATGACGCGACACGCCGAGAGAGGAACTAGACTGGCGAGGAGGAGTAAGAGGCCCCGGACAGGGGCTGGGGGTGGCGGCGCCACCTCCATCTGGTGTCCCCGAGGGTTGGTGAGTTACGGGGGGAATCCCCACCAACCAGGCAGCGCTAGCGCATTGCTGCCTTTAGGGTCCTGGGTCGGGACCTGGAGCGGGGGTGGGCCCGAGTCCCCCTCCTTCCTCGCACGGGGTTGCACAGACCCAGTGAGGCTCAGACCCTGTGGACTCCCCACCGAGCCACGAACCTTATGTTCTAGCGGGACTAACCTAAGGGAAACGCGGGTGGGGAGCAGGTGCACGGGTGGCCAACCCCGATGATGACAGGGCTGTAAGCCTGAGGGGAAGCCCATCCCGTGACAGGCACCTTATAGACTAACAGATGTATTGGAGCATAAGCTTTCGTGGGCAAAGACCCACTTCGTCAGATGCATGGCAATGAAGAGGCAGAACTCAGCCGGAGGAACACAAAGGGAAAACATATCTGAGGCCAATGGATGCAGACAGGAGCTCATGGGTTTTGTTTTTTTTTTTTCTTGCTGTCTGGGTCCCAGGTAAAGTATGAAACAAATGAATTAGACATCAGACTGCGTAATGTCACCAGATTATGTAGGAACTGTGTCCTGGCTTGGTCAAAACTCTCTTCAAAGTGTCTTCTGACTATGCTGGACTATAAAATTCAGTTACCTAGATCTGTTTTCTCATACTGGGAGACCAAAAGTAAGTATATAAAGAGTCAAGTTATGACTGAATGATATAGAATCTTTACAGCTTGTGTAGCACTTAAAAAAAAAAAAAAGTTCTGGGGGGGGAGGGAGGGAAAGGAAAGCCAAATATTTGTTCTAAAGAGTCCAAGGTCTCCTGAAAGCTAAAGATCAGCTTTACAAAATGTTCCTTTTAATTTTTCTTTGTATAATTCTTTTCCACCCAGAAAGCAATTTCTTTAGTTTTCATGATCTTGTAAAACCTTTGACATGAGAATAAGCATTTACATCCGTTTTGATGAAGTCTATGGAAAAGACAACGGTAAAACCAAGGACATCTGAGAGGTATTGTGATGAAAAAATATTTACTTATCCTAACCACCATAACTAAGTTGCTAGACACAAATGCCAAAGATCAGGCTCAATATACAAAAGGCATAAAATATTACTCAATAAATGCCAATTAGTACCTCACATTAGTCCTTGCCAGGCGCAAATGTCACTATTAACACTGATAAGTGTGTGGTCTCCACAACAACATTCAAATGTTTTGTAGTGTTTTTCATGGTTCATAATGCCACTGGCTCAAATATATGAAAGCTCTTGTCAGATGAGCTTTCAGAATTTAGCATTTTATTCCAAAGGGCAAGGTTATGATCACAGATTAAACAAAAGTGGAGGATTTGCAAAAGTGCATCAGTTTAATTCTTCACTATTGTATCACCAGCATGGGGAGATATAGAGGGACTGTTATAACCTCCCTTAGATTTGTGAAAGGAATCAATGCACATTGTTTTCCTTGATTACTCCCCTTACAGGATATGCAATGTAGATCCAGTAAATGCAACGGCCTTATTGGAGTGATTGTTTTGGTATTGTGAGTAATACATCTTACTATCCTAATGTAGTAGGATCAAAAGACTAGTCCCAAATAGATTCTAGAATACTGGAGATTTCAGAGTCTGAATCTTCAAACTGTGACTTCACAGTTCCATTGATATTAAGTCCAGTATTTGAGAGAAGGCACAGATGCTATGAACAAGCTGTCTGGATGGGTTCAAGGATCTGAGTACTAAGTGAATCTCCCACTCTCACATGCTGTAAAAAGCACTGATTTCACAATAAGCCAAAAATCAGGCTAATCCTGTTTCAAAACAAGGCCCAAACAAGCTGATCCCTAAAAGAATCCCAATACTTAGTGATTACATCCCTCCCAGTGTGCAATATGGGTTCTGGGGCTGTGGCAGGCCCAGTGCACACCTTTGAGCTCTTTCACCCTTGCCCTTGCTTGCTGGAGCCAATTAAAAAAAAAAAAAGCTCCTAGCAAAAAACTAACAAACACACAACTTACAAGCCAATGAAGCCAAAGACCAGCCCAATTTCCACAGATTTGGCAACACTTGGGCAGCTTGTGAAGAAGCAGTGCACAACCCCCAAATGTGAATTCTATACTTAGATGTCACCAACAATTATCAGGTGTGAACTCACTAATAAATAGCCTGAACCTAGTGTCACAGACAGTCTCCATGAGTACTCCAATCTGTTTTGTCACCCGGGTAAGCTTGCTTTTGTGACAGTTGGTCCCTTCCACCTCCTCCCCGCCCCCCAATCACAGCAATATTTAGGTTACTCCCAGTCCCAAAGCACCAGTTAATTTGCACTTTAGATTGCACAAAAGGACCCTGCATTTAGTCAATCTGATGATAAACTGTCTAGAGATTTATTAACCAGGGAAAGGAAATAAGAGCTGTTTACAAAACTAAAGCTGGTAACACGTAAGTGAGGTAACCTGAAATTCTGAAAGGCAACAGACGCTTCTGGTAAGTAAGCTCTGTATGTCCCTTAGGGCTAACCCAAGCCAACCACAGGGGAGCTTTTGTATGTGCTTAGCAAACCTTGTGCATCAGATTCCAAGCAGGATAAATACACAGGTTCATGTTGTCAGGGATTTTTATTCCTTTCCTCCCAGATTTCAAGCTGATGAGTTCATGAGCATGCCTTCTCTTCAGGGTAGGGGGGAGCCATCAACAAAGTCTTTTGTGCTGATATTCCACAAAAATGGTTTGTCTGGGGTTTATGGACCTTTTGTTGTGCAGGAGATAAAATACTAGTTTACCTCAGGAGGTGATGTCACTTGGTAATGCTTCTCGCCTGACTGGTGGTTTACTGTTACAGAGGAAACCCTTCCAAGTTACTTGTTACGCAGACATAAGATACAGATATTATAAGTGAAGTTAATGCATGAAGATTATAAGCATTTCATCAAGTCTAAACACATTTTTATAACAGTAGTACTTATTTTAGCTATAGTAACTCATAGGTGTGCTAGACTGGTTACTGCTATGTATTTGTCAGTGGTCAGTTGAAACCTTGGGACTTTGGTAGGAGCTTCACCTGATCTGCTAGCATCACAGCTATTGTAGCCCAAAGGGCATAATGGGTAGCTTTGTAATGTTCCATACTCTGTGGGAGAATTGTGTGCAGGTTTTAGAAGAGGTTCCCTCACCGAAGGCCTGTTTCTTATGGTTTTGCAAAGGGTTTAAAACGTTGGCTTTGCTATGTGTTATAGCTTTGAAGAACCTAGGAAAAATTTCTGTTCCTCAGTAAGCACTGAGCCCAATTAGGTAACGCTGAAAAAAAATACCAACTGTCTGCTAGCATTCTGTGACACTCCGACAGAATGCCATGATGAGTGTAAGCTATATGACATTGGCTCAAGGGGCAGCATCAATGTAAAATTTACAAGTGTGTCCCCAAGGGTTTTCTTAACCAGCTGTTTTGACAAGTAATGCCTAAAAGTAGAGGAAAATATTTGTCCATTGTGCTTTTAGCAGAACTTTGTGCTTTTAGCAGAACTTTTAGCAGAACTTTCCACTGCTCTGTGTGTGCGAGAGACCCACACAAGGTTAAAGAATAAAATTAAAGCAAAAGGAGGGATGAGGGCAGGGAAGACGTTAGATGTGATTGTGAAGCCACAAATCTTGGCATGGGGTTAGAAACTACTCCTGGTTTTTTAAGTGACTGGATTTCAAGTTGATAGCATCCCTTTCAGTAACCAGCTAGATAGTAAAACATGAGTATCTGATGCTTTCCAATAATAATACAATACTAGGGGGCTGTGCCCACTGCTCACTATGCTCAATAATCCCCCCTCTCTGAGAGTAGGTGTCTGGCCAGGGGAGAGGGGGCAGAAGTGAGCGGGGGGTGTGAGGTCTTGGTGGAAGGGGTGAGGGTGTGTGTGTGTGTGTGTGTGTGTGTGTGTGTGTGTGTGTGAAGGAACGAGCTTGGATGGTGGAGGGGACCCAGCAGCAGAAGCCGCCCCTGATATCATTGCCCCTTCCCCTGCTGGCACAGTCCCCCGGGGCATGAAGCAGGAGCTGGAGTAGCCCATGCCCAGAGGGGATGATGCCAAGGCTGGCCATAACAAGCGACTGAGGATGGAGGGAGACAGGCAGCAGTGGTGGCATGAGCATGCAGATGGTGTGATGACATCACTCTGTCATCCCACAGTAAATTTTATATGGGAGGGGGGAGAGAAAATACTTCTGTGAATAAAATGCTTCTGAAAATGAGGCCTCTATTTGGGAAAATTTGTCATTTTGATGCCATACTGCAGAGCTGTATTGTGAATAAACAGAATTTTAGTCTCCACTGAATAGATCAGCATCTGCAAATCATGCACGCATGTATACAAATAGATGTAGCTGCACAAAATGAGCTGTTGTCACTAGCAAATGCACTAAGCATCTTTCAAAAAATCTTTGGTTTTGGCAGTGTGTTAAGATCCACTAAGCCAAGGACAGTCAAATTTGTACAGAGCTCTGCAACGAGTGCTTTACAGATGCTGTTGTATGAACCACAACAAGACAATTACCCCTATATTTCTCAAGTGGTGTATGGGCCTTTAGCAATGGCACTGTCATAAAAATCAGCGGGAGAGAGACCGCTAAAAATTCACATATAGGGGCAAATCTTTTGCCATGATGTGGTGTGCTAAACACGGTGTGCATAATTCCCTACAGCAATTTCTTCTTCACTATTTCTTTTAAGAAGTGGAATGATTGCAATATCTTCATTAGTATGTTGTCTAGAAAACTGAAATTCTTTTTATATAGCTCGCTTCCAGCTTTTGCAATCTTGACCAAGCACATTATTATTTGGAAGAACAGAACCATTTAAATTGCTGCTGGCTTTTTTTTCTTCCCTTTCTTTTTCTTTTATTCTTTTAGCAATAACAGAAACCATGGCACATGGGAGATTAACGTTATCTCATTAGTTCTAGGAAAAATTAATAATTGTTTTCTTTTGTGATTGGAGTCTGTAGCCATGGTATTATCAGAGGAAGACAGCTTCCTAAAGATATTTTTCAACAGTTCACAGTTTTCACATTGTAGTGGTTAAGAACTTGTATTCTTCAAAGTTTATTAGGGTTGGCTTTGAGGTGTCATTGGAATTGAATTTCTTTTTTGCAACTACTACTTCAGGCAACAAAGTCACTGTTTCATTACTCATATAAAATACTAATTCAACTGGGTTTTCCTTTCCTACTGTGAAGATTATGAGAAAAGACTTGACCTTTAACTATGGTAATCATAATTTGTAAGTCTATAATTGTAAGTCTATTATTAAAGTGGTGCACACAGCAACATTATAGATAATTTTAAGTATTCCTCATAAGAATTTGTCATTGGAAAGAGGATACCATACTAAATGAGCCACTGGTCTATTCCTGTAGTGAATGTCTGCTTGGCTTTGAAAGTTATCTTTAGCAAATGATTGAAGATGTTAATGCCCCATTGCCCACCAAGTCAATGTTACCACGTTATGGTGTGACCACGGTTCAATAGTTAAACCAAGTTCCCAGTGAGTTCAAACTCTGGTGATGCCCCTCAAGATTGCATTGTGATTATATGGGTCAGAGGTGACACTATTGCCTCTCCTTGCTCTTGTCTGGCACCTCTAATGTAAGGAGTTAACCCAAAGTTGAGGGACATCAGTGAGAGTCTTTTCTGCTGACTTCATTGGTCTGTGGATTGGGCTTCCAGAGCATGGCAACTTTCTCTCACGTAGTGAGCATTGAATTCAGCCAGGCTTTGAAGTATCTACATGAAGGCTGGAAACCCATGCAAAAGTCTGCAAGTCTGGCTTCTCCAATATTTTGAAACCCACTGTTATCTAAATGTTGGATGTCCCTTGAAAGTTCTGGGTAATTGGAATGAGAATCCTGAAATGCACTGTATACTTTTGGGAAGAAATTTCTTCCTGACATCAACTAGTGATCTGCTGCGCCATGGGGCATGAATATTAGCAGATCTTATAACTTTGCTCTTCCAGTGCAGCTGAGACCCAGCCCTACATACTTCTAGCTAATTAAAGAGGAAAAAGCTGCCATGTGGACTCAAATCAGTTTAGTCTGACATACAGTAAATAAAAATGTTTATCCTATATTTTTGGCACAAATGTAAAATTTTATTACCCAGGCATTTGATATAATTATAAAATGTCACATAGCATACACTTTAAATGACTTATTGGAAGCAAGCCTAGTTCTATCCCCCCCTCCCCCCAGTAAGAGTGTAATATTGTAAACTTAAAATGGAAGACATCTGGGAGGTTACTGCCTATCCCTGTTGCTGCTCTGTGATGAAAATCCTATGAGTCTGAGAAATTGAATGTTGGCAGCTGTGAGATTTCATTTTACTCATTGAGGGTTGGATGCAAATGTGAACTAAAGCAAGTGACACATTGGTGCTCATATCTCACATGCCGTCACTGAAGAATGTCATAAAATGTGTCACCTCTGCCCTGCCATTATTAATGTTGTCTGTAACCACCAAAAATAAATAAATAAAACCAGGGGGAAAGGCAATGCTCTCTTTTTAACATACATTCAGCCAAGGGCTGCTAGTTTTTCATCAGTCTTAATTAAATTGAAGAGAGTTACATGAGTACACTCAGGATAGAATAGACCTTTGATTAAACAATTATTTTAGTGGCACACTTTCCATCTAGTGTTTCAGACATGCATGTTCAGTTGGCCTAATTTAGATTAACACTTTTCTCTCTTGAATTTTCCATGAACGTTCTCATTCCGTCTCAGGAGAAACGATCTGGCCTGCCAGAACACAAAGGATGTTCATGGGTACGTAACACTGGAATGCTGTTATCAGGAGCAAGGTACAGCAGCACCACCTTGGCATTGGACCTGCCCAAGGTATCTTCTACCCCAAGTCTGATACTGCACTGAGGACCAAACAAGTATGTAGATGCACATTTGAAGTGACAACTGGACAAGAGATGGCCGGTGATTGTAAGATGTTGCATTCCTTCTGCTGTACTCTGCTATCATTGGAAATTGAGGACATTGTTTGCCTCTCTGGAGGCATTCAGCACTTTGTTGGACTGGCTCAGAGTAGTGTGCACATGACTGAGGCTTCATTAATAATCTGCTGCAGTCCGTATAGTACGTGTGACAGACGTGATCAGAATAGGATTCTAAATAGATTTTTTTTCTTTATATTACTAACCTCAGTGCCCACTCCACACTTCCCTCTTTTGTTAATATTCATCTGTCCAGTCCTGCATATGGTTTGGAATATACTGTGTTTACCCCAGGAGTATAAAAGACCCTGAGCATGAAGTTGACACAGACTAAATTGGCTGCAGGCATGGCTGATAACAGAAAGATTTGCTTCTGAAGCTGGAACAAAACTGTTATCCAGTTTCTTTTTCTTACTGTGGGTGGAAGTTTCCCAGCTTGCACAGCTCAGTTTGGTATCGGCACACTTTAACCTTTTGACCTGTAGAAGAAACTTTCTGAATTTTGATAGAATACATTTAAAGCAGCAAACTTTATTTTTCACATGCGTCCACTCTTGTGGAGGATATTGCACTGTGTGCTGAATAAGTACACAGATCTCTACCTCCTTTTCCTTTGCTTTTAGTTTCAGTATATACATCTTTAGTTCTTCTATTAATTCATGTCATTGCAAATAAAATCTCTTGCAAGAGAATAGGAAACAGTTGACTCTTTTTATCCTAAAGATTCATCCATACTTAATAACTGATACTTTAAATACAAAGAGAGCCCAATCTATAGTTTCTGTAGCCTAACAAAACCCCATTTTCTACCTTGCATATTAAGACTTTCTATCAGATTTCTGTTGCAAATCCTAAACTTATTATAACTGACCCATGAGCAGTCTTGCTATTAATCTGACAACATACAATCTAATGCACCTGCTAAACAGACACATGCTGTTTCATTATTGATTTCAACCTTTGGCTGCTTAATGGTTTCTACTACTAAACTATCAACATTTTTTTTTCAGAGCAATATGGGCTGGTATTCATTCAAACATTACATCAGATCCATTAAATGCTAATTTCAGTGCTAAGTGAACAACTTTGTCATATGCAAACTTAAGTATAACTTGAACTTTCTGAAGTAATCCTTTTTTGAATGCTGAAAAGTCTATTCAGACATGCATTGTTAATTCATTAAAGAAATATAAAATGATAAATTATTTAAAATCAATTTAAAGATATGACAACAATGTTTCTCTACAAATAATGCATAGAAGAGTTTTTTCTACTAATGTTTGGAATTTTAATCACAACATTTCTTCTCTCTTTAGCCCTTGTGTTATTGTAATGAGCTAAGCTTTTAAAATTCTTAACAGCATGGAGTGTAGATTTCTTCAAGAGAACAGGAATTATTATGTTGGTAGAATATGAATGTATTTTCTCTAGTGTATGTGCATTAACATATTCCTAAAATTAAAGTGCAAACATTTCATTCTTTAAAAACTTTTCAAAGATTGAAATGCACTGGCTTACAAAATCAGATATAAAAATATAAGTGTGTCAGTTCACTAGAACTGAAAAATAGCTTACTTTCTAATTTTTGCTATATAATAAAAAATCAATCTGAATATAAATATTGTATTTACATTTCAGTTTACAGTATATAGAGCAGTATAAACAAGTTAATGTATGAAATGTTTGTTTGTAGTGAATTCACTTGTGCTTTTATAAAACCTATTGTAAAACTAGGCTGAGTTGATATACTCCTGGGTGCTCCAGGGGTATATGTATCCCTAGTGGAGAACTATTGTTCTGTAGGATGGTTCGAAAAAGGCCCTAATTGATCAATTTATTCTTGTTCCACAACATATTTAAGTATGTGCTTAATTTTGAGCATGAGTAGCTCCACGGACTTCCAAGTGAGATGGATGCGTAAGGTGAATTCATGTCAATGGGAGCATGTGTTTACATTGAGCAGGCTTACAGTTCTATCTGCCCTATGAAATCTAGGGTAAATAATCTGGAAGCAGTCTGACAGTTTTCATGCTAACAAGCAGGTTATCTAACAAATTGTAGATTCTCAGCTGTTTTTACTCTGTGTGCTATAATTTCCAAGAGTTTAAAGTTACTTCTATGCTGCCCCCTTTCCTCCCATCAACTGCTGTGTCTGAAAGCCTGCTTCAATTCCCTTGTGCTTATTACAGACTTTTTTCCATTTGAAGAATCAATACTGAATGTGATGGCAAGCAGGCAGCATTTTTGTGCTTGGTGGTTGGTGCAAGTGGGGGCCGGGAAGCTGGCAGTGGTTCTCAAGTGCATGAAAATTACAGCGTGGACTGAAAATGATGGATTTAACACTTTTCCGGTTACTGAGATGAGCTGCTAAAGCCAGCCTTAGCACCATGGACAGTACAGACCATCTTAAAAGAGGCTTTCCATGGTGCTGAAAACCTACAATTATGTCTGAATATAAACTTTTTTGAAGGGGCTGGTGGGGCTACCACTGACAGTAAATTGGTTTGATAATTTTTTTCTCAGCACGTTTAATTGTTAGCTTTACTTGTGCTTCAACAAAGTCTTATTCCCTCAGGGACAATTTACTCCTCCATTGCAATTGCCAGGCTGAATTCTCAGCATGGCTGGTCACTTGGGGTACGTCTACACTACAGTGCTATTTCGGGAGACTGGAGTTTCCTGAAATATCAATCCCGCATCTTCACAGCAAGTCCATTATTTCAGGCTCACTATTCCAACGTCCCTGTAAACCTCGTTCCAGGGATTAGCACTTTATTTCGAAATCTGTCACTGTGTAGACCGCGCCAAAGACAAAATAAGCTATTTCAAAATAGCATCAAAGTAAGATGAGCAAATTGTGTATCTTTTTTCTAGTTATGGTGCAGTGTAGACGCACCCAAGTTGGGGGAAATGATTCTAAGATGTGGGTTGGTTTTTTTTTTTTTTGGTTTCCAGATCATGGGACTGCCAGTCTTAAAGGCAGCTCTAAGTCAGAAAGAGAGGATTCTATAGGGCCACTGTGCTGGTTAAGGATCAGTTAGAGAGCTGTAGAATTTTATGCCCAGCTAAATCCCCAGCCTGCCTCTTTGTTCTTCCAGATGTATGCAGTACATAGGTTGTGCAAGTGGCATGAAGCTGGCTTTACCAACTGTAAAATCATTTGAGAATTCACCTGTGCCAGGGGAATTGTCATCTGCTCTTCAGCTGTTTTATGCTACCCAAGCAGCACAATGTGATCAGGAGCCAGAGACTGAGCCCATAATGATGGGTTTTTGATTTCTCAACAATTTCTATAGTAATGAATGTTTTAAACATAGCATTGTGGGCCAAATCCTGCACATCTTACTCAAGCAGGTACTCCTCTAGAGGTTTTGAGGAAGCAAGTGGAACTTGGCTCTCTCATTTGACAGTGGGATCAAGTTACCGCTAGATACACTGAGATAGAAGGGAGGAAGCCATTGCACAAATAGATATATTCCATAATTGCCAAATGTGACACAGGAATCTATTGGCCAAGTAAATGTATGCCTAAATGTTCTTATGCATAAATGTTTTCTTTCTCCAGGATTGCTCAAGTGTGAAAGTCTCTCTTTGTGGTTTTATACAAAGGGTGAATTGACAAATCAACTACAGTGCAGGTTTAGCATTACTTTGAAAACCAATATATTCCAGTTAGCTATTCCTAAAATATACAGCAGCATTTTGTTTTCTTTCTGTAGCTTATTTTGGAATTCCAGAATGAGATTTTTTTTTAAAAAGTGTTAAATATATAACTCCAATCCTGATCACTCTTATATCTCCATGAATTGAAAAGATCAGAGCAATTAAAATGGAGAGAATGTACAGCAAGGAGATCTAATTTCTTTTCTTTTCAAAATGATTGGCACACAATCTGCAGATCTGTCTGTCTTCCTAATTCTGCCTCATCATTTTTGTTCCTTTACACTAGTTAGAACGGAACAGAAGCACAGGCTTAACTTTGAGCCAATGGGACTGAGACATATGCTTGAAGTTAACCAACATACTTAATTGCTTTCCTGAATCAAGACCATTGAACCAGATTCAAAGTCCATTAAGAACGATGGAAAGGTTGCTTGACTATAATCAAGCAAAGACTACAAAGATGAATAGCTGCTTTTTCATGTTTGCTATTTTTAAAGTGTACACAATTAAATATTTAATTCCTCATTCATAATGCTAAAAATGCATATCAAATTTCAGTTACTCCCAGAGGAGAAAAAGAGGAGTGAAAGATTACTTCCTAGATTGTATGTACTTGACTTACATTAATTGCTGATAAAGATTATGCATATTCTGATAAACTGGCGGATTTATCCTTTCAAAGGCACAAACAATTGCATTCTTATCTGACAGCATGTGCATAAAATATTGACTTTCTGGCTTCCTTTCTGAAACAACAACAACAAAAAAACCGAAACAAAAAAAAACCCAGCAGCCAGTCAGCTGCTCTTTCTAAGAAGTCAGCATAAAAAGTTTTCAGGGCCTGGAACATGCATGCGCCAGTACATTTTGTCTCATGATAAATTAATAACTGGATCCAGGGTTTTCACTTCTAGCTTTGGGAGCAATAATTTTTCAAAAGTGTCTTATTTAAATGAACTAATAATTGTAAGTATTGCACAGAAAGCAAGATCCCATAATCTGAATTTGCCCTCTAAAAATCTGCAAACGGTACAATACATAATAGCCCAGGGTTATTTGAGTTACGGCTCTTGGAAGCAGGCACATCTCTTAGAGTAGCTTTATTGTGCCCTGTTTTCCAATGATATTTAGAGCAAAGCCCCAGAATGTTATTAGTTTCTGCTTCCTAGCTAGCATATGTAGAGCCAAACCCCTCCCTCCACAAATCACAGGTTACCTTTTCATAGTTTTCCTGAAACAACAAATGTTGTCGGTGGTAGTAAATGTCTTCATTGTAAATAGAAGTATATGTGCAGTTCCGTGTATGTGATGATTCTTATTAATCCTTGTTAAAACTGCATCTAGGGCAAGGGTAGGCATGGCAGCTGGATCCAGCCCACCAAGCCATTAGATCCATCCCTCAGGCTGCCCAATCTGGCTCATGGCTACCCCACAGGGACCCTCAGGCACAGAGCAGCAAGCCACTTCAGAGTAGCTCCATGCCACTTTAAGAAGCTGGCTATCCCTTTGGCGCTGTGTTTCGGGTGCCATGGAGGCTTCATACCCTATCTTGGTTTCCTCCCCACCCCCCCACAGCAAAATCTCTCTGCTTGGAAACCAGCCACTGGAAGCTGTAAGATTTTGCTTGGGGCAGAGACAGCATGTATAGCCTCCCCCTACACCCAACATCCAGAACAGAGAGCCACAGGGAGCAGCCATGCATTTTGAGCAGCCTGAGGCTATGGCAGGCAGGAAGTCTGCATGAGGGTTGTGCAGGGCTGCTGTCCGGGAGCTACCTAGGTAGGTGCCTGCCAGCCACAGCCTGCGTCTGGCACCCCAGCCCTTCCCTCCTCCCAGCCCCAGATCAGAACCCTCTCCTGCCATCCAAACCTTTTGCATGCCCCTGTTCTCCTCCTCTAGGTCACAACTCTTTTTCAAAGCCTGCACCTTCCCACACTCTTTTCCCCCAGGCCAGAATCCTCTCCTGCACGCATACTCCCTCCCTGACCCTGCACCGCAATCCCCTGCCCCACAACCCCCTCCTTTACCCAAGCTCCCTCTCAGATCCCTCATCCTCTCCTGTACCCTAATCCCCCACCCCAAACTCCCTTCTGCATGCTACCTCAATCCAAGATCTTGCAACCCTTCCATAGAAAAGTGTGGCCTTTGACCACTCGGCCATTTACCAAAATCTTGGAGTGCCCCCCCATCAAAAACGATTGCCTACATTTGTTCTAGGAGAATGAGGTGCATCAGTATCAAAATCCATTTTCTGATTTCCCCATTGGTAGAGGAGAAAGCTTGTCAGTTAATATAATGGAATTGTGCAGAACCGCCCCAGTAAACCTTAGCAGTTGCTAACTGCTCAACAGCTCTGATATGTGGACTTTAAAATTGCAGAATCCACAAAAAAAAATTATTTCAATCCCCTCCCCCTAGCTCCCTTTCCTGCAAAGGGAAACTGTTTTAATCTTTTATTTATTTGTAAAAATGACTTTCAGCGATGGGTCCTGAAAGCCCCCTGGATGCTGACTTCTTTGCAGCACTTCAGACTACCATGGAAACGTGACCATCCTCTTGGTACTAATCTCAGTGGGAAATCCCACCCCAGTGTTTGTTTGTTGCAGCATTTCCATTGAGCGTCTGGATGTTGGCCTCCAGGAGATTTCCAGACCTAACAGAATTTTTAATGTTGGTTCAGCACAGAGCTATGCAAATGCGGACCCCCTACTGCCTACGCCAGTCCAGGCCCAGGCTGCCTCCGAGGTCTGCCACTGCAATCCTTTCAAGATATGTTCAGTTCTTAAAAGGAAAAAAATAAATCCCACAGTTCAGCACCAGCTTTCCAAAACATTGCTGCTTGTTAAACTAAAGTCACTCCTTGGGTACGTTACCTGTTGACATCTCAGGGTCCATAAAGCCCCGATTAATTGCCTGATGGCCCTGAAACCTGAGACATTCCCACGCCTCTGCTTCAGGGTCACAGTCTCTCTCTTGCTCTAGTCATAGCTTTCCTTTATCTTGCCTCATAAATGTTTCTGAGGACTTGGCACAGTAAGTAGCACATTTAATGTAGAATTCTCCATGAATAGGTTGGGCTTGAGCTTTGTCAGTGAGCTAACTAACAGCACCCTGGGCTAGCAGCAGGGAGAGGAATTCTATTTGGTTTTTATTATACTAAAGCTTCTCTCTATAATATCAGCATGTCCATTGGGGAGAACTAAGCAAATACATTTCTTCTGCCTCAGTTCAGGATAACTGGTTGAATTTGTAATAGGCATTTGTGGTGAATTTTATGCATGAAGTGCACATATATTCAGTCATCATCCATGACCTCTCTCTCTCTCTCTCCCTCTCTCTGGACCTGATTTTCCTCTGACTTATGCTGGTGTTAATCCACTGATTTTTTTTTTTTTTTTTTAAATGCTGTTTCTCTTGATTTACTCAGTGTCCGAAGACAATTAGGGCCCCTTTCCTCTAATGCTCTCCAAAAGGCTAACTAAAGAACCAAACACATCCCCTGGCCTCCTAACTAGCAATAATTGTCTTCTATTCATTAACAGCTGCCTCCCCTCCAAAAATTCAGGCAAGGGTTATTCCCCCGCCACCCCGTATCTGTGCACATCAATAAATGTGAGTTATACATCCATCTTGGGCTGGGAGATTACCAAAAACTCCTTATTTGTTGCACCTGGCTTCTTTCCAGGACCCTGATTAATTCTGAAGATTCAGAATCTTTGGCAATAGATTTCTGAAAATGTGAAAAATGTACAATACAGCGTAGTGAAGGCAATTGGAAATGTCAGGTAGAATACAGTGGAAATAATGTACCAATCGGGAGATTAATGGCACTTTTCAACAGCATTTTGCTTTCTTCTGCAGGATTAGGTATTCATGATGGAGAAATAACTCATTACTCTTATGATTAATTATATCCCAAGTTATGGAAGTTCTTTGATCTTGACACCCTCTGTTCTAAGGGTTCCCCCAAAAGGCATGTGTTCCTCTCTTGCTTAATTATTTTCTGGGGTCTTCCAACCTACCTCTAGTGCTGGATTTAAGCACAAGAAAGTAAGCTACTGTTTAGGTCCTTAGATTATAAAGGGCATCTTTTTAAAAAAAAAAAAAAAGCTAAACTTCAAGGTTTTTTTGGTAATGCTATGGGACCTCAGCATGTCTTAATCTGGGCCTGTCTACCTCCCTGCCTTCTGGCATCTTCAAGGAGTGGTTGGCAGATTCACTTCCCCATGTGGCTCATTGGCAGGTGGCCTAGTGGTTCAATTCCTCCATCCTACTTAGGAGGATCAGCCAGTACTCCTGCCTCATGGATTTTCTGGAGAGCAGGAGACCTACCAATCCTGTATTCTTCAGCAATGAGACCTCAGAAATGGCACTCTAGTTTCATTACTGTCGTTTTTATTCATCACTGAGGAAGGGACTAGGGGAAAATCCCCTTTGGTAGCAGGTGGGATCCTGAGTTTTCTCTTCCATATACATGGCTGGGATAGGTAGGGTTGGTCTTTTGACCAAGCAGAACTAGGGAATTGGTGATCAGCACCAGAAAAAGGGATGGGTGAATGTTCATGTGCTGCATATTGCCCAAATGGTATTTGAGTAATGCTAGTGTAACAGTGCCACTCCTTTGGTCATCAATCAAGTCTGAGCCTAGGACCAGTAGATCTGAAAGAAGAAACCACTCTTACTAATGTATCCTTTGCCAAAGCTGGCCCCATTGTAGTGAATGGGAATTTTGCCACTGGTTTCAATGGGTTCATGATTTCATCCCAGGTCTGTTGACTCGCGGTGCTCAGAAAACTCTGTGTGGCTTTAGCCATAAAGAGGGGGTATAAAGCCACACCATGGCTGAGCACCCACTGTCATGCAATGCATTTACTGAACAGCATGACATGAGTCTTCTCTCTGTCACTTAATGACCATTTATCAGAGTCTCATAAGGGATGGCAAATCCTGAGCAGAGTTATGGAATGTCTTAGCATGCTTGTAGGTGCTTTACTAAAATGTACTGAAATAACCAACAGCCCTTGGTTCAGTTTAACTCTGCTTCTAGATCATGTTTAAGACCCCGGTGTCACTGAGTGCAATGGCTGCAGGTTCACATCCACTATTTAATTGTTCTTTCTCTTTCTTTTCCACCCTACTGCCTCCCATGTTCGTCCTTGCTTCCTCTTCCCCATGCAACTGCCTTCCCCTACTTATCACCTCCTGGTCTTGCAGTTCTGTGTTGTTTCATTTCTCCCCTTCTCATTCTGACTAATTTGTAGTATTCCTGTCTTATTTTGTGACTTGGGGGAGGGTAATCTCTCTCCATTTCCGTCTTTCTTTCCCTCTCTGTTTACTTAACCATTCTGTTCTCAACAGCATTCATTCTATTCTTTTTCCATTTTGTTTGCCTGTCTCTCTTTCCCTAACTCCCCACTCCACTGCAATTTCCCTCAAGCCTGCAGACACTGATCTTCTCACAATAGCTGTCACTGCCACCATCACAGGACCGTGTCCTAGGCTCCTTCTGTATTCCATCTTCAAGAAAATTCGAGGAAGCTCATCTTGCCCTGGGCTCTACTCAGAATCTGAATGGGAGAGTTTCAAAGGCTGCTGCTGAAGTGTGTCCAAAGTGCCGAACTGGGTTGTTAGCCTGGATACATATGGAGATGCATGTGGTGCGCACATATAGTTCTGAGTTATGAAAAAAGAGGTTACTCACTGTAATATATCGGGGGGTCTAGTGGCACAGTTGAGTGGGTCAAATCAGGGCAAACTGCTCAGAACCAGGGCTACTTAAAGCCCAAGACGGGTCCTTCCCTGTAAGGTGCCAAACCAGTCACACAGAGCACTTCAGCTGCCACTCTGGCCAGCAAGAAGCCTCACAAGCAAATTCCCTTAGACACCCCAGCATTCCCTGTGCCACAACCAGCACCACTTTTTACACAGGTGAGAAGTTATAAAACCATTCTCACCAACTCTGAACAGGTTCTCCCAGTCCCAAAGAACCAGCCACAGTCTCAGGTCAATTTATACCTTGGATCTTACTCAAAAGAGCATGCTGTGCCAATCTTTTAGAATCTAAAATCAGAGGCTTTGTCTACACTGCAAGTTTTTGTGGCAGAAAATATGCTAATGAGGGTCTCATTAGCAGAAGTTGTGATATCATTAGCATATTTTCTGCCGTTTCTGTTTGCACAAGGGGTTTTTGTGCAAAAAGAAGCAGTGTAGCCGCTTCCATTCTGTGCAAAACCCTCGTTTTGCTCAAGATCCTTATGCTGGATCCGGAGAAGTATAAGGATAGCATTTTTTTCTGCCACAAAAACTCGCAGTCTAGACAAAGCCTAAAGGTTTATTAATTAAAAGAAAAAAGGTTGGGAGTAAGATTGTTGAAGAAAATACATTACAGATGTAAGCAGGGGCTGAACTGCTGCTTGCTATCAGCCAGCTAAAAGGAGAGCTGCCCTGGGGTGGGTGTGCCCACTAGAATTGTTTAGCTGTGCAAGATAATTAACTGTTGATATGTAAATACAGCTCATGCCAGGATGGGGAGGGAATACGAGGTGTGGCTATGTAAATCCAATTCAGCCAGGGCTGATGGAGGATCCGTGTTGGAATGGAATGTGGTGTATTGTAAATAATTTGGGGCTGTTGTGGGGGTCACAAATCATGCCACCCCTAAATGTGGGAACTGTAAAACATGCCACCAGTTCTTGCAGGAGAGATACCACCATCATTGTAAAAAGTCTCCAAGGAACAAGCCTCCCCCCTTCCAAAGTTGAGTGAACTGAGCTGGGGGGAAGGGTTAAAGGGCTTGAGTCAGCCTGCTTCTCACCTGCCAGGTGTGAGCTGTAAGACTGGCCCAACCTGCCCCTTTCCCCCTTTGTTTTAAGGACAGACCTAAAGCAGACTCCATGAGGAGCCTTTTTGCTAGTCCAGTGGAAGCTGGAATCCTTTGCCAGTCCAGGTAGTGGCTAAAGAGTTGAAATCACTAAGAGCTGAAATCACTAGTTTGGCTAGGAGCCAGACCCATGGCAGCCAGCGAAGCGGCAGCAGGCGAGGAGTGGCGACCAGCAGCATGGCGCGGAGCGGCGTCAGGTGAGGAGCAGTGACCAGCGGTGCAGCGCAGCTGGTAGGAGCGGCGGCAGGCGACCAGCGGAGCGTCTGGTGGCGTGGAACGAGACAGCGGGTGGAGCGTGGCAGAGTGGATCGTAAGGTGCCCCCTATCTATCCCTCCCATTTCTACCCAGATTGGGAGGTGAAACCCTGCGGGTGAACTTTTGGACTCTGGGTGGCACTGACCAGGGACAGAGACTTTTGGGGTGTTGGACTTTGGGACTTCGGGTGATTCTTGGCTGGGGGCCGGGGGCTTAGCTCATGTTTGGGTTATGAACTCTGTTTGTGGTATTTTCCCAAGTTAATGCCGTATGACTTCTCTCTCTGTTTCATTAAATGTTTCTTTCCTACACTCAGACTCTGTGCTTGCGAGTGGGGAAGCATTGCCTCTCAGAGGCACCCAGGGGTGTGTGAATTTCCAGGTTACTGGGTGGGGGCTCAAGCCAGTTCTGTGTGAGATGGACCCCAAGATATTGAACCCGGCTCTGGTTGCTGCCAGGCCTACCCAGCAGAAGGGTTACATATACATCAATCACCAAGTTTATGATGCAAGCTCTTAGGAGAGATGTAACAAAAGGCTAACTTAAAATCTCTGGAGTACATCCTATGTCAGGATGGGTCAACAAATCCTTCTGGGCCCTCTGTCCTTACTAGTGGTGCTTCTGGAGCAGAGGGCAGGAGTGAAGACAAGATGGAGGCACCTTCATGATACTTTTATAATCTTCCCCATGTGGAAGGAAAACTCATTCTTCTCCTGGGCGCTGGTGCCTCCCAAAATAAGCTGATCACATGACCCACAAACCCTTTCTGCCCTTTTTAGGCAAGGAGCCATGGAGTCCCCAGCTGTGTCCTTCCCAGGAAAGGGGCCATTGTGTGCTCCTCAGGTGTCAATTGGCAACCCTTAAGAGCCATTGTTTATGCAGCATTGAGCAAACACCCCACCCAGTAGAAAACATTTAAAACATAAATACAAAGCCCATAGTCATAACTTTACACTCTCAGGTTGCACATGAGTAGCCAAGACAGAGTCAGCATAGCATAAACTAGGGATGTTAAATATCAGTTAATTGAATAGTCGAGTAATCTCATCAATTCTTATTGGTTAGTCAACAGAATAGTCCCTGGGGTCAAGTCCGGCAGCCAGTGTGCTCCGGCCCTATTCCTGAGAAGATCCCTGACACTCTGCGCGGCTGCCACCATATCAGAGACAACAGCATGGGGTGCCAGGTGGGAGCTGGCCTGTGAGGAGAGTAAGTTTAAAACCCAGCTTCCTTTGTGGACCTGTGCTGTTGCTCTGTGCTGCTGCTGCCTCTGATAAAGAGGCAGCGATACAGGGTAGCAGCAGTCCCTGTCTAGGGGGTGGTCTGAGCTTCTGGATCCACAGGGCCGGCCCACAACATTTTGGCACCTGAGGCGGGGAGCTCAAGTGATGCCCCCATGCCTCCTCATTTGGGCCAAAATTTTGAAAGGTCTCAATTCTATGGGTCCTAGTGGCTTCCCCCCCAGTCTGGCACCTGAGGCAGCCACCTCAGTTCGCCTCATGGTAAGGCCAGCCCTGTGGATCTGGTGCAAGCCAGAACTGAGCTGGGCTGCTGGCCTGCCTGCTAAAAAATTTACTGGCAAGTGGCAGGGGGCAATGCGTGTAGTCTATAGCATTAACCTATAAGCTTTTGCTTATCAGTTAATGGGTTAATTGACTATACTTTTACATCCCTAGCATAAAATTTCATTTGACACCTCACATGGCCCACTTTGCACCAAATTTGGGGCAAACACACACTAGTGGGTGCAACAACGATCTCCCTACTCGCATTAAAATCCAGTAATGTGACACTCACCTTGTGCAGTAACTGGTGTTCTACAGGATGAGTGTCCCTGTGGGCGCTCCACTGTAGGTGTCTCAGTGCCCCTGCACTTGTTGGACCTTTTTAGCAGCAGTACCCTGGGTGCCGATGCGCATCCGCTGTGCCACTCATGCCATAGCGAGTGTGCCGATGCACGCACACAGTCAACCGTCCCTCAGTTCCTTCTCTATTGTGGAGAGATTCTAAGACTCTGAAGCAGAGGGGAAGAGGGAGGGTTGTGGAGCACCCACAGGGACACCCATCTCAAAGAACACCAGTTATTGCACAAGGCGAGTAACTTCTTTTTTCTTCATTGAGGAGTGCCCCCGTGGGCGCTCCATTGTAAGTGACTACAGAGCAGTGCTCTGAGAATATGGAAGGAGGGGCTTTGGACGTGTTTTTGGAAATGGCTTGACCTTTGGAATAATCTGTATAGATGGAAATAGTCTAGGAGAAAGTCTAAATTGCTTTGTTCTTTCCAGGTAGAAGGCAGTGGCATGACGGACATTTAAGGAATGGAGATGAGCGACATTGGTGTCTGGATGAGGCTTCTGGCAGAAGATAGGTAAGTATAAAAGCTCATTCACATGGAACTGTGAAACCACTTTGGGGAGAAATTTCAGGTGAGTGTGAACACCACTTTGTCTTTATAAAATACTGTAAAAGGAGGGTCGGCCATGAATGTGGCAAGCTTGCTAACTTTTCTTGCTGTGGTGATTGCCATGAGGAAAGCCACTTGCATTGAGATATGTGAGAGCAAACAAGTCATCATTGGTTCAAAGGGGCAACCAGCAAGGTTGTAAGGAGGAGGTTCAGATCCCAAGAGGGTAGAATTTGCCTAAATGGAGGGAACACATTGTTGAGCCCTTTCAAGAACTTTTTCGTAGTTGGGTAAGCAAAGATTGCATATCCCTCTATTTGGGAATGCTCGCTTGAAATCGTCGCCAAGTGAATCTTAACTGAGGAGTTTGACAGGCTCTGCTTCAAGGAAAACATGTAGTCTAGCACCCTCAGCAGAGGGGTTGAGTGTGGTGATAGTGAATTGTGAGTGGCTCAAAGAACAAAACGTTTCCATTTCTGAGTGTAGCTTTTCCTGGTGCTCGATTTGCAACTGCTCATGATTAACTGTTGGACCGCTTCTGAATAGGTAGAGTTGGCCGTGATAAGCCTTGAAGGAGCCAGGCTTTGAGATGTAATCTCTGGATGTCTGGGTAGAGAATTCAGTCCTTGTCCTATGATAGGAGGTTTGGGACTTGTGGAAGACTAAGTGGAGAAGCCATGGCCCTCTGACAGGTAAGGGAACCAGGTTTGTCTGGGCCATGCCAGTGCTACGAATATGATTTGGGCCCTGTCCTGCTTTATTTTTTTGGATGACTCTGCTGAGTAGTGGTAGGGGCAGTAGGAGGTCTTCTATATGCTCCTGGGTGGTGTCAGGCCTCCTCAGTTCTGGAGGTTTTGGAGCCACTGGCTGTGGTTTATGTTGTGGTGCAGCATGAGATGCTGCCATCTGGGCTCTAAAGGGGGGCCCAAAGATCCCATCTTTGCCAAGACTGGGGAAAAGGTGTGGGTGGAAACCAGGGAAAGGGATGCCACATCTGCCCTTGGCTCTGTTGTTGTTGTTGCAGTTGTGAGGACCGTTTGGGTGAAAAGTGCAGTGGAGAGAGAAATCTCTTCGTCTTCATCCTCGCTGGAAAAGAGTGGAGTAGAGCTAGAGTGGGTGGCAAGCCTACCTGGTCCCACAAGTGTAGGAGTGGCATTGGTGCCAAAGAGGGGGGGGGTCCTTGGTACCGATGTGACTGCTAACTCTTGCTGTGTGGTCAAAGGGCACAGTGGTGGGAATAATGGTACCAAATGGTGTAGTCATCTTGGTGTAGTGTCGCTACGGAGGCATTATCTGATCAAGTTGTGGTCGTTTTCGGTGTGAGAGACATCTCGGTATATAGCCCCAGTGCCGTCTTAGATGGGATCTGTACCGATGGATCTGAGCGGCCTTGAGTATTGGCGTGCTGTGCTGGTTTTGGTGCCGATGCTTTCAGTGCTGATGGTATCGGTACAGACGGTGAAGAGGCCGTCTCTTTTGGTTTTGAAGCTGAGACCTCAGGGCATGCTTCCTTGGTCAGCACTGGCCCTTGGGACTTATCCACACCAAACGTGGCTGGAACCTGCTTACCTTCCCCCTCTCCCCCCGAAGCCTGTGCCATCAGTGCTGAGGAAGGCTTCTATTGAGGGGATACTTTTTTGTAGGCCTTTCTGTGAAGAGGATGTATGCTTCCTCTTCGACATCTTCTTGGCTGGAGGCTCCTGCAGTACCATTGTCCCTTGGTCCGAAACTGACGTGGGAAAAGTTTGTGGTGAAAAGGCTTGTGATACCGGTTCTGATGCTGGTCTCCCTGTCGTCTTCATCATGAGAAACTTGAGCTGCAGTTCCCTGGCTTTTAGGGGTCTGGAGAATAGCTTTTTACAGTGACGGCATTTCTGTGGGGAGTGGTCCTCCCCAGATAACGGATGCCTTCAGCATGCCCATCCAATATAGGGACGGACAGCCTGCAAATAAGGCATCTCTTGAAACAAGGAGAGCCTAGCATACCTACACAAGTGGGGGGAAAAAAGGGATTAAGAATTTTTTTTTAAAGACAATAGGAAGGAAAGGCACTCAAATTAACTAAAGGAAATGCTAACGAGAGAGAACTACACTAATAACAATCTTATCTGTAGAAAGAACTGGAGTGCTGCTGGGTTCTCAACTGCCCCAGGCTTGGTAGGAAGGAACTGGGGATGGTGGACAACACACACACATCAGCATGCTCGCTACGGTGTGAGTGGCATGACGTGTGCGCATTGGCACTCAGGGTACTGCTGCTAAAATGGTCCGATTTATAAGCTCAGGGGCACTGAGACACTTACACTGGAGTGCCCACAAGGACACTCCTGGAAGAAGAAGTTCTAGGTTCCCGCCAAACATTCCAGTGGTCAGGGACGTAAGGGTTCTGATTCAAACCCAACCAGAATGATGAGTTGCTTCTTTGACATGTTACCAACAGCTTGTGTTCTGCAATCTTAAAATGTCCACCTCACTTGTCCCTGTATGAAGCTTCATGGATGAATGACCAGTGTGTTGTGACAGGTCTTTTGATGGTGTTCTGTCTGATTCTTGGCAGCGAGATCTTAGGGCAGGCTTATCTTATTAACGGCCACGTTGGCACTGTATAGAGGGAACTGCAACGAAAATCCTCATGGTCTGTAGGGAATCATTGTACCATGAAAAGCCCTCCTGTGACCAGTCCAGGGGAAGATGTGCTATGTGGTTCTCACCTAAAATGGTTAGCTATCTTCCCATGTTTATATTTATATTTATCCTCTTACCTTTTGATATTTTAAATAGCAGAGATGATGAGAAAGGTTAGTACTAGCATTTGTTGAATTTGTAAACAGGTTCTGGAAGCGCTGGGCTGTGTCTGCAGAGAGCCAAGAAGCAGAGATGATGCGTTGAAAGCTGAAAGTTGCTAGCTAGTGGGGTCTAAATCTCTCTTCACCTGAGCATCATGGGTGATTCCTTTCTCTTACATGCATGGATGCCAAAGAAAAGAGCAAAGCCAAAGTGCCTGACAAATAGACTCTC
Source organism: Rafetus swinhoei (assembly GCA_019425775.1). Taxonomy (NCBI): domain Eukaryota; kingdom Metazoa; phylum Chordata; order Testudines; family Trionychidae; genus Rafetus; species Rafetus swinhoei. The sequence goes on along the minus strand of CM033437.1, from coordinate 197,675,925 downwards.
CCCTTTCTCAAAGGGATACTCAAGTATGTTTAGGACCAGGAATGTGCTGACAAAATGAGGGCTGTACGGCTGGTGTGCAGCAATCTTAAATGGATGCTGGAGCAGCTGTAAGCGATGGTGACAACATGAGAATGCTGAGAGTGTTGAGGGCCCCATACTTGCTGGTGTGGAATCGGGAGAAGGCTCAGCCCAACGGCAGCAGCCCCTGCTGAGACACCAACTTTGATTTATTTAAAACAAAGCACTTTCTAATATGTGGTTTTAATGTTCACAAAAAAGTGCAAGGAAATTGTGGCAAGGAAGACAGAAGCATATCGACATCAGGCCTTTGCTGTCCCTCTTCCCTACATCCTTTCCTATCTCTTACCACTGCAAAACCCTGGTAGCCTCTGTTCTCCCCTTCAGGGCCCTGTGTAACCTCATAAATCCCCTACATACTACTTTCTCTCATACTCTTTTTTGTGCTGCTGTCAGTCTTTTCTTCTCCCTTCACCTCTTTCTTCCTCTTTTTTATTAGTACTGTCGGTCATACTACCCCCTTCAACTGCTAGAACTTTCAACTTGCCTTCCCAACCATCTTCTCTCTTCTCCTTCGGATCTTGCTTTAAAACGCGCGGCTTCTAGGAAGCCTTCTTTTACCTTGTTCTCATTATTTTAATGGGCAATGATAGCATGACTCCATCAATGTAATTCCCATTCTCTGCTCTCTCTTCTTGCCTTCTAGACTAGCACATGTTCTGTGGGTGCTCTGTGACAAACTGGGCGTAAGTTCTGCAGCAAAGATCATTGGTGTTTGTTGCAAGGGAACTAGTTAAAGGCACAGAAAAACTTTTGTCTGGAGACTGAAAAGGTTGGGACTATTCAAATTATGGAAGGGCTGAATAAGACAAGACAAGGCTCAAATAAAGTATAAAACAATAAATGACAGAATAAAGGTGAGTTGGGCTAGTCTCTCGATGCAAGAACAAAGGGCACTGATGAAAATGAATAGCAACAAATTTAAAAATTGTCAATAAGCCTTTTGAATTCATTGCCATAAGGCAGTGATACTTGAATCTCAGTGGTTCAGGAGCAAAATTAGTGATCAATGTTACCCAAAAGAGCCACAGTTCTGTTAATTCATTGTTTCATTTACTATAACACTGCATATTCATATTTGAACAGGGGAAATAGTTTACACGTGAAAATATTATCCTCACACCAAAATGACTGACCAAGTATTATTATTTTATCAACTACAATTGGCTAATAACATAGTAAAAACATCCTGATTGTTTAATAACTCAGATGGGGGTGGTAATTAAATGACAGTGTTTTAATATGTGCTGCAAAGAGCCACAGGAAACACATGAAAGAGCCACTTGAGGCTTGCAAGCCTCAGTCTGAGTGCATCAGATGCCCAAGATTCAAACTGGGGAAAAAAAGTAGTTGTGCTTTCCCAAACTCCATGCATGAACAAAGCCACACCTACTTAAGACATCAGAACAAGATGCTCCTTGCATTTGAGTGTGCATATGTTCAAAATATGAACATATGTTTTGCTGGGCTCCACTACATTCCTCAAGCTTTAGAGAGTTGGATACACCCATGTGCAGGGCTGGTTTAAGGCATAGGTTTGTTCATAGTATCCTGGCTTCCATAGTTCCATAATGATTTTAGCTTTTAATCTTTCTTTAAAAATATTTTTCCTAGTGGGGGAGGGGGAGACAATGATGGTACCAAATTATGTCACTTCCCTATCTGATGCAGATCTTCACTATCTGATGTCTTTTCTACAGTGGATGATCAGCAATGGAATAGGTCATGGGGCTGACCTTTAAATGGTTGTAAATTTTTATTTGAATTAACAGCCGATTAAGATGACTAAGGTACCTCACCCCTTCCATAGCTATTGTTTCAGGTTCACTGCAGACTCAGACATCATTACTTCAGGTTGCATACGGTTCAAATTTTTATAAATTTCCTCACAATGATACAGGCTATTGTGTGTGAGATATTTTGTTTGGTTTTTTTGTGCCAATGAAAGTTAAAATTCTGGAGAGTGAAGGGCAGCCTTAAAATAAGGACTGGGTTGCTGACCTGGTGCTACTAAGCCAAAATAAAGCTCTGTTGAGGTCAAGAGTTTAGTAAGATTTCTAAAAGGATTCAACCTTTAGGTTATTCCATCATTGTCAATCTTCTTGCAGCTTTCTCTTACTCATCGGGTGGTAGTCATTGTTGGAGACAAGATACTAGATTAGTGAAAATATGGTATGGCAATCCTTCCCCTAGCTAAGGAGGGTTGGAAAGTATGGTATCCTTTACTCTTATCAATTCTGCTTCCTGGGGGAAGTCTGAGATTAGGCCCAGGTCTACACTGACCCAGCAGTTTGGCTTAAGGTATGCAACTCCAGCTACATAACTGGGGTCGGCTTACCTTAAGCAGAGCTTGGTGGTGTCCTCACAGCCGGAGTCCAACAGGAGCAAACGCTCCTGTCAGCTTCCCTTACTTCTGACAAGAGTGGCATACCAGATGCCAGCAGGGGCACCCTCTGAGTTCAATTCAGTGAGTGATAACTAGACTCACTAAATCAAACTCTGGAAGATTGATCACAGCAGTGGTGATCTTCCAAAGAGTGAGGACATGGCCTGAATGATGCCTCTATCCCTCAAAATTACTACACCTCAGACTAATATCCATCTCTCCTTCCATAGACAAGCACTCCCTCCAAACCTTCTTTATGTTCCTCTTGGTCCCAAGTCTTGGATCTTCCTCCCTCATAAGCAGCACAGATATCCCAACTCCATCCCAGCAGGCAGCTACACTGCTGCCTGCTGACTTTTGTGTGGCTAGATGAAAGCAATCAACCAAACTCAAAAATAAGCCTAGCACTTTTGAAATATCCTTTATTATTTAAGAAGACCTTTCCTCATTCCCAGCCCGTGTTATTGATGGCATTAGCCATTCTGGAAAATGGACACACATATGTTGCTATATATATTTGAGTGAGTTAAAAAGTATTTTAACTCATCCATCGAGTATACTGTCACTGCTACACCCGATTATTGAACATCCAGCATCTATTACTTGTGCTGTAGTTGATGCATTGCCCTCATTGTGCTGAACTATTTAACTTTGTCTCTTTGAAATGTGAAATGTTAGTTTCTTATAGTAATAAAGCAGATTTATTCTTAGACTCTTAAAACAGGATAGTAAGTATGAAAATATTTATTTTAGCCAATATTCCTAGTGTTATGTGGCGAGTTATATGCAGCAAAAATAGGTTTCCAAAGCGCCAATGAATGAGCCATGATGTAGAGGCTAGAGCTCTAGTAGACTGGAACATACAAACCCCTTTTCCTGAATCTTGCCAGCTTCATCTATGAAATAATGCATGTGTGTGCCAGGATGCTATATGTTAAGGCCAGATTTCCGAAAATGACTAGTGATGTTGCATGCCCAACTTAGAGATGCCTTTGGGAGAATGGTTTCTAGAGGTGGGTGGTCAGCCCTTTCTGAAAATCAGGTTCCTTTTAGCTGTCTCAGGTTGGACACCCAAGCATTGAGGCCCTCAAAACCGTGACTCACTTTTGAACATCTTAGCTAAGGAAACACATCTGGCAGGAGGCACACCATTACTGATTTATCACCTGGTACATATTTGATGGCCGCTAGATGGGAGTGTAATCTCACAATATACATGTCAGCTATGTTCTTTTTCTTGCTCTTGGCAGGTTTCTGTCTACTTGTCTTTCCCATTCCTTCATGTCTCCTTCCTCCCCCGCCCTGCCTTCCCCCTCACCTCCCATACACTTTATTTTCTTCCTTTCCTTTTATTTAAATGCAGGGAAAATCAGCTAGTTGAAGCAAGCCATGCAGCTCATTGCACAGCCTTTGTGGCAGGGCAGAGTCTGACACCGCACTCCCATTGCCTAGGCTGATTGGTCTTGCCATGTGGAGAGGGTGATGCTTGTGCTAAGCCTAGGAGATGTAGCAGGGCTCAGAGTGAGGAGGCTGAGTGTGATCCTTTTCTGCCAAATAGGCTGGTTCTCTCAGGTTTAACGATAGATCAAAGGCAGAGGATGCATGGGGGACGGATGAGGTATCAGGGTAGGACTGGCATCAACAAAGAACAGAAAAACAAAATCTCCCAAGGACTTACTAAACAAGATGGGGAAGTGTGCTCTTTTGAATGTTGTATTTCATGTGTATTTCAGTTCTCCAGATGCACAGTGGTAACCCACCTGAGCTGTCTGGTAAGGTGCTTGCGCTGAAGTGTCACTGGTAAAAATGAGACTCTGGCAACTGTCTGGCTGCGTCTAGACTGGCAAGTTTTTGAGCGAAAGCATTCGCTTTTGCACAAAAACTTGCCAGCTGTCTACACTGGCTGCTTGAATTTGCGCAAGAGCACTGACTTTGTAATGTACAAAATCAGTGCTTCTTGCGCAAATACAATGACGATCCCGCTCGGGCAAAAGCCCTCTTGCGCAAATGCTTTTGCGCAAGAGAGCCAGTGTAGACAACCCAGAACCGTTTTGCACAAAAAAGCCCCGATGGCTAAAAGGGCGATCGGGGCTTTCTTGCACAAAACTGCATCTAGATTGGCATGGACGCTTTTCCGCAAAAAGTGCTTTTGCGCAAAAGCATCCGTGCCAATCTAGACACTCTTTCATAAATGCTTTTAACGGAAAAACTTTTCCGTTAAAAGCATTTGCGGAAAATCATGCCAGTCTAGACGTAGCCTCTGGGTTTTCTGTGTAGGGGCCCTTGTGGCTTTGGAATTTGGCTCTGCCTTAGTCTGACAGAACCCCTTTGGGGTGTGACAGCTGGCAAAGCTCATGTCTTTTTGAGGTATTTGGAGCTGGAGAAAAGCAGGGGAGCTGTGAGAATGGGGACGTGTCAGAAGGGATTTTGAGTTTTAAGTTGCTGTTAGTAGGCGTAGTAGTGCTGCGCTTTGGCTGGATTGAGGTATTCATTTTAACTGGTATGTGAAGTGTATGGAGGGATGTCATCTTTTTTTAAAAGTGATTGGATAAATCCAAATAAATAAATTAGCCTAGGAAGCTGTAGAGCAGGATTACCTCCAGAGCTTGTGAATCTGTAACAACTCCTTTTTCTAAATAATAGTACTCTTGTAGTGCCTGTTATCTGGGGATCTTAAAGCAACCTACGTTTATTAAGACTCCCCTCCCCCCCCCCCGCAAGCCTTTTGAGGTAGATAATATTAACTCCATTTTAGAAACGAGCAAACAGAGAGAGAAGCTTTTTTAAAAAAGAGTTAGTCAATATCAGAACAGACAGCAAAACCCAGAACGCAGAGCTCTGTCTATACCAGTGTTTCCCAACTGGTGCTCCGTAAGGGTTCAGCGAGAACTCGGCACTCCCCTGTCCCCTTTTTTGCAGTGGGACTTAGAAGGGCTTGCTTTTTTTTTTTTTTGCTTGACAAATTTTACTCTCTCAACCTGAAAAGGGTTCCGTGGCCAAAAAAAATTGGGAAACACTGGTCTATGCTAACATCTAGGGCACCATATACACATAAATGGCATAAATATGTCAACAAGGACATACAGCCACTTGTGTGAGAAACTACATGTCGTCACAATGTTTATGATAAGGTGGTAAAGACAGAGCATTTGTGTTTCATTTTTTCTTTTTTTTTATACCTGTGTCAGGAAAAGGACTATCAATGCTGAAATCTCCCATAGAAATCCATTTTTCTAGGGATTTCTTCCCACCTCTATCTCAGACAGCTCTTCTGCATGCATAAAAGGACAGGTAGAGATGGAGGGATTTTTTTTCCTTTGGAGGCAGTGTTGTCTAGTGGATAGGGCACTGGCCAAGGGTTCTGGGACACCACATTCAAGTTCTGGTTCTCATACTGGCTTGTGGAGTAACCTTCACAGGTCATTCTTCCACTTTATGCCTCTGTTTCTCTGTCTGTAAAATAACGAGACTGACCTCCTCTGCAAAGTGCCTGGAGCTGTATGGAAATAAGAGCTCGATGCTTGTTCTTCACAAATCTCTCCCCCGTGGCTAAAGGCACAGCTGAATGCAATGGTGTATTGTCTCTGCAGTTTTTATGGCTTCAGGTCCGTGTTCCTTTCAGCCTTGGTGCAACTCCTAATAACAGTAATGAGTTACAGGTGGGGGTGGAGAAAAAACAGCAGCTTTGAACAGGCAGCTTGTACTTTCTGGAATGTGCTCCAAAAATGGACTAACTGATGGATTGCTATATGAACATGTAAACACAGTGGCAGAAGCTGGGCCAATGTAGGGATGGCTATGAAACTGTTCCAATTGAATTAGAGGACAGCTTGAGCTGCAATATTAGGCTCTGGACCTTGATTTCAAACACACCAAAATTGTGAGGTGGTTGGATCTTTTTATTATGATTTGTATTACAGGTGCACATAGAGCTGCGACTAAGATTAAGGCTCAGATGTGCTTGGTACTGTACAGACATAGTTTGCCCTCCTCATCCCTCTGAAATTTAGACTCTAGGGTCTAAATTCACAAGGGGGACTTAGGCATCTAAGGGTACGTCTACATAGCACGCTTATTTCGAAATCAGCTATTTTGGAAATTGTTTCCTGAAATAGCTTATTTCGAAATAGCACATCTATTCTACAGGGAAGCCTCAAAATTAGTCTGAGGCAGGCTTCCCTAACGTGGATGTTGAATTACCTTGAATTACAGCCCTAGGAGGCACTAGGGAGCAATTACTTTGAATGGCCCTGGGGAGGTGCTATTTGGAAATAGCAGTAGTGGAGCATCCACACTACAGCTATTCCAAAATAGCTATTTCAGAAAAAGTGTTATTCCTCGTGGAATGAGGTTTACAGATTTCAAAATAAGCTGTCTGTTATTTCAAAATTATTTCAAAATAATGGAATTGCTGTGTGGACACTCGCATTGTTATTTCGAAATAACTGTGCTGTGTAGGACAAATACCTTAAATGGATATTTTCCCCTTTTCTTTCTCCTACTTGAAAATGAAGCCCTTGTGCAAATACCAGTGACATGACACAGACCTATGCTCACATTTCCTTCTCTGAAATATAAGCCTGTTTCCCATTTTTCATTGTGTCCATATCTATCTTTATCACATTACACCTGGGGGAAGTCCACGCCCCTCGGAGGGCACAGAATTCATACCATCTGCAGATTTCTTGACTCCCCTGCAGAAAAATGGGAGAGCAAAGAAATCTGAGGAACACCTCCTCTCCCCCCTTAGCAGCAGCTCAGGCATGGCTGGGAGCCTCTGGCAGTAGAGCACAGATCACTTGGGTTGAGGGGGAGGCAGGGTGTCCATGGAGATACATGGGGGGGGGAGGAGGGTTGTGCTGGGCACCTGCATGCGAATGAGTGAGATTAGACTCATTCAGTCAGTCTAGCCCCTGATGCTGCATCCTGGCTTGGAGGTGTAAGGCTGTGTGAAGCAGGATCTGTTTGCGAGGCAGAGCAGAAATGTGACAGCTGAACAGGCAGGCTGCTAATGTTCATTAATTATTCCCATTCTTAGTCAATTAAGGCTCCTTTACCTTGCCAGAGTGGTGTAAAGGAGCCTTATTGTAAATGACAGTAACTGAATCCTCAGCTTGGATGGCCTATGTATTTTCTGGCTTTTTTTTGCCTCTGCTAGAGAGGCCCATTCAGGTTGGATGACAGCTCAGGATCTATTTTACTTACCCATTTAAAAAAAAAAATGCAGGACTATGATTAGCAAAACGATTCAACTTTTTGTGTGTGAAAGTCTGAGCAATGTAAAGCCTTATCCTGCTTTACGGAACACCCAAATAAAAGCAATTTAATGTAAATGAAAATCTAGGAGTAGAACTAGAATGTAGGAGGCTCTTGGTTACCATGGATTTGTAACTAGGGGGTGCTGGCCCAGGACACTACCCCGTCCACTCTAGGCCCTGCCCTCATCCTTTGTTCCACCTCACTCTTCCTCTGCTCCCTTCTCCCATTCCACCTCTTCCCCCGAGCCCGCTTTCTTTGGTGACATGGCCTAGCAGGGTGACTAATGGTGGCGGCAGGGGTCGGACCCACCCCTGCACTCACTGAGGGTGGCAGAGCAACCCGCTTCCAGCCTACTTCACTCACCCCAGCTACATCGCTCATGGGGATGGGGTTTGGGGGAAGGAGTGGGACCACCCCCCTGCACTAATTGTTGGTGGGAAGCAGAGAGACTTGGATGGGAGCTGGTGGAGTGGGCTGGCGCTGGGCCATTCTGTTTCCCACTGCCACTGGTACGTGTGTGGGATGGTTCCATTCTTTCCCCAAAGGCCTTGTCCACTTCTTGCCACCACTGGGCTGGGTGGTTGCCCAGAGCTGGCCTATGGACAGGATGGCTCTGTTTGTAACATAACTTTCATGTGTTTCAAAAATTATGAACAATTATTGTGGTTTTTTTCTATATGGTAGTTTTAAATTACGAAAATAAGTGAAAGTAGTGTGATTATATTTCGTTGTTATGACAAATAAAATATGCAGAATTTTGGAGTTTTTTGGCACAGAAGTCCTCTGGAAGTATCACATGAATATTCATTTTCCCGCTCACTCAGGCTTTAAAAATAATCACATTACTTCCAGCCAGCTCCCAATTAAAAGTCCGGTTCTATTTTCCTTATTTTCTTTCCCAATCAGTTGATTTGCAAGTCATTTATGTGTAAGTGGTGGCTTTCTTCCCCTATATCAGCCTGATTCCTTCAGTGATGCCACAATCTAGAGTTTGTGACATCACTATTCATCACCAAAGAAGGAGTAATGGATGCCACAGAGTGTGTTTAAATCAGACAGCAGTAGCAGCAGCAGGCTGATAAGAAAGAAGGAGAGAGCTGCTGGTTTTTAAGCATAGGCAACTTGGTAATCTTTAATCAGCAAGGGAAGGTAAATGTAGACAGGGTGCTTAAAATATACAACAGTTGCAATGTTTGCCGAGGTAAAATGAAAGGTGCGAAGGTGTGATTACTCTGATCATTCTAAAAAAAAATTCTGTCTCCTTAAATTTCAATTGCACGTTAGTGATCAATTGATGTCAACAAGTGCAGAGGCAATTTCTGCCTGGTGTTTGCAAAAGTGGGGTGGAGGGGAGAGAAGCTATTGGTAACACGGTAGGGGAGCTCAGTTCAATAGCTATCTGCTCTCATGAGATAATACAAAGATATTCCTGAGGCTGCCTATTCAAGAATTTCCAGCAAGTGTGCCCCAAGGAGAGCAAAAAAAGCTCCTAGAAGAGACTGAACCATGTCATCGCATCTAACTCACTTTCTGATATACAGGCTTTAAAAAAGGCAAATATTAAGCTATTAAGTATTAGTATGGTCGTTTGTTTAATTAGAGGCTGCTAGTGCCTGAACATTTCCATTCTCCTTTTGAAGTGGTGTCTCTGCTTGTTTTTTTTTTCTTTCAAGCCCCTTATCACAAAGGTGTCTGGCTGTGATAAAATGAAATATTTTCAGGTGGGAGAGGAGGCGGGGCGGAGAGAAAACAAGCAAAGGCAGAACATGTGCAAAAATCTCCCTAAGTGTGACTTTCCTACCACAAAATCCTCCATCTTAATCTTTGCAGCAGCAAGTTCACAAACAACTTCTTAAGAATGTATGATTTTTTTCCTAGGCAGTCCCATGTATTAAAAAATCATGAGACTGCCTTAACTATTATAAGATTAAAAAATACAAATTTGGGTTCTTTTCACTTGCCTCGTGATTTCTTAGCTTTTAGGTTTATATTTTGGGTCCCCTTTGCTATCTTTTTCTCTGCACCTGTTAGAGTGTCACTATTGGATTTTAAAGTGAGCGGACAGATCACTGCTGTGCCCACGGGAGGGGTTTGCCCCAAATTTGGTACAAAGTGGGCCATGTGAGGTGTCAGCCAAGCCCTGAAATACAACCAGATTTGCTCCAATCCCACAGAGACAAACACTTGTGTTACAGGATCTATATAGAGCATTCTTAAAACTGAAATACCCACCTGGAGAAGTGAAAAAACAGATGGATAGAGTCAGGAGAGTACCTAGACATGAACTACTTCAAGACAGGCCAAGAAGAGAAAACAGAAATCCACTTGTCATCATCTACAGCCTCCAGCTTAAACCCCTCCAATGCATTATCAATAATCTACAACCTATCCTGGAAAATGACCCCCTCACTCTCACAGGCCTTGGGGCAAAGGCCAATTATCGCCTACATACAACCCCCTAAACTCAAACAAATTCTTTCCAGTAACCACGCATCACACCTCCATCATAATCACACAGGAACCCACCCCTGCAATCAACCCCGATGCCAACTCTGTCCACACAGCTATACAAGTGATATCATCACAGGACCCAACCACATCAGCCACTACATCGGGGGCTCATTTAACTGTACATCCACTAATGTGAACTATGCCATCAAATGCTAGCAATGCTCCTCTGCCATGTATATTGTCCAAACTGGACAGTCTCTATGGGAAAGAATTAATAGACTCAAATCGGATAGCTGAAAAGGCAACACACAGAAACCTGTTGGGGAAATATAAGTGGATCTCCAAGTCCGGGCACTCATAAATGGGTCTCAAAGCCACCGTGTTGTTTCAGGCCAATTCCACAAGCCAAATACACAGGGAAGCCTTGGAACTTAACTTCATTTACAGGTTTGATTCCTATCATAAAGGTATAAGTAGACATTGGCTGGATGGCCCCCAAATTCCATATCCTAATGACATAAAAAAACCAAACAATGGGTACTTAAGAACAATTTGCAACTTCCTTATCAGCTTCATGTAGTATGGAGACTCTAATTGACTATTTCATTCCCTTTTTTCCTTCTCTCTCCCCTGTTTATTTTGGAACTGGACTTTTAATAGTTCCATTCATCTGAAGAAGTGGGTTGTTCCCACGAAAGCTCATGATACCATCTATGTGTTTTGTTAGTCTTTAAGGTGCCACAAGACTATTTGTTGTTTTTAAAGGGTTTTTTTTCTTGATTCTAGTTCACCTGCCAGAAAGGACATGGATCTGATTAGCAGAGACTGTGACTGAGGTTTGCTTCAATATGCCACAATTTCTTGTAGTGTTACAGGGGTTGAAACTTAAGATTCCCTTCTTATTCATGCTTATTCAAACTACTAGTTTCACTAAGGGGAGCTTAAGATGATGTGCCTATATATATATATATATATATATATATATATATATTTTTGCTGGGATCTGTTGTACCTCAGATGTACGTACACTAATGTGTATATATGTACTGTGTGAGAGGCTCAGTGTGTTAAAATGGTGTGGGAGGGACATACAATCACCCTGAGACTGTGAGAACAATGTCATTTTAAGACACAAAGATACTAGCAATATCTGTGGGTATGAAAAACATTATCAACTAGTTTCTCTTAGAAGTAGCCAATTTATTGATATTCTTTATGGGTTAGATCTCTACTCCCCTGGATTTATAGCAAACATCTTATCTAAAAGTAGTTGCATGTTTGACAACAAAAGTGATAAAGAAGCAGTGGAGGGCAATGAAAATGGATGTGGGGGGCGGGGAGAAAATGATGAACAGCAAAAGAGCCATTATGATCAAGTGATGGGGGGCGGGGTAGAAGGTGGGCTGTTCATAGTAATCTGGGTACCTCTAAACCAGTCTTGTTCATCTGCTTGTGAACATCTGCTTACTTTATTTATTGCTCTGCTTATTGGTAAAGTTGCTACAGTTCAGTAAAACATCCTAAGTGTCTATACTCTTGTCTTTTCATTTGTGAGATGCAATTTTTATCCTCTTTTATCACAATCCCAGAAGAAAAAAAAACTCAACCTCAGTATAAAATAAGGAAAAGTAACCACAAGGGTGAAGATCTAAGAAGAAATGCCAATTTCTGAATGAAGGAAAATACACTTAGTTCATTGAACAGGGAGGGGAAAAAAGAAGAGACCCTGTTTATTTAGCCACGTGGAGAAATGAAGTCTCTCAAAGGCAAATTAATTTAAAGGGGTGGGCCAGAGATTCGGGAAAATTAGGTTTGACTGCTCTTCTATGTCAGTACCTGTTGAAACCTTGTGATGGGATGTGCCCCCATCCCACTGTTTGAAAGGCTAATGAGCATTCCTGTTCTTAGGCAATCCCATTTTGTCCAGGAGCAGAGGCTACTAGGGACCATTAGTGAGCTCCAGTAGCACTGTCTGAGGCAACAGCTAATCTTTACTTTATGCCTCCCAACCTTGTTTGGGGACACATTGACCTGCCAACCTGATGCAGACAAAGGACCCTGGAAAGCTGCTTCCAGCCAGCAAGCTGGGACAAGATGTGGGGAGCGCTGACCGGGACAAGAAGTAAATGGACTCAGAAAAGACCTCACGAGGGAGCTGAACTCCACTGGGAACCAAGAGGTTGCCCAAGGGCGGGGGCTCCCATGGTACAAGAGACTCAAAAACATTCAAGCTGAGGATTGGCCAACTCAAACTTAGTTTTGAAACTAGTCAGTATTTGCACCCATGGTTCCCATTGAGGTTGTTAGTACCACACGTGGAGTTAGGTGTAAGATGCTACTGTGTGACTTTGTGGGAGTAAGCCATCAGTTCAAAAAAACCAAAACCCAGAAGAAAACTTTAACAGTACCATAACATTAATTAAAATATCTTCATGTTTTTTAAAAAAAATCAGTGAAAAGCATTTTTTCCCCAGGAAGAGAATATGAAGTCATTTTTAGAGATGTCTGTACCCTAAACACTGCAGCCCAGTGCTAAAGTTTGAGAAGCAGCCTTGCTACAAAAGCTATACTTGACTTTTCTACTTCTATTGCTCAAATGTAGTGAAGCAGGAAAAGTTAACAAACCAGCCACATACATGTGAATTAGACAACTTAGAAAATCGTTTTAGAATAATCAAACTTTAAGAACAATACGTGGCAGGGAAGCCTGACAGCAGCAGCAGCAGGATGACTTATTCTGGAAAACACGCAGTGGGTGAAATCTGGCCCCAGGGAAGCTAATGACAAAGCTCCCTTTGACTTCCAGGAGGTCAGCCAGGTTGTGTTCTCTGCCTGTGTCTACATTTTCAGCAAGTATGTGAGAAGGGGAAATGGCCAGAGCTGTCCATTCTCCCTTTGGGGGAGACATGCCGCCAGCTGTGATGCTCAGGAAAACAGGGATAGAGTAGGCCTCTTGTAGGAGTGCTGTGGGGGTGAATGGACTCTCTCTTTGCCCTCTGTCAGATGCAGTGCGCCCACAGGGGGTAGCTATGCTTTAACCAGTGATGAATCCTATTGATATTGAGAGCCGGGGAATAGCCAGGGCATCGTTTGCCCCAGTAATGACCCACACACCTTTGGCCTGTCTCTTATATGTCCTCAAAATGCCTCTTGTCCTGGGGCATCTTAAGTGAGGGGGGGATGGAGAGTACTGGCCCTGCCACCATGAGGGTATTCTTTAGGGGGGAGCTGGCCAGCTGCTTGTGATCAGTTTAAATTGGTGCTGCCTGAATTCTTCCCAACTGTAGCTGGAACAACTAGAAAGAAGTTTGGGAGGAAGGTTAGGACCCGAGATGGGAGTAAGTACCATTGTTGGGAACAAAGGTACAGTTCTGTCCCTACACACACACACACACACACACACACACACACACACACACACACACACACACACACACACACACACACACACACACACACAGCCTTGGGACCAAGGAGAAATCCCAAGGGGAAACTAAGCTTTAAACCAAAAATAAACCCATCTACCTTTTCAGATTTTTGTTAAAGTTGTGAAATATGGAAGACACTTAAGCTCACATTGCCTCTGAGGCAAGGGCATAATATCACGTTTGCTAGGTTTGTTTACAACAAAAGTCGGGGTTTGCGATAGACATGCTGACAGAACTTTAGCAGCATTGGTGTGTGAAGGTGTTGCTATATTAAAGGCTCCCCTATCAAAAGGGAAAAGGGGGAGTGAGTGAATGAGCAAGAGAAAGACGACTAATACAGATCCAAGTCATAAGAAACCCAACAACTTATCTGCGTGTTTTGAACCAACAATATGAGTTATTGTTGGGAAGATCTGGCATGTTTGTGCCAGAACAAAATTAGTTCCTAGATGGCTTGTACATCGGGTCAATACTCTATGAGTAGCTCCAATTTCGGTCAGCAGCAGTGCACTTGGCCTAGCTTGAAAGTGTCATAAGGTTACACTGAATGGATCAAAAATGTTCTCATGCGGATTCTGATCCTTCTGTACGTAGTGATCAGAGGAGACCAACAGAAACATGCCTCATGTCCCACACTCCCCACAAACCACATGCAGATCCAATCTCTGATTATCTCATAGATTCTTTGGAGGGTGCGGGGCTAGGGAGTTTTTATCATTTCTGCTGATATGTAAATGTTTTTAATATTTAAATGTTGGTGCTCCTGGATTTGCGGCTTGCTTTAGCTGCTAAATAAAATGATGGTTTCCAGTGATGAAGACAATTAAGAGCACAGAATGTAATGCAACTTGATAGCAGCTCCGCAATCTTCCTCCCTATGAACTTGCACTGGCACATGTGTCAGCATTCACCAATTTAAAAAGCAATTAATCTGAACAGGGAGAACGTGACATTGTTACTTAAATACACTAACAGATTGTAAACCTTTCATTTCCTCCCTTTTTTGTAAGGTCATTGGTAGAATTGCAACTGATGATTTAAATCTTTCTCTCAGTCTAATAATTCTTACCACATTTTGAGAGCTGATACTTGTGAATGACATCTTGATATCATAATTACACATTCTCTGAGATTTGGACACCTACTATTACCTGGCACTGTGATTCATACCAGATATGATTAAAAGCTGACTGGCTTTAGAGATCTTTTGATAGTTTCCAAAGAACTAAATTACTAAAATAACAAAATATTAAGGAACAGCATTTAATATTTTGGCTAAGGGACAACCCTGAAGTACTTGGGGACATGTTTATGAACAATTGGCTCTAGAACATTAGGCATATATAGTGATACTAGCTACAGTAATTTGTCAGTTGCATTATCACAAACACAGATTTATAGAATGTATTGAACTCTAACTTAGTGATAATAGCAAAAATCATGTTTATTATGCAAAGCTGGAACTTTAAAATGTTAAAAAAAAATCTCTAAATGGCATGCAATGTGCATATAAATGGGACAGTGCATAATTTAACTTATTTTGAAAATCGGACACTAAAGATGATTGTATTGATGATCTAACAAATGGACTTTCATAGAAATGAGTGGAGAAAGGCAGTTTATAAATCACCCAATATGCACTTTTCCCAGCTTTTCAGTTTTCATTTCTCAGAAGCACAAATTGCAGATGTTCCTTAAGGTGTTTGATCTATCATCTCAAGAAGTCAATTTCATTTTTAATTTCCTCAGATGAGGCTCAAAAGATGCTGGATGAAATATTAGGTAAGTTCATGCCTTTTTTCAGACCATGTAATGTATTTGCAGAACACACTGCATTCAGTTTGTGTCTGCTGCTTTGGAAACTACTCATCCCTTAAAGTACTTTTGATGGAACTGTCACTAAGCAGATGAAGGTAGTGCAGGCCTTGACTATAGCTGGGGAAAGGGTGGCTAAATCAATGAGAACAGGGATAATCAAATGAGGGAAAATAATTAACATGAAAGAAGTAAAGGGAAAAGAAATGAACAATGGAAAAGATTCCTAATGGTTTATTTACTGTGAAGGGTGCAGGACTCTTACAGCTAGACAAGTTGTTGTGTGTCTAATTCCCAGTGATTCACTGCTAATAAAGCTATTTTATTAAAATATTAATAACCAGAAAGGACGTTTGCAAAACACTCTAAGTAAATCCTTCCTGTGTAAATAGGATTATATGGAAATTCAGCAAGGTAATTTAGTTAGATGGTGGGTTTTTATTTTTTTATTGCAATGGGGAAATTAAAGCAAGGAACACAAACAGGCAAGGAAAATTCAAAGAACAAGCTACTGTATTACACAATGGCAATCTCTATTCTTATGTAAACCTACTTCATCCACACTAACAACAAAGAAATAGGAAATCAAACTGCATATTCCGTCATAAAGCAAACAAGCACACTATTTCCTGACCTAAAGCATATTGGAAAAAGGAAAAAAAAATCATCTTTTGCACTTTACTTTTGTGTGGAGGGTCAAAATATATGGGACACTACTTTGATATTTTTCTAGGTTATTGTTAGGTGGATTAATATAAAGTCATGTTTTGACTTTTTTCTTTATTCTATTCATTAGTTGTCTGTAAATGATTACTAATTATTGCAAATTTGTTGTCTGAAATTGTTTCAAGAATTTGAACAATTTTTTTAGTTACAGACTAACACAGCTACCCTTCTGAGACTTTTAAACTAGCATTAGTGATTCATGTAAAACTATGAAAACATACTTTCACCCCCAATTAAGTATTTAACTGCTTTATTCCCATGTATGTGAACCAATGATTTTTGCTTCCTCTTCCCTTCCCCTGAAAAACACATTGTTAATGAAAAGGTAGCTGCGTGGCCACTAGTAAGCAGTATTAACACCTAAGAACTTTCAGCCAATGGGTTGTTCATGAAGTATTCATGTAGTATTCACTTTGGCTGTTTGCTTTTCCGTATTAGTGACACGGGACAGGAATATAAGGTCACATGATACTGATTCTGATCCTTGATTGGATGATTAAAACTTCAATTAACAGAAGGAGTTTTCAAGATGGCCACATGAACATTTCGAGTGCAAACCTTCAATTAAACCAGTATTCATAAGACTTATACCGTCCGGGAGCATTATTATGAGCAAATTATCACTCATCTCTGTTTTTACAGCAAACAAAGAAAAAAAAGTCACAGATACTATTGAAGAAAATTCATAGTTGGCATATGAACAAACTATTTTGTCATACTATCCCAGGCCTTGATGCTGGGAGAACTCAAAATACTCCATGAAAAAGTTTGGCTGGAACCTTCTGTCATGATTCCCTGTGTGACTTCTGTTGTTTTGTATGATGGTTTCTTTTCACCCATGGGCTTTTGGGGCTACAGTTTCAACCCAGACAAGATGAGAATTAAAACAAAAGACATTTGTTCATTGGGCTTTTCCCCTGAAAGATTAGAAACTGTGGTGAAAGACCTTGCCAAAGCACTACGGGATCGGATTTTGCTTATGGTCCCATGCTTTTAAATGTGGTTGTGGTGTTCTCCTATATTAAAACGTGGTTCCCTTTCAATAAAAATTATCTTTTGGTGTACTCAGATTCAGTTCTTGCAAGTGGGGAAGTATTTGCCTCTAGAGGTAGTTGTGCTGTTTAAATTCTCTCAGGGGTGAGATGCTGGGATAATCAGGGATGCTCTTTACATTTTCTTGGATCACTGAGTTGGGGGCTTGAGTCAGTTCTGTATTTTTAAGAGGAACCCCTAGATCAGAGGTGAACAACCTATGGCTCTAGAGCCAAATATGGCTCAGCACAGAACCAAATATGGCTCTTTTGTCATTCCCAAAGTGAACACAACTTTTTACATCAAAATGAAAAATTAATTTAAATTAATTTTAACAACCATCCATCCTCCCCACGCATTGGGTGTCATGCATATTCTCTTTTTATTTGATTAGTCAATACATGATGGTGAACTCTGTAACCCCCAACAGTAAAAATGGCAGAGAGAGATTTTCAAAAGGAGAGGGTGAACATGTTTGTATATGTGGATAGATCTGGATTGCCACACTGTTTGAGAACAGTCTCTCAGTACAAATGAGACAAACAACCATCCCTCCCCACGAATTTCATGGCAAAACAATGCAGCATTGACTACAAAATACCTTGAGGGTGATACATGGGGGAAAAAAAAAGCTTGAAAGAAGCTGCAGCAAAAAATCAACATGGAACAAAGTAGCTATTTGGCATGGTCCAAAAAGGTGGGAGCTTAAACTCCACAAGTTTTGTATGCTCATACAGCATTATTCAAGAGGAGAAACTGACAGGGATTATATGAAGAGATGCATGCTAAAAATTGGTCATGAACTATTTGACCAGTTTCACAACAAGAACAAAATATTACAGAAAATGTATGACATGCCATTATCAGCAAAAACAGTTCATGACAGAACTGTGAAAATGGCCCATCAAATTGACAAGGAACAAATGAAAAATTTGAGTACAGTTACTTATTTTTCGTTTGCTTTGGACAAGACAACTGACATATGTGACATTATTCAATTGTGTATTCTGGGCCGATGTATTTGTGGAAATGCTGTGCACAAAGAAGTGATTGAGATATTGCCGATGAAAAATCAAACAAGGGGCAAAGACATCCTTAAAACTGTGGTGAACTTTGTAAATGAGAGAGAAATACAGTTGGATAATCTGTGTGTGTGTGTGTGTGTACGGACAATGCACCTAGAATGGTTGGCGCAAACAGGGGATTCCTTATTCTTGCCAGAACAGCTGAACTGCCCACTTTTGAACTTTCATTGCATTGTGCATCAGGAGGTACTTTGTGCGCAATCTTGTGGAACTGAACTCAGAAATGTAATGGGACTGGTCATTCCATTGTCAGTTGCCTGAGCTCATAATCACCATCAATTTCAGTCACTGCTTGAGGAAGTCGATTCTGAATACCTCGATCTACTAATGCACAATATTTGCTGGTTATCTCGTGGCCAAGTTTTGTCTCGTTTTGCCACCTGCATCAATGACATTAAGCCAGTTTTGGATATGAAGGGTGTCAAACACACTGAGCTTTCAGACTGTGACTGGTTGCTTAAGTTTTACTATCTCATTAACATTACCGGTCATTTGCCTTAAGCTACAAGGGCAAGGAAATACAGTCCTGACTCTGTGGCAGCGAGTGTTTGGGTTTGAGTCAAAATGGACAGTCTTCATCAAAGATATAAGATACTGAGATGGGCAGACTGGCACATTTTGAAAGATTACAAATGTTTTGTGATTTGTATCAGAGAGAGAATCCAAATAACAGCCTTGATTTGCAGCAGCTTGCCAGCTTTGTTTCTGAGCTCCTGATGACATTCAAGTCTTGTTTCGTTGACTTTCACAAACACAGTGCTCTGTTTATGATTCATCCACTTAAAGCGTCCAATGGAGAACTGGATTTGACAGTCATCTCAGTCGGCAATTTGGAAATGGAAATAGCAGATTTCAAGGAGTCGGATATCTGGGTGGAAAAATTCATCAAGCTGAATTGTGATTTAGAATGCCTTGCTCGACAACGTGCAGAATTAACAAAACTGCACAAAAGGGCTCACACAAAGAAATTGGAGCACGATGATGATCTGATTCTGCAATCTTGGAAAGAACTTCCTGTCACATACAACACCATGCAGAATGTCAGCTTGGCCTCATTTTCAATGTTTGATTTCACCTATGTGCGTGAGCAGGCTTTTTCTCATTTGAATCACACCAAAGGTAATTTTTGCTCAAGATTGACAGAAGACAGCCTGAATGTGTGCACGAAGCTGAATTTGACCAGTTATGATGTAAACTTCAAAGAAATGCGTGAAAAGATGCAGCAGCAGAAGTCCCATTAAAGAAAGTCCTTGAGTACAATGTTTCATTTATGCTATCATTAATCATCATGTCAATTATTAGTAATATTAAGTTGTATATTTGCAGTCATGCAAATGGGCATTCTTATACTAGCTCTTTGTTGACCACTTGCTCTGAATTTTGACGTAGTTTGGCTCTTTGGTTTGAAAAGGTTGCCGACCCCTGCCCTAGATATTGAACCTGGTCCTTGTTGCTACCGACTCCACCTGGCAGATCTACGTGTAAAACAAAACAAATAAATATTCTGAAATGTGATGTTGAAGGCATTGGACCCAAACTGCAATGAGGCTATGCAAAATTTAGCAGCTGGAGCTCCGTATTACTCAGCTAGGGATATACTCTGCAGATGTAAGTATTAATGCAATAGATGTGCACAGATCTTACAGCAGCAATAGTGCAATGGCAGCAGTGTTTAACAAGAGGGGTAGACAAGCTTTCTGTGGTATCTGATTAACTGTATAACGGACTGCAGATTTAAAATATGGGCTGAAGGAAAATGAAATTCAGGCCCCCCCAAATAATGCTGCTGCTGCAGACAGTTTTATAGTAAGTACTACAGGTGACCGGGTATCTCAGTTTTCAGTTTCCATAGTTATTTAATTCCTGGTCTTCCCACTGAGGCTGCCAATTACAGCGAGCTCTGACGGCGGCTTTTGACACTTGTGCTCATGGAGAATAAGACTAGTATCTCATTACATACCAGCTTCTAAACAACATCATACTGAAATAACTTTTAGCCACTCCCTGCCTGTACCAGAATCTAACCAGATGCCTATCACTGAAAAGGTGAGAGCCTGTATATTACTTTACTAATCCCTAACTTTTGACAAACTTTCTAAAAATCTGCTTTTTACCATTATTTATTCATATCAGGTAGGAATGCATATGCCTCAATTTACTTCCTGTGTACTCCATTAGCCATATTGACCTTGTACAGATCCTTCAGTGCGTTCTCAGGGAAAGAGTTTTTAATAGCACAAGGGGTATAAGGCTCCCAACTCCTAGTGAAGGTCAATGGAAGTCTGGCCATTTAATGGTCCTTTTTGGCTTTGAAAATCTCCCCCTCTGTTCTCACAGAGTCAATGATGCAATTTATTCAGAAAGTTTTGCCTGAGTATTAGTGCATTGATCTTTGCTTCTTATCAATAAGCCCCTTGTGTTTTATATTACTTATCCACTGATGACATTATCCTAATTGATACCTGGATAGGGAGTGTTTTTACAACCATTAAAGATGCAGATTTGTTTCTTGTATGGCACCCATAGGTCTGGGTTCAAGCCTAGCTGCCCACCCATAGGGCAGATGTTAGAGAAACATCTTCCAAGAGTTTACCATACTGTGTGGCTGTGTCTAGACTGGCAAGTTTTTCCAGAAAATCAGCCGCTTTTCCGGAAAAACTTTGCCGCTCCCGTTCGGGCAAAAGTCCTTTCTCCGAAAAACTGTTATGAAAAGGGCCAGTGTAGACAGCTAGCTAACGCTTTTCCGAAAAAGCAGAATAAATGGAAAAAAGCGGTTTGGATGCCTGGAGACCCCGTAGGAGCCCTGGACTTCCTGGTAACCCGAGCTCTTAAAGCAGTCGCAGGCTGCTGAGTGCACGTGACAGGAGCGTGCCTCAGGCCTGCAACTGAGGTCTGCCACCTTGCCCCTGCTGTGACCAGCAGCCATCAGAGCCCAGCCATGGCAGCTCCGGGCGGTGAGCCACCTGCACCCCCAGCACAGGAGGCCCCCAGGGGCCGCAAAAAACGGGCTCCCTCCTGGAACCCCAGGGAGCTGGAGACCCTCCTTGACCTATGGCAGGAGGAGGAGGGTCTCCATGATACCCGGTCCCGGCGCCGCAATGCGGATATATTTGGCTGCATGGCCGAGGCTCTGGCCCACCGTGGACACCCTGCCCGGAACATTGAGCAAGTCCGGGCAAAGGTGAAGGAGCTCCGGCTCGGGTATGTGAGGGCCAGCGAGGGCAGGGGGGCAGGACCAGACACCTGCCCCCATTACGACCGGCTGCATGCCATCCTGGGCCAGCCAGCCCCGCAAAGCCCGGACGTGCCGGTGGACACCTGCCAGCGCCCCCCCGTCATCCGAACCACCGAGACAGAGGAAGGAGAAAGCAGCGCTTCGGGAGAGGAGGCCAGCGTTGCCACCCAGCAGGCCTCCTCCAGCAGCTCCTCCGAGGCAGGGGAAGGATCCACCGGTGAGTCTTTGCAGTTTGCACTCACAAGGGCGGAGGGCGGGGGAGCCAGGCGCCCGGAGGGGGGAGGGGGAGAGCATGTCACTCAGGCCACGTGAGCTGCACGCTGTGTAGCATTAGGCAGCAAGCAGCACGTGCAACCACGTGCAGCCTGGTGACCAAGTGGCACGTGGCCGTGGCAGGCAGCTGCAGGGCACGCCTGGGACCGTGCTGC
This sequence comes from Rafetus swinhoei, assembly GCA_019425775.1. Taxonomy (NCBI): domain Eukaryota; kingdom Metazoa; phylum Chordata; order Testudines; family Trionychidae; genus Rafetus; species Rafetus swinhoei. The sequence continues at coordinate 197,654,002 of CM033437.1, read as the reverse complement.
TCACACACATGCGGCGGGACCAGGGGGAAGGGTGGATGCCGGCTGGAACCGGCCAGGGCCCCAGGGACTCAGCCCAGAGCCCGCACCTCCGCAAGGGTGCAGCACAGAGAACGGCACGCTGTCCCATGCCTGGCTGTGAGGCACAGCCAGCTGCTCTTGGGTAAACCGCAGCGTCACAGTCCTGTGACCGTGGCCCTCACCAAGCCCCTCGCCTGCTCCCGGTGCCTTGGCTGGCTCCCCGAGGGAAGTCCCCACTGCGGCCACACATGTCCCTGGGCTACTGGAGTTGTGGGAGGGATAGTGGGAGGGAGAAGGGCTGCCCTGAGTTTTGCTGCAAGGATGGGACACACCCCCCCCCCCGGTCACTCTTCTGGTTCCGTCCAGGAGATATCCCACGCGGTGGGATCTGAGAGCCCAGACCACCTCTGCCAGATGTGCTCCCAGGCACTGTGGGGATGCATCTCGCTCCCTGTCAAACACCAGTGTTTAGCCCAAAGCTTTCACAGTCTCCACCGGCAGGGAGTTCCACAGGTGAACGCAACACAAGCACCCTCCTGCCCTCCACGGGGCCAGGACACAGACCGGTGGTTACAATACCTGGAGGAGGACCCTACTCCAGGGGCGGTCCTCCTTGCAAACATACAACATGGGGGGCAGGGGGGAACCGAGTGGGCCCAAGCCACACAACTGTGGGGTCACCTGGGCTCAGGAGTGGAGGGCATGAGGTGTGCGGACAGTGGCCTGCCTGACTGACCCATCCTTTCTTCTCTTCCCTGCAGCGGGACCGAGCACAAGCTGGGGACCCTCCAGTCCGGCAGCAGCGGCACCCCCAGCTGGCCAACCACAGAGGCGCAGGCTCCGCCACCGGGACCAGCAGCTTCGCCGCCACGTCCTAGCGGTGGAGGCAATCCAGGGCTCCATTAGGAGCACGTCCAGGGGACCTGCAGTGGCGGCAGGAGGCCTGGGGTGCCTTCCAGGCACAATGCACGCGGATGGCCGACTCCATGGCCATCCTCACAACACATCGTGCACGCCATCCACTATGGTATGGCGTACCCCATGCCCCGCCATCCCTCCCGTACTGCCCATGCCCCTCCTGCCCCTGCAATGGCCCCTGCTCCTATGCCCCCAGCTCCTGCCCCTGCTCCTGCCGCCCCTGCTCCTATGCCCCCAGCTCCTGCCAACCTCCCCGTGCAGCCTGCCCCAATGCGGCCTGCCCCGCATGTGCAGGTCCGCCCCCGCAGGAGCGCTCGCAGGGGCCACCCGTACCAGTAGCTCCTCCCCCTCCCCATCCCAGTTGAAGGTCTCCTCCCCCTTCCCCTTGTAAATAAAAAGTCTATTGTTCAGTTGATTATTGTGTTGGTTATTGTGTTACTCAAGGTAACTGTAAGAAATGATTTGAGATGCCAATTAGCCACCTAAATTTAAAAGGGTTACAAAATGTGGACACCAAATTCTGTATTCTATCACTGGTGGTCCCTTTAAGTGGTCATTGGTTTGTGGCGCATAAATAAATACTGAGACTTTTAAGTAAAATTTAAACCACAAACTATATTAACATAGATAACAAACAAGCAAGAAAGGTTAAAAGACGCACACTAAAGATTATGTAACATAGTCTAGACGCAGGGGGACGATTGGTAGTGTTGCTGGCAACCTCAATCCTTTGGTCCTTCCGGGCCTCGGGAGAGGAACAGCCAGGAGATCCCTCGAAGACGACTGGAATCGGGTACACTGACTCGAGCCTTCCGCACGAACCACGAATCCTCTTCCTGTTCTTCGGGACAGCTCAGACAGGCGATGGTGGCCTAAACCCTAGCCTAAACTAAAAAAAAAAACCCTAGCTACGTCCGACGCACCTGACAAACATTCACGATGACGGCCGATGTGCTTGGAACCGACGCTTTACAATTGGGGGAAGGTAAGGGGAGGGGAGGGGGAAGGGTAGGGGATGGGAGGGAGTCATATGGGGAGACCGAGGCGACCCTAATATGGGGCTTGTGCGAACATGTCCGTCAGGGCCTCTCAGATGCGCACCCCATCCTGGTGTGCCTGGTGGATGGCAGCTGTGTGGGGCTGTGCAAACGTCTGTGCCTTGGCTGCCATCCATGCAGGGAGGAAGGCCTCCCCACTCCGCTCCACAATGTTGTGGAGCACGCAGCATGCGGCCAGTACGTCCGTTGCATTCCACTCACCCATCTCGAGACGGGTGAGCAAACAACGGAAGCGAGCTTTTAAGCAGCCGAAGGCGAGCTCCACCTGATTTCGGGCCCGGTTGAGGCGGTCGTTGAACCGGGCCCGGTTCTGGTCCGGCCGCCCCGTGTAGGGCTGCATTAGCCAGGGCTGCAGGGGGTAGGCCGTGTCCCCGACGACGCAGATGGGCATAGGCACATCCCCGACAGTCAACTCCCGCCGGGGGAAGTAGGTGCCCACCTCCAGCCTGCGAAACAGTCCGGAGTTGCGGAGGATGCGGGCGTCGTGTGCCCTGCCGGACCAGCCCATGTAGACGTCCAGGAAGTGGCCCCGGTGGTCCACGAGGGCCTGGAGAACAATCGAGCAGTACCCCTTCCTGTTCGTGAAATGGGCTGCTCGATGCTCCGGGGCCCGGACGGGGATGTGGGTTGCATCCAGGGCTCCCCCGCAGTTGGGGAACCCAAGGGCAGCGAAACCGGCCAGCGTAGCGTCCACGTCGCGCAGGCGGATCACTCTCGGTAGCAGGACATTGTTGATGGTGTGGACGACCTGCAGAAGGGTGCAGAGAAACACAAGGGAACACATCACATAAGGCAGGGGTGAGTGTGCGCTCCCTTGGGCCCCCCCCCCGTGATTCCCTCTGTCCTCACGCGCGCACACGCACACACACACACACGGGCCCCCCTTGCCCCACGCCCCCCCTCCCCACCAGCAGGCCTGTGCAAGGGAGGGATGGCCCAAACCCCTGGGTGACCCAGCCTGGAGTCTTGGCTGCCCCTGGGCATGGAGTGCAGCACCCTCCCCACCCCACTCCCCCTGGGACTTACCTCCACGACGATCACACCGACGGTTGATCTTCCCACCCCGAATTGCTGTGCCACCGGGCGGTAGCTGTCCAGTGTGGCCAGCTTCCACAGCGTGATGGCGACCCTCTTGTTGACGGGGATGGGTGCACGCAGCCAGGTGATGACTCTCTGTAGCGTGGGGCTGAGCCAGGTGCACAGCTGCAGGAACGTCCGCTTTCGCATGCGGAAATTCCGGAGCCATTGCTGGTCGTCCCATAGTCCGAGGACCAGCCGGTCCCACCAGTCGGTGCTGGTGTCCAAACTCCAGACTGGCCTCTCCACGGTGGGGTGCTGATGCCACAGGGCTGCCATGGCCTCCCTGGTGAGGGAGTCGAACGCGATCTCTGCCTCCTGGTCCTGGAACACCAGGGCACCGGCCTGTAGCACGAGCTGCAGGCACTTGCACATATCCAACAGGGGCCCGAGCAGGCACATGGCCACCCACGGCTCCATGGCAGAAAGAGCAGGACAGAAGAAAGAAAACGCAGGAAAAAGCAGTTGGGGGCCAAAGGGTGGTGTCCCCAAAAGTCAGAGGGCAACCACCAAACCTGCTATGGGTGTCAGTCCCTGCCAGAGGTCCCAACGCACGGAGCAGGAGACAAACGGCTGTCCGGCGAGACCCCTTTAAGCACGTGTCTGAACGGAGCCCGCCCCGCCCCGAAAGGTCTGGTGGCCTTTGCCCTCTTCAAAATGGTTCCGGGCTTCTGCTTTTGCGAAAAAGCGTGCCGCCAATCTAGACGTGCTTTTCCGCAAAAGCGCATCGTTATAACGATAACTCTGGGACCAATCTAGACGCGCTTTTCCAGAAATACTTTTAACGGAAAACCTTTTCCATTAAAAGTATTTCCGGAAAATTATGCCAGTCTAGACGTAGCCTGTGTGTAACAAGCAGATGGGTAGTCCTCTTTTGTCAAGACAAAAATGTGGTTATGGTTCTGTTCTCGGCAAGCAATGGTATTTCAGGCTTGTAAAACGTTCTTTAAGGATACTGAATCTGGTTTATGAACTTACTTTTTTTTTTGTCTTATAAACTTTTACAAACAAGCTCACTCCCTACTTTGGTTCTATATCATTTGACATTTGTTTAAGCTCTGGACATTTTGGAAAAACTAGACTAGATTGAACTCAATGGGAGTTGTGCCATTAATGTCAATGAGGGCCATGATTTTCTTTTGAGCAGTTTGTGCCAAGGTGACAGACTAACACCAGAGTGTGTGTGGAAGGTAGGTATATTAGCCCTAGAATGCTAAAGGCAACTTTCCCTATGAGATGAAAAGAGGTGATCTCAGGTTAGCTAAGGAGCTCTGAGTCCAATTAAATGCTGCCTATGACCTTTAAAAAACGGTCTTTTGAGGAAGAAGAGATGAGACCAGTTGCAGCATGTAGAAAAGGCTTCTCCTGGGTGGAAGGCAGATAACTAACCAAACTCACTGACAGTTTGTGGAAGGACTGGCATCTAGAAGTCAGTATAACAAGGCAACACCTTGCCTGTAGCCCTATAGGGTCCACAGCGATGGCTAAGCACTGGGTACTTAGAATACTTAGAGCCTACTCTATAAGCATCATTTACCATGGACACTTTAATTGACAATATTCCCCCCTTCCCCGCCTATTTTTCCCCTTCTCTTTCCCTCCCCATCCCCTCTTTCTCTGCTCTTTGTTTATACCATTCATCTGAAGATGGTACTGTGCCCACGAAAGCTCATGATACCATCTACATGTTTTGTTAGTCTCTAAGGTGCTGCAGGACTAGTCACTGTTTTTTAAATTTCAGTTACAGACTAACATGGCTACCTCTCTGAAACTTTTGAGATGGCTAAGGTTCTTCAGTAATAATTTTATGAGTTAGCAAGTGAGTCTTTCTCTGGCTTGCTAGAAAATACTTTGTGTTCTTGTAGCACAAACAAGACATTTGCCTCTTCAGCTGGTGTGAACTTGTTTCAAGGATCGATGCTTTCCAGAGATGACACTGTTTGGCATTCCATTAATTTTATTGTTTAAACACCAAACACACTCTCGTATAGTTAACAATTACTTTGCCCTATATTCATGCACAAGTGAATTGACCTGAATACATGACCTGATGTGCCAGTATCACAGAAGCATTCCTGTATAATTTCCCTTCCTCTTCAAAAAGTCTATCCGTGTTTTCCCCTTGCTAGGACCCTCTCTAGGACATGTCCCCTTTTGCTCTCTAGAATGGTGTCTGCCCTTTGTACATCTGCAGAGCACTGGGACATGACAATTGGGATGGTTTCTTCAGTTGCAGGACTTGATTCTTCCTTCCCCAGCTCCAAGGACATGGGACATGCTTCTTTCCTCCACCATACATCAGCTGGCCTTGGCCACTCCCACCCCTGGAAATTCACTGATTCCTTCTTTGCAGAGGAGCTAGGAGGATTCCCCCCCCCCCTGCAGTTTCTGGATCTTTTCCATTTTCCTCTGGAATCCCACTACCATACAACATTAACAGCCTTAGTCATATGCAAAATATCATTCCCCATGAGCATTTCCATGGTGACATTACTTAGCATCCCTACTGTTCAATCACTCTCTAAACCTTCCTATTCCAAATGATCACAAGTCAAAGATGCAGGAATTTTATGACCCCCCCCCCCCCAATCCCCCCAGTACCAGAAGATCTGCTTCATGGCTAATTAACATCAGTCTTTGGGACATGCTTTTCCTGACCACACAGATGTGGGCACCAGTGTTTCTCCACCCTCTGCATTCTTTGCCATTCACCTTGGCAAGTTTAATAAATTCCATATTTACCTCCAGAGGGTCTGCTCTCACAGAGGACCTGCAGTTAAAGACAGTTGCATTAATATGGGCTGGACTGGGCAAGTTACTTGTAGTTTGAGGAATTAATTCCTCCAGGATTACACTGGAAGCACCTTCTAAAACCTTTGTTTTTCACAGGATGTCTGTGATGGGGTTTTCTGTAGGGGGATGATTTAGGAAGAGAGAGTGGCTGGGTTCTTAACCATACTCCTTCTTCTTTGGGGGATGAGGGAAGAGGTAAAACCGGGTCTTCCTCCTGTTATATTGGGTTTGTGCCACTTCATCTGTGTCTTCGCCATTTCCTTTACAGCTTTTAAAGATTTATCACGTACTAAATTTTTCTCCTTAGTACATTTGCTTAGGAAATGTTCTTGAGCAAAGAGTTCAAACAATTTATCTCATTCCTCAGCCCCCTTCCCCTTTGCCCTTTTTTTCTTATTAGGTCACACATTTAATAGGCATATTCATTATGACTCAAACCAGCACATTTCTTGAGATTTCTAAATTTCGACCTATACACTTCAGGAATAATTTGAAGCCTTTGTAAAACATTCTGAATTTAAAAAAGCTATTTGAAAGCCTCATCAACTGGAATTTAATTAAATACATTTAAAGCTTTACCAGAGTTTTTCAATCAGTGTGGGGAATTTCTTGTCCTCTAGAACATTATGAACTTCACGTAGCCTTTCAGAAGTGGTAAGGTTTTTTTCAATACAGTTTGTTTTCTTGTGTGCAGGACACAACTTGTTCCAGCTGAGTGTTCCTTGTGTAGGATTGATTATTGCCTGAGGTTTGTCCACCCTTAAATCCTACAACGTGATTTCATGTTGACGTTTCTTTTTGTTCTCTTCCTGTTTGTGACTTATGAAGGGTTTCCAGATACAGTTTCTCTCTCTCTCTCCAGCTGCATCCATTCTGCACTTACCTGTAAACTGGAAGGTTTGTTTCCTCCTGCTGCTGTAGAGCCTGACATCTCAGATGTGTCCTGATAAACTGCCCTGCACTCCTTTGGCTTTGTCTAATCCAGGAGGAGATTTCTTAACCTCTCTGGCTTTTTGTTTTCAGGATGGAATAGGGAGCTGTCTGCACACAATTCTTTTTTTTTTCCCCATGTGCCTTCTTGCCCCTGCTTCTGTTCCGTCTCCTACTGTTACCACGTACCACACTTGAGATTCACTTAAAAGTGTTACTCCAGTGCTTAAAGTGTACATTTAATCTAAAACAGCAAACTGCATACAAATGCTGTTTAGACTATGATATTCTGGGGTGCAATCTAGACCAATGAGGGGCTATGTTGCCATTTGCGACAATGTGGAATGTTTCACAATGCTTTGCTGCTGTAGCTCCCAAGCTGGGATCCTCACAAACAGCTAAATAGCTTGCAGGCCGTACCCTGAGTGTCTGAGTATAGTCCAGCCATTCTGATCCCAGCAGTCTGGCAGCAAACACCAGCCACATTCTGGTTTCCAGCTGCTTTGATTACTATTTTCAGGGTGACCCCCAACACATCCCAGTCCTGGAGTTTGCCAGCAGAGTGGTAATGGATCTAGTATAGCTGGACTAAGAGGACCAAACATACTGTGCTATCTTGAAAATGAGTAGTCCTATGGCACCTGCTCATTGTTTTGAAAGCTGCAGATTAACCCGGCTGCCCCTCTGAGACTTTTCTGCTATTTTAATTGAAGTTACCCAAACAATTTGCAACACTGGATTAGTTTAATTAAAGAATATTTAACTACAAAAAGAGAGATTTTAAGTGAGTACAAACAATCAGGCATTAAATTCAGCAATGGTTTATAGGAAAAACGTAGCACACTTTCTAACCTAGACTTAGGTCAAGATGAAGTTCTTACCACCTGTTTTCAATACAGTGCTGACCAAATTCTCGGTCCCGAAACTGCTTTCAATTCCATAGTCTTTGTTTCTTTTCTCATCTGAGGCGGAAAAAAGAGACACAAATAGGGAGAGAGAACTTGGGGTGTTTTTGTCCCTGACTTGTAGAGTTAAATCGCGTTTTGAAATGCATTTTCCTGCAAGTGACCCATAGGTATGTTTCCAGCTGAGAGCAAGGAGAAATGGAGTCTGGTGTGGTAAAGGTTTGCTCAAGTGCAGATATTTGTTCCTATCCCTCTTCATTGACAAAAAATGGCCACTTGATGGGTGAGGGCCCATCAGTTTGATCACACCTGGCTGAGTGTCAGTTTATCACTTGTCTTTGAGATGATTCACTTCCTAGACGTGTCTGATAAACACACTTCAGTCATGATTTTACTTTATGTTAATAACTTTACATATCATGTTGCTACATATATCTCACCATGATTCTGTTAATCAGCAGTCGTTAGTTTTCAAATGACACCTCACAAGGCATATTTTGTACAGAGATTTTGTACAACCTTCTTTAGGGAGTGACTACAGGGTGCATTCTATTATAGAGATGTATTTTTTTTGCATTATGAATGTTTGTTTGGCTGAAGAATACTGCTTGCACCTACCCTGCAGCCCACTTTGTAAATAGTAAAATAGGAAAGCTAAGTAAGGAATAGAATTCTGTGGAGTGGGACTGATTTGCTCAAATCCTCACTCCTCCAGAAGGGGAAAACCTTAAGACCAGCCAGGTGAAGGAGGTGCTTTCCCCCACACTTTTCATTTTCACCCCCTTCTTATTTCCTGTGCACAATGTAACCCAAGACTAATCCACAAGATATTTTCAACTGGAAGAAACTTGGTATCAGAGGGGTAGCTAACATGTTTGAAGATGCGGTGACATTAAGGGTAGTAGTGTGACTGTTGTCACTGGCTCATGGATCTGAATGTATTGTTTATTTTCTATTCACATGATTAACCCACCCTTAAAAAACAAATATGAAAGACGCCCTTAAGAAGATGGAAACAAGTCTTACAGGGCACAGAGCAGGAGGCTAGGTTGGATGGACAGAAGAGGTTGGAAAGTGCTGAATGCTGCCAATACATCTAGGGCAAACTGCTTTTCTATCATGAATAGGGCAGACAGATTTTCTTTGCTCCAATGGTGACACACACATGTTGCTGGCTTATGTGCCATTTCACTACTATGCCTCTTCCAAATTAAAAAAAACCCAAACACCTCTCCTATCAATATACTTCTTCACTTCATTGGACTCGCTTTTGTGGATGGAGAATGATTGAGTTAGTCATGCCGTGATCTGAGCTTTTTGCAAACTTTTTATTTCAAGCAGGGTTAAAGTGGCAGCTAAAACACTGCCATTTTGGGGAAAGGGAAAATGCTTGGATATAGCTGTCTCCAGTGAGGAATAGCAGAATATTTTGGTCATTGTGCATGAGCTCTCTATTTGTTCAGCTTCTAAGAAAACACGGTTTAAATTTAATTTCAGACTCTCTTCTTAGGCTCATATATATTATTGTAAATCATGTTTCTGTAGGAAACTAACCAACATGATTGAGTGGTGCTGACACTGGACCAGCGTAGCCCTGCTCTGAACTAACATTAATGAGTGCTGGCTTTGGTTGTCCTAGGGCTGGATTTAGTTTACCGTGTTCAGAGACTATTATTGAATATTGGTATTATGGCAGTGCCCAAAGACCCCAATTAGGATTCAGTGCCCATTTGTGCTGTGTGCTGAGATTATTAGCCTGAAGAATGACTCTGTCTGTTGCTAAATAGCAGATACAGCCTAGGTAGCAACAGCACAAGCTTCCTGCTTGCTTACCTATTGCTGCGTTTCAGCCCTGTCCTCATGGAATCACCATGCTGTATAGGAAGTATGTAGTAGCCCCTTAAGTATGTCCTCTTGTGGACATTATGAAATATATAATGAAACTTGGCCACACCCATGGAAAGTGGCTGTCCGGCTAACTAAAATCATACTGGATGACAGATGTTTCCAGACCAGAGCATCATGGACTAGAAAGGTTCAACCTGTAGACAATAAGGGTGTATCTACAAAGCAGGGCTCACCTTGAAATAAGCTATGCAAATTGAGCTATGTCAATTGTGTAGCTTATTTCAAAATTGGGAGTGTCTACACACACTTATTTTGAAATCAAGCACTCGTCCGCCAACTTCCCTTACTCCTCGTACAATGAGGCTATGTCTAGACTGGCATGATTTTGCGCAAATGTTTTTAACGGAAAAATTTTTCCGTTAAAACATTTGCGCAAAAGAGCGTCTAGATTGGCACGGATGCTTTTGTGCAAAAAGTGTTTTTGCGCAAAAGCATCCGTGGCCAGTCTAGACGCGATTTTGCGCAAGAAAGCCCTGATCGCCATTTTCGCCATCGGGGCTTTTTTGCGCAAAACAGTCCTCCCCCGTCTACACTGGCCCTCTTGTGCAAATACATTTGCGCAAGAGGGCTTATCCCTGAGCGGGAGCATCATAGTATTTGCGCAAGAACACTGACAATCTTACATTAGATCGTCAGTGTTCTTGCGCAAATTCAAGCGGCCAGTGTAGATAGCTGGCAAGTTTTTGCGCAAAAGCGGCCGCTTTTGCGTAAAATCTTGCCAGTCTAGACGCAGCCTGAGAGTTATAGGAGTCTGAATAAGAAGTCCTCCAGCTTGACAATATTTTGACATTATTTCGAAATAACTGCCTGCTGTGTAGATGTGGACTAAGTTATTTCGAAATTACACTAGTGATTTCAAAATAATGTTGCTGTGTAGATGTACTGTCTGTCACCAAGGCTACGTCTTCACTGCAGTGTTCTAGTGCAAGAAGTCTGCAGTGCTAATTTTTTGGTGCAAAGGCTTCTTCTTTGATGTGCAAGATCATGTCCACACATCAAAGCACCTCACTTTTGCGAGGCTCTTTTGCGCAGGAGAGTGTCCACTCTGCTGGATGCTCTTGCGAAAGAAAGCTCCAATTGCCATTCACAGAATGGCCATCAGAGCACCTGTGCTTTTTTTCCATAGGGGTTTCTTATACAAGAAGCATCCACACTTGCCTTCTTATGCAATAGCTGTAGCGCTAAAAGCAGTTATGCCTCAGAAAAGGAGGTTTACCTAGGGCGGAAAAAGCCCTCTGTTCTGCCATTTAACTGCCCATTTAATAGCACTAGAGCTCATGTGAGGTGTGGATGCTCCCCCAGTTTTTGCGCAAAAACCTTGTAGTGTAGATGTAGCCCAAGAGTCTTCCAAAACAATGCTTTACACATGTATCCAGGCCTTGCATGCTATATATAGTTAGTAAACACAGTTATGTGAACCCTTTGTGGTTACATCATATGTATCTTGTGTAAAAAGTAAAAGATACGGCAGTAACCTGTAGGGGTGAGAAGGTAGCTCATTATCAATGTCTGTTCTGGCCTTGACCTCTTTCTGTTGAGTCTACCAATAAGAGCCACATGGTGGTGTCCATTATAATTATAACCAATGCCATTAACTCATCCTATGTAGCTTTTTCTCATTTTCCGTTGGCCTGGATCTGATCTGGTGAAAGAGGCAGAGAAGTGTAAAAAAGCCTTCTCTCATTCTGACACTAATTCTTGACCCAACTTAATCTGTTACAAAGTTAACATATTAGCCCTAATCCCCCAGCTGCCCCCAGTGCTCTGCTTGGCTCATCTGAATGAGAAGTGGGGCAAAGGTGGAGGTAGGCCATCTTTATGTTCCTTCAGTTCTGAGGGCTGCTAAGAACCAAGGAGTTGAGATGGGGAGGGATTGTAACTGTTGGTGCTGACTTTCTATAATTCAAGGATCCCCTATTCCAGCATCATTCCTAGCTACCTAATTAGGGTAGCTTCACATCCCTCCTGCACTCCCCCATTTAAATACAAAGGGGTCATAATATAGGGCAGAAGCCCACTCAATATAATTAATAGCTGTCTCTTTAGCGATTGTCATAGAAGTATGTTTATCAGAGAAATGCTTCCTTCTATACCTTCCCCCCTTATTACTAATAATAGATCTCGCAAATAATAAATGTACATTGTATTTTCTTCCTTTCTGTTCCATCTGTTGTGTTTAATGCTTATTCTAGTTACCATTAGCTGGCATCAAAGCACCTTTCTTTCAAGGAGACATTGGGACTTCCTTTGAGACCCATTATGAATGCTGTTTCAGATAAATTGCTCTCAGCGTGATACATCTGGCAGACTCTCTCCAAAAGCCAAATGCATCATTGCTGTATCACGTTTGACTTCCACCAGTCAATTTATTCCAATGCCCAGCTACAGTGAAAAAGAATTCTAAGGGGACCGTTGTCCTCAGGGTAATTGCAAATCTCTTAAGCAGTTGTTCTAGAATAAAGGATCCCATAACAGTTTTACTTTGAGCTACCTAGACACATTTTCCCAGTAATCTAATATCTGTTATATTTTTGTGGTGGTATAAAGATTTTTATTAGCCTACATTTGAGATGGGTGTGTTACTTACAATTGGCAAAGTCATGGGTTACTTATGTTAGACTGCCCAAATGATCATTTAGGCCAAGAGTGGGGAACCTTTTTTTGGGTCGGGGCCCACTGACCCAGAGAAGAATCAGCTGTGTACAACTGAGAAGCAAAAAACCAAAGCCATCCTCACTGACTTGGCTCCTGACTGAGAAGGAGAAAGACACTCCCCATGTTCCCCTTGCACACCAGAGCCTAGGGGGATCCAGTGGGGGGGGAGGGCTAGAGCACTAGTGTGGGCTCCCCAATGATGGGCGGGGGGGAGCCCTGAGCCTCAGGGGCTGGATCCGGGCAAACAAGAGGCCACATCTGGCCCCTGGCCTTAGGTTCCCCACTACTGATTTAGGCCACCACAATTTTTTTTTTTATTTAAATGTTGAGAGACTTTTAAGTTGGGGTGCAGAGGCTGACTAGGACAATAAACTGCTGCATTGATGAATTTGGGAATTTTATAGCACTATATGAAGAATAATGGGTGACTTGCACAATGGTGTTATCTTTATTATGCAGACAGGAAATTAATGCAGAAAAAAGTGTCTTGACCAAGGCCACAGAGGATATCTTTGTCAGTCATAGCAACAAGGAGTCCTGTAGCACCTTATAGACTAACAGATGTACTGGAGCATAAGCTTTCGTGGGCATGCACCTGACGAAGTGCATCTGACGAAGTGGGTCTTTGCCCACGAAAGCTTATACTCCAATACATCTGTTAGTCTATAAGGTGCTACAGGACTCCTTGTTGCTTTTGCAGATCCAGACTAACACGGCTACCCCTCTGATACTATGTCAGTCATGAATAGCATACAGTATTTGGTCCTGTGCACAGTCCACATTCTGTAATTGTGATAATATATTGTGATAATATATAATTGTGATAATATATTGTGTTTATGTAGAGGTTTTCATCAGTGGATCTCAAAATACTTCATAAAGGATCATTAAGCATCATTATTTTCATTCTACAGCTGGGAGAACCAAGGCAGAAAGGGGTGACATGATTTACCCAAGGTCACCCAGCATTTCAATGGCAGAGTCTGGAATTCAATCAGGCACATTCTTCTGTACCTTAGTAAGTCCCCAAAAGCACATGGATGCATGCTTCTTGGGTGCCAAACACCATCTAAGATGGAAGCGGACTGATTGAATAGTTTCTGTTACAGATGTCTTCATATGTCTGTCTTCAGCACACTGTTGTATGCGTTTCAGCTGGACCAATGTTTTGTGGGTATCTAGTTGAATGATCAGAAAATTCTACTTTCAATGTAATATGTTAACAAAACTCCATAGATTGAGGTCAACGTAAACCTGGCGAAATACTGCTTTCTTTGCAGTCCTAACAGAACCTATGGACAATATTTCTGAAATTAGCAATTGAAATTAGTTTTCAAAACCACTAAATATTTCCAGGATATAGTTTTAACTTTCATATGTGCAACAGTAATACTGTGAGACAGATAAGCAACTTATAGATGAGAAAAAATGAGTACACCATCTAAATAGTATGAAGATAAACTTTCAATTAACCAGTTAACTACCTTGACCTAGTCATTCATTCACTAAAACTCAACAAAATGAGGGCCTCAAAATGTGGGTGCAACTTTAAAGTAAATATTCATTTTCTTGGATGATTATTTATTTTGGAACCTTCCACATATCATGACAAGAACAACATATCGAGACAGCATTATGGTTACTTGTGATGATCTATGAGTGTGGGGATTTCACTGGACATAAATGAAAAGAAAATTACAAACAGTATTTTTCCTTTGACTTTTGGGAAATTAATTCTCATCATTTACAAAATCGCTGTGTGTGTGCGCATGAGCATGTATGTCTATTTATTAGTTTCTCTGAGTCCCCTGGCTACAATGCCATGATGTTGGCACAAATCCTTTTTTAATGAATTTGTAGCATTAATGCTGCAGGATGCCAACTCCCCGGAAGGATGAACTCTGAGGTACCTCAGTCTTTACAGATATGCATCTCTATTAGTTACAGAACCTGAGCCTGCAATCCCTTGTGCACCGATGTAACTTTAGTGATGTGACCAATCCCACTGGATTTGGTGGGACTACTCATGACAATCTGCAAGGGTTCACACATCAGGCTTTTTGTTCCATTTATGTTCCCCCCAGCTGAAGAGAAGGCTGATTTTTGTTTGTAATGGATAATTGTCACTAATTTTTTTTTTTTTTTTTTACAGGTTCTCCTCGTGATCCCCTGACTCCTAGCAATGATCTCTGAAGTGTTAGAAGCTGCTCACCAAGAAGAACCAGACTTTACAATCAAATTGCCTAATGTTAAGGCCTGTGTGTGTGTGCGTGTGGTGGGGGGGGGGGGCGGCGCGCGTCCTCTCGTCTTTCTTTTAGCTCCTGAGCATTTATTGATTCTTTGTCTCCTCCCTCTTCCTTCCTGCCTGTCCACTGGTGATTAGATACTCAGCAGAGGTGATTGCATCTGTTGATACTCTGTTTCCTGCTGCTTGGATTTCAAAGAGGAACTCATTTACTGACCTCCTGTGCAAGCTTTTGTTACTCACTCTTTACTGTCTCTCTTCATAAAATGCTACAAGGATCTGGATCCTTCTAATGAGGAAAAAGGCACATGTACAAACTCCACAATAACTTTATCATTCTGTAATATCTCTGGCTTCCTCCAGAGCATTTTAACTTGAAACAATCTAAGATAGGGGTCCTCAAACTATGGTTTGTGGACAACTAGTAGCCTCTGGCCATCTTGCAGGTGGGCCGCAGCTTGAGGCTTAGCCGTGCCCACTGCAGTAGGGAGCCCACGCTGGTGGTCCAGCCCTGCACCCCTTCCCCCCAAGGTTTGAGTGCTGGCTTCCCACTGGGGAGAGGGAGAGAGCTCATGGGGGGAGCAAGCAGCTCTGTATGCTAATGTTCGCCCCTGCCCCCCGGCTGCAGGAATGGCAGAGCAGAGACACGCTGCCTGGAGGCTTTTCTTGCTGCTCCCATTCACCAGAATCACAGCCCATTGCGGTGGGGGGCAGCGCCTGAGACACAGTGCCTGGACTGGCAGGGGTGTGAAGCCAGGTAAGTGCCCCTCATGCCCAGATCCTGCACTCCCCATCTCCATCACACACCTCCCTGCTGAGACCATGCACTCCCAGCTCGCTCTTGCACCCTGCCTCCTGGCCAGACACCACACTCCCAATCTGCTTCAGCACCCTATCGCTCACCCACACCCCCCCATCCTCCCTGTCTCCTGCACCCCCATCCCTATCCCACTCCCTGGTAGCCCCCTCCTGCACACTGAATCCTTCATTTTGGCTCCACCCCAGAGCCTAAGGGGGCTCATAAAATCTACTAACCCAGAGACACTGTAAGAGTTAATCTGACTTATAGGAAGCCCTGAACCTTGGTTCTCCCTGTCCGCGCCCTTCCCTCCCCCACAGACTGGAGCACCAGGTGAGTGAGGCGTCTAAGTTGGGGGCCACATGAGTGAGGGTTCAGGGGTGTGTGTGTATTTTTTGTTTAGGTTTTTTTTTTTTTTGGCCTCTGACTTCTGTGTGTCCCCCAACTGATTTCTTGTGGCTCAGCAGACCCTGACCCAAAAAAGAGGGTCTCCATCCTTGTACATAAAAACAATGTTGAAACCTTTTGTTTTGGATATAAAGTAATATTCTACTTAATTTAAAATGAAGCTTCATACACTAAAATGGAAAAGTTAAACCGTTTAATTGGTTTAATTATTTTGATTTTGATTAATATTTTGTTACTTACTGGTTATATACACCTCCTATTGTTATGGCTTAACAATAGAACACATTTAAGTTTTTATGCTCCAGTAGCTTACTATGAATAATGTATTTTTAGTATTTAAGATATTTAGAGGTAAGTTGAAGGCATTTTGTCATCATTGGTGGTTGGCTGAATGTCCTCACAAAGGTTTGCATTGAGCAGGGTGGGCCACGGGCCAAAAAGTTTGAGAACCACTGATCTAAAAAATGTGTGTGTTGTGAAATCTTTTAAAACTCTCTGGGAGAGATCCTTTCCCCAACACTAGAGCAAGGGTGGGGACATTCAATGAAATTGAAAGGTGTCCAGTTCACAACTGATACTGTGGAACTCCTTGCCAGGAGATATCATTGAGGCCAAAAGTTCAGCAGGGTTCTGCAAGATATTTAGACCTTTATATGGATAAGAATATTCTGAGTTATAATTGTGAAAATTAAAAACGAACAAGAGATTTGGGGGGTATATTAACCCTCGTGCTTAAGGGCATCAACCAACCTCTGACTATTGGAAGTTGAGACAGGGCACTTGCCCTGCACTGGCCCTTTAAGGGCAAAAACCCAACCCTGAGTGAGGGCGGAGAGTGAAGCCCCAGCTGAGGCAGTTGTTGCTAATGAGGGCCCAGCTGGGGCCTATATAAAGAAGGGCTCTTGAAGGGAGAAGAGGATTGACTGCTGCTCTGGATAGAGAGCAGGTGCAACCTGACTACCAGGAAGCAAAGCCAAAGCAAAGCAAGCAAAGCAAAGGGCTGGGGAAGCTCTGGCCAAGTTAGTTCCCAGGCTGCAAGGCCTGAAGCCACTAGGGCTGCAGAGAGGCAGTAATAGGCAAAGGCAGCAGGTCCACACCCTTTTGCCAGTGATGAGTGGCCATTACAGACTACAGTTTCCACTGAGGCAGGGCTAGATGAAGGCTGGTGGTGGGTACAGGGGAACTGGGTGTTCCTTGGGATGAGAACAGGGTGCCCTTTGGGAGGGGAGGACCCTGGAGTGTGAAGTTGGATAAACACCAACACCTGGAAGGGGGCTCAGAGACACTGGAGTGGGCATTGCCGAAGGGCAGTGACCTGAAGAGGATGCCCTGGTCCAAGAATGACACGGGTCTGGTCTACAGAGGGAAGTGAGAACATGGGGAGATACCAGCTAGAGGGAGGCGTCCAATGAGTCGATGAGCTAATTCCCAGGGCTACTGGCTGGAGGCGCCATGGTGGTGAGTCTGTCCCATGACACAGGTTAAGAAGGAATTTTCTCAGGGGATGAGTTATCCCGTAATTGCCTACTGCAGAGATTCCTACTTTGAAACTTTCAGCACTAACCACTATCGGAGACAGGATTATTGGACTAGTCTGATCTGGTCTTGCAAGTCCTATGCCCTTAAATTCTTATAACAGTGAGTGCCACAAATTTTAACACTTTTGCATCTTTTCCTTTAATTTTGAAATTTCTATCTAACAATAAAGAAGCAGCTAGGAGTAAGGAAACATATTAGTCCTTCTTAGATTATTTAAGTGGTCATACTTCATCCAGAGAGTTAAAATTGTGCCTCAAAATCCTAAAGGCTATGTGAAATCCCTGGCAAGCACATAGAAAATTTTGCTTTTATAATGTTAAAAGTCAAAGTCCCTTGATGTGACTGATGAATCCATCTGAAAAAAGAGCTGAAAATTGATTTCCAAAAGCATAATGTGTTTCCCCCCATTTTTGCTTCAATAAATGATACATTTGAAATATTTCCTTTGAATTTCACAGCAAATTGACAAAGTAATGATTTTTTTAATGTCTCTGAGTAAAGTAACTTCTGGATTATTTCAAATGCATTGGAAACATGAATAGCAATAGTTTTCCATATGCAAAAAACTAACATGGAAATTGTTAATGCCAAATAAAGCATTGAATCTCCATAATCATGAAATGACAGAGAGAAAATTCTGCTGTGCGGTTGACAACATCAATGTTTACTGTGAATGCTAAAGCTGGTCACTTCCTTTGCAATGAACAACTTATTCAATGAAGTTATCCCTCTTTCCTGTTTCCAAACTATTTACAAACAGACGAGGCAATCCCTGACATTGTTAGACAAACCGTTCAATAGACAATTCTAGGTAATGAACAACTTGCAGCCTATGGATTTTCTACAAATCCAGCACTATGATTGTTCTTTCTGACTGGCTACCTAAGTCACATGATGACACACCGGTTCCCTGATTAGATGACAACCTTTTTAAACAGATGAATGAGTGTTGAATAGCAAACAACAAATTCTCGTTTTTGCACAAATACTTGTTTGCCAGTTAAAATAAGTATTTTGTGCGGATAAGGGCACTTTTGCAAATATTCAGGAAAAGACAAATCCCTTTCTACCTTTTGCAGAAAATGGACAAATAGAGGCATGAATGAAATTGCTAGGTATATTTCAGGAAAAAAATCAATAGCTCTTCTTGTTCAGCCAGTCCTATTTAAGCACCAGTCCTACTTCTTCTCAAGCAAGCATTAAAGGATTGGTTTCTTCATAGGCAGTGAGTTAGAAACTCACCGTATAACTAACAACAGCCAAGTGCCTTTGAACATATCTACTTTCCCACATGCCATGTAGAAGTTTTACTCTGTGTAATACTTCTAATGGGAGACTCCTGATCCCCCAACTGCACCAATCTGAAGCAGCATATGTGGTACCCCGGGTATGTGTTTCTGTAGTGGTTGGATCTCCTTCTCCCCATTGAAAAGAGAGCTGATCTGAGGCCATTAATACAGTTTGGCTGTGTCTACACTGGCGCGATCTTGCGCAAAAGCGGCCGCTCTTGTGCAAAAACTTGCTGCCTGTCTACACTGGCCGCGTGTTCTTGCGCAAGTAAACTCACGTTCTAATGTATGAAATCAGGGCTTCTTATGCCAGAACTCTGACGCTCCCGCTCAGGAATAAGCCCTTTTGCGCAACTGTTCTTGCACAAGAGGCCAGTGTAGACAGGCAACATGAATTTCTTGCGCAAGAAAGCCCTATGGTTAAAATGACCATCAGAGCTTTCTTGCGCAAGAGAGCGTCTACACTGGCATGGATGCTCTTGCACAAAAGCACATCTCTTGCGCAAAAGCACATGCCGGTGTAGACGCGCTCTTCTGGAAGAGTTTTTGCAGAAGAACTCTTCCACAAAAGAGTTTTTGCTTGAGAACACGCCAGTGTAGACATAGCTCTTGTGTGCTGCAGTAGTCTTTGTGGCTTCCATGCTCCTTTATGAAGAATAGGTGGTGCTGAGGTTTGACTGGGTGGTTCAAAACATAGTCACATACAGCACAGGGGTGACCAATCATTTTGATGGCAAATGATCAAGGGCCACACTCTTCCATGATATTGATGGAGGATGTGTGGCGTTTTGGATGGAGGTTGGGTGTAGAAGGGTGTTTGGGGTAGGGGATTGGGGCATAGGAGGCTGTCTGGGTAAAGAAGGGGGTTGTGACCTGGTGCAAGAGGGATGAAGAGTCTGGGAGGGAATATGGGTATGAGTGCAGGAGAGGATTCTGACCTGGAGGAGGAGTGTAGGAGGGTTTGTAGGTGGTTGTGACTTAGAGCAGGTGTAGGGGTATGTGTTGTAACTTAGGGGCAGTAGAGGGTTGTGACCTGGAGCAGAAGATTGGGGTGCAGGGTCTGGGAAGGGGTTAAGGGTATAGCAGTGGTGCAAAGGGTTTAGGTTGTGGACATGGCAGTTTGCCAGGTTTGCTCTGGCCAGGAGGCACCTACCTGAGGTGGCTTCCAGCCAGCAGACCAATAGAACACTCAGGCAGGCTGCATGTTTGCCATGCCCCTGTACACTGCTCAAAATGGCTGGCTGTGAGGGCCATGTGGTCTCTGTGCCACGCACTAGTTAAGGAGTGGGAGGGCTCCATGCATTGCCTGCACCGCAAGCACAACCTTGGCAACTCCCATTGGAGCCACGAGTTGGGTGGGCTTAATTTAGCCCATGGGCCATATTTTGCCTGCCCTGATCTAGCACCTTATTGCTGCTAGGAACTGCATGTTTTCTGCTGCAGGCAGAAAGTCATTTTCAGAGAATATAAGCAACTTGAATGATCCTACAAACTTACAGACAGTACTATGTATTCTTATGTGCTACAGATGGTGCTCTTTCTATTAACTATCTCCATATTAACACATATATTCATAGACGGTGGGTGAAGGTAGGGCTGTGGGGAAGGCAAGCCCACAGACCCACCCCCAACCTGACCTCTTCTGCCAGGCCCCATCTCCCAGCACCACAGGGAGGAAACGAGGGCGCATGGCCCAGGCCCCAGCAGCACCATAGGGAGGGCGGGTGGCGAATGCCCCCAGAGCACTGGGGAGGGTGGGTGCTGGAGGCAGCAATATTCCACCTACAGTAGATGTTCTGTGGGATGGGGGGCTTGTGTTGTGTGCTCACTGCCCCTTCCACCTCTGGCACTGTCCCCCCAGCAGTCTCCCCTCCCCCCACTTTGCCCAATTGGCTCCTCTGGATATAACAGTAATATGGGCCAGTATATGTCAATGGATATGGTATTACACTGAAACCTGAGAGACCTGGATTCAGTTCTGGGCTCTGTTATTGGCTTACTGTGTGGCCTTCAGCAAGGTACCTCCCTCCATTTGCTTAGTTGTGAAATGACAATGTTGATACAGGCCTCCTTTATAAAGTACTTTGACAACTAAAGTTCTATCTAAAAGCTATATATTATTTACTTACCTGATACATAGGATGAACACATAATGAACACTGAATCATTGTGATGCATCATATGATGCATTCTATCAAGTTAACATTATACATATTAATAAGTTAGGATCATAGGAATATATCTATCTAGATCTATCTATATATCACTGCAGCCCTTTATTAATCATAGATTATACATACATACATATATATACTTGTGTATGACTTATTAATATAAAGGGCGCAGTGAGGCCATGGCTGCTTTGTTAAATAAGACAAATATCTTTTATTCTTGGATTAAGTGTGTGTGTGTGTGTGTGTATTACATACATCAGTACATTAGAAAAACTATTTCCACTCTATGCTAAATACAAATGAAGAGACTGAAAAGTGTAAAATATCAATTTCCCCATTAATGTACTTCTCAGGTAGTTAAAGTCCTATGAATGAGTCTGAACCACAACCATAGGGTGCTTTATAATGGATCTCTATATGCAAGCATTAATCCTGGCCCCACCCCAAAATAAGAGAGAACGAGAATATGGATTGCTTATTACTATGAATAATTACAGACCTGAGTCTAGAGTTGTTAAACACAGGACATTTCTCTAATGGTAACAGATCAGTTTTAATTGGTCAATAATTCATGTTTGACATAAATTGGAATAAAATAGAGAGAGATGTTTAAACAAAAAAGAATGGTCTCCCACAAACCAGACCATGCTGGGTTCAGGTGAACCCTTCCACCAAGGAACAATGGATAACATTTGGATATCCCCCCCCCCCACATCATGTGACAATATAACAGTCTCTTGTTGCAAGTCTTTAGATGGTAAAAATATTATAAAAAATACTGCTGTATTGAAGTTTCCAGCAGGGGGGAGCTGCAGTAAAGAAACACTACTAATTATCTTAGCAGTCAAGCTAGGCAAAGCTCCAATCTAAATGACAGAGACTGACACTACATCGCAACATCTTGGAATAGCATCAAGAAGCCAAGAACAAAAATGTTGGAGCTGATTCCAATCTCAATAAGACAAATGCCTAGGTATATGTGTAAATCAAAGGCTAAAATGAAGTGCAATTGTCTGAAAAAAGTAAAGACACTGCAGGTGTGTAATTAACAAAGTGCTACTTGGGTAGGAAGAACAGAGGCTGATTAGGAGGTTTATCTTATAACAAAACAGCTGCAAGCACTGGTCTCTGAGTAGAAATAAGAAAAAAATACTAAACCCCAAATTTTACTGTTTTGATCTTCAAGAAACAGAAGAGAGAAAAATCTGGACCATATAGACATTGAGAAATATACACCTGAAGCATGTAGAGGACTATTTTAGCCAGGAATATGGGAATAATGAAGATGGATTGTCTTAACTGGAGTTATTCCAGTTTTATACCTGATGATCCTGTAAGAACTACTTTGCCTTAGTGTCTAAATCTGACACAATTCTCAGAGGAGGACATACTCACAGCATGTGGGCAGCCAGATTATCTGTGACAAATTTTGGGGGAAAATATATTCATAAAAAATGGGCATGAGAATTTCACTATGGTTACAGCTACTACAGAAGGAAACTTGAAAGAGCATATCTCCTGGATACCAAAAGCAAGGCTGTGATTAGTCATTAATTCTAGCATGAAGAGGAGACAAATCAAGTCCATGGGGTATTTGGTCCATTGTGAACAAAAGACCTTGAGAATCAATACCCTTGCTTTGTAGCTATTAAATTAACAGTGAGGAATTAATACATCCCACAAGGCCAAACTCTTTTTAGACCACTCAGGCACAGACAGATGCAAAAAGACTGTGCCAGAAACAGTCAAGCAGGCAAAAACAAAATCTGCATTACAAGAGAACTTCCAAAGTGCTTGTAAAGTTAAATATATAGTAAGTGATTCTGTTCCTACACAAAAACCTCAAGGAGACCGCTTCTGTGAAGCACATCACTAAAACTCTTCATTTCTTTGTAAATTATTTTATGAACTGAAAAGGAAGAGCACTATAAAACCAAATATGGGATTTCTCAGACCTTTAGAGGATGGAAATAAATCCAGACTTTATCATAGTTCACGGTCTAGATGGTGGTGGCAGATTTAAGATATGGCTGTGACACTATTCCATATTTAAAATACTTTTTTTAAAATAAAGAAATCACAATTCAGAATTATCTCCCAAACAACTACACCTCTCCAGGCCATGTATACTTTTTTTAAAGGACTTCTGAAGCCTGCTTAGTATATTTTGATTCACTGGGGCTCCAGGATCAATGGTGAGAAAGGTGGGAACTAATTCAAAGCCTATTAGATGTCATACTGGGCTCTTGTAGTATGGTCAGGTTTGTAGGATTTGTTATAGCAAGAAGCTGCAGTATGAACATTGGATAATTGACCAAGCCCAGCCATTTGAGCTTCATCGTGCTTACACGCTAAATCAAGTTATTTCGTTTTGTGCAATATTATAGATCTTGTTGTTGAACTTCTGAAGTGTAGCATTTGCCTTCCTCTCTGTCATGACTTGTGGACTAAAATTCAACATGTTCATCAACGATGATGGTCAGAGCTGATTTATTACATTGCCATCCACTACATATCGATATTTAGTATATCATTGACTTGGGACACATTTATTTTTAGCTATTGCACTTAGACTTTTTGAAGATAATAGATCTCGGACTGTGGAAGAAATTAAATGGAGTGAAAATGGACTATATCTGTTTGATTTGGATGGGACCGATCATGTGGATCATGCTTGATTGTGCCACTGTGCATAGTTTAAGGAGGTTTTTTTAGTTGTGAAAAATCAGTTTACATTTTTTCCATCGTGTATTTTTGGGGATGAAGAAAAATGCATTTGGACATGGGATTTCACGTGGAGGCAAATTATTATTACAATTTGGTCACTGAGTTGGCAGAGATCATTAGGTTTGTTTCTCTTAAATTGTAGAGGAAAGGCTGACTGTTTCACAGTGGCTCGGTGCAGTTATATTTCCTTTACATACTACACACCGAAACATATACAAGTTTGGAACATAACATTTGAATTGAATTAGGATGCTGTGAATGCTTATTGCATATTTAAACCTGATCCAGTATTAACAATGGTTGGGCGGATTATTGGGCCTGCATAGAGCTCTGTTGTGTATTAGACTTTTTCTACTCTTAAAAGTATAAAGCGCAGCTGCGCTAGGAAAGCCACCTCCATGAGGGGAGTAGCTAACCGCTGGGATCACAGCTCCCAGCACTGTAGCTTAGTTCACATCGGCACTTCACCATGGATTTCAGTGGGGCCAGAATTTAAACCCTTGGTGAAAAGCAGGTGGATTTCACTGGCCATTGTGAAAACACGTGGTTTTCATCTAGTTTCTGGTTGACTAGGGAAAACTCACATAGCTATCATTTAAAATTAATTTAAAGCAGCAGCAAGAAGCCAAGGCTGAGTCATGGTACCAAGGTACTCTTCATTTTCCTAAAGTTTTTCCTTTGGGACCAATATGCTTCTCAGTTGACAGCCATGTGCATGCATAGCTTGACATTTGGAGCATATCATTAGATGTGCTCATCACAAAATTCAAGGAAACCCAATGAATTACTGAAAAAAGTGTTTGTGTCCTACCTTAATCTTGAGAATTCCTGGAAGGCATGTCATTAGGGATAAGCGGGGGGAGAGGATATTTTAATATGTTGGCACACTGGTTTGGAAGCATTGCCATAAAAGCCTCCAAAACACAACTACTGCTGGTGAGGAGGATGATTTTAAAATCCACAAATATATTCAGATCCCTGTAGCTTTCATCTCTGAAGGTGAAGTTTTACCTATATATTGGCGTACTCGGATACAATACTTGGAAGGCATGATGTTAATAAGAGAGAGTGATTGGAAGAAATGTATGCAGCACTTCTGAAATGGTGCTACAGGCCCTTTTCTGTACATCTGGTGCATATATTTAATCTTTCATTTTGCAGTGTAAGGTACTGGAAATGTGGGAGTCATCAGCACTTAGTTCTCTTCATAAAAGAGAAAATGCTGAAAATCTAAGTAATTACGAACCCATTTCAATTTTATCCTCTGCAGTGAAACTATTTCAGTGTCGTTTTTTTTTTTTTTTTTTAAACAGCCAAAAAGAACAAGTTTAGTTTACAAATATTTTATTGCCATTAGGGAAACTTGATTTCCATTATCTTCATTTTTTTTAAACTGTAGTATGATTGAAAGTGTCAAATGGTTTCTGTAGTGAACTGCAGCTTTGGGTAAAGGTATTAGATGGTGTGGGTGATGAGGTATATTTACTACCAGCCTTTGAGCTGATGAAACACAGCATATTTTACTTGCAAAGTTATAGTCTCTTGATTTTACATATGATTCAGGCCATTTTCAATGTGCAGGTTTTGCCTTGCAGATACAAAGCAGTTCATTTTAGAATGAAGCAATTTTCTACAGAAAGATACTAGATATCACGAATGTTATATTCTTGGGTCAGTTAAGTCTTTGATAAGGTTTGTAGAAATTTTGGTGGTGCCCCGAATGGGTCCAAGTCCTTCCCTGTCACCTGTCTAAGTCTCTGGAAGGGAGTTTGGGTAGGGGAGGCATGCAGACTTGGAACTGGGGCAGGAGGTGGGGCAGGCTCTAGAAGGGGGTTTGTGTGCAGGAGGGATGAGGGGTCAAGCTCTGGGAGGGAGTTTGGGTGTTGGGGTGTAGGTCCGGGCTGGGGCACGGGATTGAGGTGCAGGAAGGGGAACAGGGCTCAGGCTCTGTGGGGGAGTTTGATGCAGGAAGGAGTAAGGGGTACAGGGTCTTGGAGGGAGTTTGTGAGTATGTGGGGAGTGGCTGGGGGTACAGCACTTACCTGAGGCACCCCCCACTGGTAGTGGCTCTTAGGTGGGGAATGGAAGGGATCTCTGTATGCTGCTGCCTGCAGGCACTGCCCCTGCAGTTCCCATTGGCCACAGGGGTGCTTGGGGTTGGGGCAATGTGTGGAGATCCCCCCCCTTCCCCGGCCATCCAGAGATGTGGGCAGGAACCCCTAGGCCTTTTAAATCACCCAGGGACAGCAGGCAAGGGCAGGGGAGAGAACTCGCTGCCCCATCACCACAACTCTGTGCTGATGGTAGTCTTAGCAGTGCACCGATGGCTGCAGATATAAATGCACAATACTTGGCCCTTTTTTCTCTGACTCCAATGACGGCTTAGTGTTAACTTTTTGGGAAGGGTTTAGTTCCAGTTTTTATTGCCCCGTGAGCATACAAAACTGAGTGAGCATTTACAGCCCTGCACTCCAGTAAACAAGTACAAGTGAGAACTGGTGCAGCCTCCAAACTCTTCCTTCCTCTCCCCCCCCCGCTCTCCCCGCAACCTGTGCTCATCTCTCCAAGTCCCGTGCAAATTGCTACAGCAGAGAACAACCCCCAACTGGTTATGAGTTCACTACCCATTTTATCCAGAGTAGATGACATAGTCACTATAACAACCTAAACATGAAGTCACAGGCAATCCCTTTAGGTAGTCCAATCTATTTTGCCACACCGGTGAGCCTACCTTTGTGATAGATTATCTCTTACACTAAGAATCACAGCTATATTCAGACTACTCCCATTCCTAAAAGACCAGTCACTTACCCAGGTCAATTGCACCTTAGATCGCACACCGAAGACACAATTTTAGCCAATCCTATAATAAAATATATAAAGATGTATTAACTAGGAAAAGGAAATTAGAGAGTTATTTAGAAGGCTGAAGATAAGGTTGTAACGCATTTGTGTTTATGAATTTCTATAAGTAATAGAAGTTTCTATCATAAACTCTACATGACCTAATTAGGACTAAACATTGGGGGCCTCTTGCTTAAGCCTAGAAAACCTTGCTCATCAAAACCCAAGCAACATAAAATACCATCAGGGCCATCCCTAGGGAGGTGCAGGACCTGGGGCATTCCCCTCCAATACCCCAGGCACGGGGCCTAGGGTAGCTCCTCACTGCAGGACCTGCCCCCCACCTTTGCTTCACCTCCTCTTGCCCCAGCTCTACAACTTCCCCTGAAACCCTGCTCCTGCTGCACCCCTTGCTGGATGCTTCCTTCACTGTCCGTAGGACAGTTGAGGTAGCCGCTGCAGGGCCCTCCGAAGCACAGGGCCTGGGGCCAAGGTTCCCTGTAAGCTGCGTGCCTGTGTGGCCCTTTTCTGAGCCCCACACAGAGGTTCAGAGCTCCCCGTGCCGGCAGGGAGCTCAGTTGATCGGCTGGGGAAGGGTGGGCCAGGCACTCTCTCCCTCGTGGTGGAAGAGCAGAAGCAGCAGCATCTGCCTGATGAACTGGCTCCAGCCTCTACCCTGGTCCTCCACCCTCCTCTTCCCACTCTCCTGGAGGGTCTGTACTCACTGGGGTGAGCGAGTTCTCCAATCAGAGAGGCAGGAAGTACTTGGGGGATCATGTGACTCAGATTGTGCTGAAGCTGCCGTCTAAAGGGGAGGAGGGATCTGTGCTTCACTGCCTGCAACCAGCCACCTGTAAAAAGCTGGGTAAGTTACAGATGCTGCCAGATAGGATGAACTTCTCTGCCTCTTCCTCAAATCCTCCCCTGCCCTGTGAACTGCTAATGGAGCAGCCGCCTCTTCCCCTCCCTCTTTCTCCCCTAGTCCTCCCATTGGGGAGTTGGCAGGGCTGGGATCCCTTGTGTTACACTCCCCTGCTGTGTGTGTGCCACACTTGCATAATTACATTTCGAGCAAAGTTTCCATAAGTGTTAAAAGCTGAAAGTAAGAAAGAAAAAGATTCTTTTAACAGAAGTTTTTTGAGTGTTGCCGATAACTAAAACTCTGATCTTAATGATTTTTTAAAAAATCCTGTGTTACTAATTACTGCATGGTAAATTGTATTGCGTTAAGGCCAGATCTTTGCTATGTGGTAGAGTTTTGGCTCTTATGAGTCAGAAGTAGCAGGTACTAGGTGTGATGCTAGCTGTTTTGTAGAATGAAACCTTATTTGCTTGGTCTTTGAAACATGCATCTGTCTGTTAGAAGGCATGATGATACATGTGCTCTAAGGTCTCAGAGGGGTAGCTGTGTTAGTCTGTAATTAAAAAAGCATAAAAAACAACAATGGTCCTCTAGCACCTTTAGCAAATATATAAATAGTATCATGAGTTTTCATGGGCACAATCCACTTCTGCAACCAAGGGTAGTGTTAATTTTCTTTTTATTTGATTTCATATTAAATAATCATAAGCATTGCACCTTGTTAATTATCCCTTGTTTTAATATATTTTCTTCCACACCTATGGATTATTTATATATACTAATATTGAGGTAGTGTGTGGATGTGCATCCACCAGTACAAACAAAAACCAAAGATTATATATATTTGGTTTTTGTTTGTACTGGTGGGTGAACATCCACATACTACCTCAATATTAGTGTTGCACATAAGAAATTTCAAATGCCCAAGAAAATTCAACCCGTCCAAGGATGGAAAATCTTAGAGGGAACAGTGCCTAGAGCAGTAGTCTCCAACCTTTTTAAGCATGAGATCACTTTTTGAATTTAAGTGCAATCCAAGATCTACCTCAAACCCAAATACCCTTGCCTGGCCTCCTTTGTGCCCCTTTTCCAAAGCCCCGCCCCTGCTCACTGCACCCTCCTTCCCTCCCCCATCCTCCCTCACTTTCACCAGGTTGAGGCAGAGGGTTGGGGTGCAGGTTCTGGTCTTGGATTAAGGGATTTGGAGTTTGACAGGAGCTCTGAGCTGAGCTTGGGGCAGGCAGTTGGGGTGTCAGGAGGGATTCTAGGTGCAGGGTCTGGGAGGACACTTGGATGCAGGGGTGCTCAGGGCTAGGGCAGGGGCTTGGAGTGCAGGAGGGGGTTCGTGACTGGGGTAGGGTTTCAGGATGCGGGCTCCAGCTGGGCATTACTTACCTCAGGTGGCTCCTGGGTGGTGGTGCAGTAGGGCTAAGCAGCCTCACCCTTGTCCTGGCCCTGCACCACTCCCAAAAGCAGCCAGCAAACTCCATCCCAAATCCTGTTGAGTCCCCTCTCTGCTCTGTGGATAGAATATAGAGTGGGAAGGGGACAACTTGACATGAACACCCTCCTCACTCTCTTTTGCCTTGCACAGAAAGCAGGAGGCTCCTGAGGGGACAGCTCCAAGGCAAAGGGCAGGAGATGAGCAGCAGTGGGGGGGAGGACCAGCTGAAGTAACAGCCCTTGATAGCCTCTTGGCCAAACCAGTTAGGATCATCTGTCAGAGGCTCCAAGATCTACCAGTAGATCCCGATCTACTGGTTGGTGACCACTGGCCTAGAGCAACCATCCTAAACTGTCCTGTGGAGAGGGTGGCTCCAAGCACCATTTCTTCTTGTTCGGGGCCTTTATCCCCCTCCTTCCTTTGCTCTGAACTTCAAATTTAGCTGATGAGATGAATCCACTTTGTGACTCCTCTGTCGGGGGTGGAGGGCAAAAAACCAAAACAAAACCTTTTGTTGTATTAATTATCTCACAATCGCTCATCTGGTGTTGATGGACCTTTCCTATTGGGCAGGACACAACACCCTCTGTTGGAGATTAGCACTTCATGCCAGTTAATGTCTTTCCCAGTCTGGTGATTTACTCTCTCACAGAGGCTTACCATACATTGCCTTTCAATAAGGGATACAGATGTTCAAAGTGAGGTTGATACAGGTAGCAATTCACAAGCATTCAAATAAAGTTGAAACACTGACCACATTCTTATAATTTCAATACCTCTTTGAACAATACCAAAATACAGATGAGCCAGACTGATTCCAGCTATGTATTTGTCAGTATTCAGTTGAGACATGGAGACCTTGGCAGGAGCTGGCACTTAGTCTGCCAACATCACAGCTGCATTACATTGTTAGTTGAATTCTTTGGCTCTAGTTAGAAGGCATACTAGTCAATTTTATTTTTTTATGTAAGTAGAGCAGCAACGAAGTCCTGGGATAGCTGTTATCACATTAGTCAATGTCACGTTGCCTGTCCATTTAAAGACCACTTTTTGACAGCCAGGTTAAAATATGTGTTCTAATTTTGAACAATTTTACAACTAGATCCTTTAGTCATTTGTTCCTAGAGCATGCATCCAAACATATTCTTTTCTTCCCTTGTATGTATTATCATAGAATACTAGAACTGGAAGGGACCTTGAGAGATCATCAAGTCCAGACCCCTGCCCTCATGGCAGGACCAAGCACAGTCTATATCATCCCTGATAGATGTCTGTCAAACCCAGGGCTACTCAACACGCGGCCTGTGGGCTGCATGAGGCCCATAGCTTGTTTGTTTGCGGCCCACAGTGCGGTTTGGGTTTACACGGGGCACAACATGCAGCCTACGTGCGGAAGCCAAAACAAAAAAGTAGTCAATATAATGGACTTCTGTTGATATGTGTGTTAGTAGTTAAAATCCTGGATTGTCATTGCTCATTAAAAGTGTTGTCATATGGGTGAAAATCAGGTAAATATTGCATTTTATTGATATCAGCAGAACTGACTTAAATGGGGCCTGCGTGTTGTGTAGTCTTGCCTTAATCTTTGTATTCAGGACCTTCAGTGTGAAAAGTTATTTGCATATATTTGCATATATATTTGCATTTACATGCAGCCAACTTAAATTGTAGCCCTCGGCATGTCCTGTGTATCATTGTGGCCCCCAGGGCTTCCAAAGTTGAGTAGCCCTGGTCTAACCTGCTCTTAAATATCTCCAGTGATGAAGATTCCACAACCTCCGCAGGCAATTTATTCCAGTGTTTAACCACCCTGACAAAGTTTTTCTTAATGTCTAACCTAAACCTCCATTGCTGCAGTTTAAGCCCATTGCTTCTTGTCCTATCATCAGAGGCCAAGGAGAACAATTTTCTCCCCTTCTTCCTGTTACACCCTTTTAGATACCTGAAAACTGCTATCATATCCCCCCTCAGTCTTCTCTTTTCCAAACTAAACAAGCCCAATTCCTTCAGCCTTGCCTCATAGCTCATGTTTTCTAGACCTTTAATCATTTTTGTTGCTCTTCTTTGGACCTTCTCTAATTTCTCCACATCTTTCTTGAAAGGTGGTGCCCAGAACAGGACACAATACTCCAGTTGAGGCCTAATCTGCGCAGAGTAGAGCAGAAGAATGACTTCTCATGTCTTGCTCACAATATTCCTGTTAATGCATTCCAGAATCATGTTTGCCTTTTTTTTTTAAGTGTCACACTGTTGACTCATATTTAGCTTGTGGTCCTCTATGAGCCTTAGATCCCTTGCAGTACTCCTTCCTAGACAGTCCCTTCCCATTCTGTATGTATGGAACGGATTGTTCCTTTCTAAGTGGAGTACTTTGCTTTTGTCCTTATTAAACTTCATCCTGTTTACTTTAGACCATTTCTCCTGTTTGTCCAGATCATTTTGAATTAAGACCCTATCTTCCAAAGCACTTGCAACCCCTTCTAGCTTGGTATCATCTGCAGACTTAATAAGCGTACTCTCTATGCATCATCTAAATCGTTGATGAAGATATTGAACAGAACTGCTCCCAAAACAGAGCCCTGTGAAACCCCACTTGTTATGCTCTTCCAGCATGACTGTGAACCATTAATAACTACTCTCTGAGAATGGTTATCCAGTCAGTTATGCACACACCTTATAATAGCCCCATCTAAGTTGCATTTGCCTAGTTCATTGATAAGAAGGTCCATACAAGACCATATCAAATGCCCTAGTAAAGTCTACGTATACCACGTCCACTGCTTCTCCCTTTATCTACAAGACTTGTCCTATCAAATAAAGCTATCAGATTGGTTTGACATGACTTGTTCTTTACAAATCCATGCTGGCTGAGACCTATCACCTTATTTTCTTCCAGATGTTTGCAGATGAATTCCTGAATTACTTACTCCATTATCTTTCCTGCCACAGAAGTTAAACTGACTGGTCTATAGTTTCCTGGATTGTTCTTATTTCCCTCTTTAATAGATGGGCACTAGATTTTAAGTAGGACTGGTTGCATTTCTTTATTTTTATATGAAGATCCGTTTC
The DNA here is from genome assembly GCA_019425775.1 of Rafetus swinhoei. Taxonomy (NCBI): domain Eukaryota; kingdom Metazoa; phylum Chordata; order Testudines; family Trionychidae; genus Rafetus; species Rafetus swinhoei. Next base: position 197,622,340 of record CM033437.1, on the reverse strand, counting down.
ACTGAGAGTCCTACAGTTTTCTAAAGTGGGAAATTTTCCACAAAAATGTTTTGATTCTGGGTTTTTTTTGAGGGGGGAGGGGGTGTAAGTTTCCTTTTCTTGAAACAATTCAGTGAAAACTTTGTTCATGGGTGGTAGGTGAACCTGCTGCTTGGGGAGGCAAATTTCTCAGCCCATGGCTGTGCCCATAGTCCACCTCTCCTCCACCTAGGCCCTGCCCCCACTCTATCAACCCTCCCCCCCTTTCTCCACTGCCTCCCTCTTCTCTTCTCTTCTCTTCTCTTCTTTTCTCTTCTCTTCTCTTCTCTTCTCTTCTCTTCTCTTCTCTTCTCTTCTCTTCTCTTCCCAGCTTACCCATTCCAGCCAAATTCCTAAACCCAAATGGAGGAAATGACATTTGGAAAAACAAATCTACTCTTCCAGTTTCTTTTGGTAAAGAAAATGGAACATGTTTTCCACTGCTTGCCAGATTGTGAAGATTGGACATGCAGAAGGTACCCAATTAAAAGCACTACATTTGGAAATAAAAAATGTGAGTCACAAGGTTTTTTTTTTAATATACCCTGAAGTTTGTCAGAGATGTATTTACAAAACTTTTGTAGTAAGGGGAAGTCAGCCGTCCTTCTGAATACAACGTTAAATGTTAGGGAATACATGATGCAGCCCTTCTCTATTTTTACATTTTCTTCATCAGTATTTCTAAGCTGATTTTATATTTTTTAAATATACTCTAAGCCTTCATGAAGGAATCATTCCAGATTACTGCATATTTGATGTACCGAAACAAATACATTATTTTAAATTAATCAGTCAGAGTGGTTTAGTGTGTTCATAACAAAGTTAATTGCTTTTAGAAAAAGGGAACACTAATTTATTTTGTGTGATCTCCATAATAGTAGACATGTTTATGAATAATGTTTCCTAAGATTTTAGGCATCACACAGGATCGTATATCTTCCTACTGATTTTGGTGGAGAGTTCTCTTAAAACTAGCACTCATTAAATGGTCTAATGAAAGAAAGGGAAATTCATTTGTCCTACTATCTGGAAGAAAAGGGATATTGTCTCATTAGAGGCTCTCTTCAACAGGGATAGTGAAAGGAGATCAGAGATGGACAGAAAGGACAGGAAGATTTTGGAAGCAAGTTTTTATACTATACATAGTAATTACAATTAAAATGTATAGGTTAGATAAGGTTGGTCTTTTGAAGAATTTATTTTAAAAACTATGTTTGAAGATCCAGTCATTTAAGGCTAAATCTGAATACTCAGATTGTGTATCTAAATATCTCTGCAAGGATTTTTAGAGATGTGATTTCTATAATCTTCAGCAACAAACTAATGACATGTTTAAAGCAAAATTTAAACTAAGGTCCTGTAGACATAGTACAGAAATGCACAACTATTTTTTTGTCAGTTTAAATTCAGAAACTAACAGATAACAGACAGGTGCCAACCTGGAGGTAACCACATTACCACTTAATGGCTCTTTCTCAGGTTCAGTGTAATGCTAATAGTCTGGCAAGCTGGAAGGCTTTTCACTTTTAAGTTACTAGATCCTGTCCAGAGATTCTCTAGGCTGCAAAAGCCTCCTGTGGGAGCCTGCAGGAATGGTTAGAATAAAGATAGGAAGAAAGGAGAGTTTGAGCATTAAGATCCAGGGAAAGCATTGCCTCCCCTTGCCTCTTATTTCCACCATCTGTGAGCCTGTTGCTTTACTTTTAAATGACCTCTTTACTCTTTTGCCCTGTTTCCTGGTTTTGGTTTGTCAATGCGTAATTCAATGGGTCAGCTTGATCGTTATTAAAAAACCCAGTTTTTGGAAGTTTCTGATTTTGATGTCTAAAAAAAATGTATTTCAAAACTCTTGTATTAGGTAAATTAGGAACACAAACATAAAGAGACAGAAAATAGTTCAAAGTTTAAGCGATTTGCACAGATGTTCCCATCCAAATTGAGGTTGTATAAAAATCTCTAGGATCCTTCATGAAGCATTCCATGCAAGGCTCTGATCTGGCAGACACTTACGCATATCCTTAACTTCACTACCAGGCATGATCCCACTGAAATCAATAGAACTATCTGCAGTCATAAAGTTAAGCAGGTGTATAAGTGTTTGCAGGATCAAGACCTGCATGGAGCCTTGATTCTACAAACAATTGTGGGTTTTTTTTATACCCAAATAACTGTTCACAAAATATTTCAGTTATTTAGACATCTGTAATGTGCATGTATCAAAGGAGGAACAGGCTTCTTATTAATTACTGTCAACCTTGTGCACCAATGCAATCATTTTACATTTACTCAGTGTAATTCCAGACAAGAGGTGTGTTCTAATGTCAAATCAATGCTATCATTTTAAAGGAAAGTACTGTACAAAAAACAAGTGTACTGGAAATTCTGCTATCATGTTTGATTTGCCAGAGGGTGCCACTCAACCTTTAGTACTATTCTGATGGCTAAGTCTATGGACAAGCCCTGGTGCTTTCACATCTCTGCAGCTCTAGGGCCTTGTAAAAAGAAGATGGACAGTATATTCTCACTTGGGATCTCCATCATTAGCATGGAAGATCCTTCAGACTATGGAAACAGTGTGGTGAAGCTACATGGGTCACTTGGAGGGGGGGAATGTGACATAACAGGGGGAAACGACTCATGGTGAGGCCACCAGATTTGCCACTTTGCTGATCAACTATGCTTTGCCCCTTAGTGCAAGGACATGGACATTTCAGGGTTATGTCTACACTGAAAGTAGACACCCGAGACTGGCCTGTGCCAACTGACTAGTGCTTGCATGGCTTGGGCTAAGGGGTTGTTTTGATTGCAGTGTAGATGTTTGTATTTGGGGGTTTGTGTAAGTATCCTACATACAGACTGATACCCCAGATGGATTGGACACTATAAATCTTGCCTAATGATGCAAAATATCGAACCAACAGCTTTCTAGAGATGGTGAAAGTCCTTGTCAAAGCCAACAAATAAACATTTATGCATGGAGCTTCTATGCCAAGCAATTGTCAGTTATGGGGTGTGTGTGTCTATCTGCCTGTCTTTCTTTCAAAAGGGTAGAACTATTTGCCCTGCTCTTTTCACCATAATTCTATCCTTTTGAAAGAATTCAGATTCTCACTCAGTGCTGTGAATTCTCATCATTTTATTACCAGTCATGTGTTTTCTGTTATTTTGCTGAAAGCCCCTGCTCTTGGAGACTAATGATGAGATGAGATTTGAATCACAGTTGCAAAAAAGAGTGGAAACTGTGACCCAAATGCACCCCAAAGGCTCAGACACTGGAAGGCAAATACAAAGAACCAAAAATGTACTCTCCTTTTAAAATACTACCTCATGATGTCAAAGATGAGCTTATGACTCTTGAAAGTTGGGGGTTATTAACAGTGAGGATGCACGCACAGTATAAGGTGAAATGGCTGCAAAATGATGCCTGACCTTACCAGTGACTCCATGCAGATTCAAGGATTTACCCAGGTGTAATGCAAGGTAATTTTGCATGTAATATCTGCCTTATTACACATTTGTGAAAGGGATTCAAATTACACTATTTCAACTCATTTCCAGATAAATGGAACTCAAGGAAGTGGGTCTGGTTTAGGGAGACAGCTGCTACAACACAAACATTAGAACAGGGGTGGCGAACCTCAGACCTGGGGGCCGGATGTGGCCCCCAGCTTCCCTGGATCCAGCCCCTGAGGCTCTGTGCCCTACCCAACATTTGGGAGCCTCTGCTGGTGCTCCAGCTCCTCTGCTGTCCCAGTGTGGAGCTGGAACACACACACTTTATTAGGCTGGGACCCCATAGGGTCTGGTGTGTGTGGGGAGTCTCTCTCCTTCTCAGTCAGGAGCCACTTTTTTTTCCCTTCTCACTTGTGTGCGGTCCTTGACTGATTTGTCTGTGGGTTAACAGCCCCCGACCCAAAAAAGGTTCCCCACCCCTGCATTAGAACCTTAGTACGTAACATTGGTTTCTCAGGGTGCATCTACACTGCACCTCTGGTATCCCGAAATAGCTCTGAAGTGTAGACATAGCCTCAGTGTGGTTAATAAAACTGTTTTCTGCAAATGACAGGCTTGCTGTATTGCTTAGTGCTAATAAAACATGAGAGCAGCAACTTGTCTGCAAGAAATGCTAGTGTGCAACATAGAATCCTAGAATACTAGAACAAGAAGGAACCTCGAGAGGTCATCACATATAGGCTATGTCTAGACTACAGGGTTTTTTTCGAAAAAAAGTGGCCTTTTATTGAAAAAACTTCACCTGAGTCTAGACTGCCACCGCATTCTTTCGAAATTAAATCGAAAGAACATGGCGGTTTTTTCAACAGCGGTAAACCTCATTTTACGAGAGAGAATGCCTTTTTTCAAAAGTGATAGAAATGTAGCCGTGTTAGTCTGGTGTAGCTGAAACAAAATACAGGACTATGTAGCACTTTAAAGACTAACAAGATGGTTTATTAGATGATGAGCTTTCGTGGGCCAGACCCACTTCCTCAGATCAAATAGTGGAAGAAAATAGTCACAACCATATATACCAAAGGGTACAATAAAAAAAATGAACACATATGAAAAGGACAAATCACATTTCAGAACAGAAGGGGGATGCGGTGGGGGTGGGGAAAGGTAAATGTCTGTGAGCTAATGGTATTAGAGGTGGGGAAAGGTAAATGTCTGTGAGCTAATGGTATTAGAGGTGATAATTGGGGAAGCTATCTTTGTAATGGGTAAGATAGTTAGCGTCTTTGTTGAGACCGACGCATAGAGTGTCGAATTTTAGCATGAATGACAGTTCAGAGGATTCCCTTTCAAGTGCAGATTTAAAAGGCTTCTGAAGCAGGATGCAGGTAATTAAGTCATTGAGACAGTGTCCTTTCTGGTTGAAATGGCAAGAAACTGTTTTTTCTTTGTGATCCTGTCTAATATCTGTTTTGTGGGCATTGATCCTTTGGCGAAGTGTCTGAGACGTTTGTCCAATGTACAAAGCAGACGGACACTTTCGGCACATGATAGCATAAATTATATTTCTGGATGCGCAGGAATATGTATTCTTGATCTTATAATTCACTTGGTTAGGTCCAATAATGGTATCAGCAGAGTGGATATGTGGACAAAGCTGGCAACGGGGTTTGTTGCAAGGGAAGGTACCAGGGTTGGTATTAGTGTGGTATGTCCTGTGGTTGTTGGTAAGAATCATCTTGAGGTTAGGTGGTTGTCTATAGGAGACTATGGGTCTGTCTCCCAGAGCCTCTTGGCATCAACCTCAGCCTGGACCATTCTACACGAGAGATCCATTCCCTGGACACCACAGTACAAATCAACAATGGAAAATTAGACACCACCCTCTACAGAAAACCCACTGACTCATACAGTTACCTACATGCTTCCAGCTCCCATCCAGCACACACCATACGATCCATCATCTATAGCCAAGCCCTTCGATACAACCGCATCTGCTCTAATCCCACTGACAGAGACCAGAAACTTCAGGATCTCTACCAAGCATTTATAAACCTCAACTACCCACCCGGAGAAATAAAAAAGCAAATTGAAAGAGCCAGACGAATACCTAGAAACCATCTACTTCAAGACAGACCCAAGAAAACCAACAATAGAACACCACTTATCATCACCTACAGCCCCCAACTTAAACCTGTCCAACACATTATCAATAAACTACAGCCTATACTGGAACAGGATACTAAACTCCAAGAGGCTCTGGAAGACAGACCCATAGTCTCCTATAGACAACCACCTAACCTCAAGATGATTCTTACCAACAACCACAGGACATACCACACTAATACCAACCCTGGTACTTTCCCTTGCAACAAACCCCGTTGCCAGCTTTGTCCACATATCCACTCTGCTGATACCATTATTGGACCTAACCAAGTGAATTATAAGATCAAGAATACATATTCCTGCGCATCCAGAAATATAATTTATGCTATCATGTGCGAAAGTGTCCGTCTGCTTTGTACATTGGACAAACGTCTCAGACACTTCGCCAAAGGATCAATGCCCACAAAACAGATATTAGACAGGATCACAAAGAAAAAATAGTTTCTTGCCATTTCAACCAGAAAGGACACTGTCTCAATGACTTAATTACCTGCATCCTGCTTCAGAAGCCTTTTAAATCTGCACTTAAAAGGGAATCCTCTGAACTGTCATTCATGCTAAAATTCGACACTCTATGCGTCGGTCTCAACAAAGACGCTAACTATCTTACCCATTACAAAGATAGCTTCCCCAATTATCACCTCTAATACCATTAGCTCACAGACATTTACCTTTCCCCACCCCCGCATCCCCCTTCTGTTCTGAAATGTGATTTGTCCTTTTCATATGTGTTCATTTTTTTTATTGTACCCTTTGGTATATATGGTTGTGACTATTTTCTTCCACTATTTGATCTGAGGAAGTGGGTCTGGCCCACGAAAGCTCATCATCTAATAAACCATCTTGTTAGTCTTTAAAGTGCTACATCATCCTGTATTTTTTTTCCAAAGAGCTCTTTCAAAAAAGGCGTTCTTGACCACAAACAGGGCTTTTTCGGAAGAGAGCATCCAGATTGTCTGGGTGCTCTCTTTTGAAAAAGCAGATCGCTTTTTTGGAAAAAGTCGTGGCTTTCTAGACTACCTCTTTCAAAAGAAGCTTTTTCGAAAGATTCTTTCAATAAAGCTTCTTTCGAAAGAAGCATGTAGTGTAGATGTATCCTTAGTCCCCTGCATTCATGGCAAGCCAAGTACCATCCTAGACCATCCCTGACAGGTGTTTGTCTAATCTGTTCTTAAAAATCTCCAATGATGGAGATTCCTCAACCTCCCTGAGCAATTTCTTCCCATGCTTAACCACCGTGACAGGAAGATTTTTCTAATGTCCATCTAAATCTCTCTTGCTGCAATTTAAGCCCATTGCTGCTTGTCCTATCATCAGAGGTTAAGGAGAATAATTTTTCTCCTGGCTTCTTATAACATCCTTTAAACACTTGAAAACTGTTAGCATGTCCCCCCTTTTATTTTTTTTTCCAGACTAAACAATCTTAGCTCTTTCAGTCTTCCCTCATGGGTCACATTTTGAAAGATCTTTAATGATATTTGTTGCTCTTCTCTGGACTTTCTCTAATTTGTCCACATGTTGCCTTAAATGTGGTGCTCAGAACTGGACACACTACTCCAGTTGAGGCCTAATTAGTGCAGAGTAGAGTGGAAGAATGACTTCTCGTGTCTTGCATGTAACACTCCTGTTAATACAACCCAGAATCATGTTTGGGTTTTTTTGCAACAGTGTCACACTGATTCATATTTAGCTTATGGTCCACTAAGACCCCTATATTACTATCCACAGTACTCCTTCCTAGGTAGTCATTTCCAATTTTGCATGTGTTGTACTGATTGCTCCTCCTTAACATCTAACAGCACAAAACTCTGTTGTATCATGGAACTTGTTTTTTGCTATAAACAGTTAATAAAGCAAATAGTTGGGAAGTGGCATAGTGATGTAGTGGGTAGAAGCGACTGGGCAGCTTCATTTGTAAAAATGCTTATGTTTCCATCCATCTATGGACTGTCAAATAATTTCCACTCTGACCATTATAGAAAACTGTTTAGTCTCATAGAACACATGTGCAAGCATACTAGATCACAGGAAGGTGATTTAACAGATGAAGTGAGAATCTGAACTCTAGAGTTCCTTGCTTTTGTGTGTTTGTGTCACTACCTTTATGGTATTTTGTCATTTGTCATTTTAAAAATATTTTTATTATGAGCCATAATATTCAATTTACTTTAAGGTGGCTAGATGCCTCGGCTTGACTTGATTCTTAAGTAAATGTGTCCTTTTTTTCTTGCTGCTTTCTCAAAGCCAAGGAATTTAATAGTTTTCATTAGCCTGGTTTTAGCAAACATTGGTTCATATCCGACTTTATAGTTCTATTATACACTTGGTTATAGAGTTTTAAATTGTATTATATGGCTTCCTTCAATACTAAGGATTTCAATATGCACTCCCTTCCATGGTAGCATGTGCTTGTGTTGTTACACAGCAATCATACACAATTTTATATTTTATAAGCATTAGCTGTAAAATATGAGACAGTAAAAGTTTGTAATTTACAAGGCTATAAATGGTATATGTGTATTTTACTGGTTTAAAAAAATGCATTGGCTCCGTTTTGAGATGGATTCTATTGGGTTCCAAGAAGATACAGCATATTGGTTCCATTAACACTCTGCATTGTCATGTCTTTGAGAGAGAACATTAAAAAATACAAAAAACGACGTTTGGGCTCTGTTAACTGCGACAGATGTTTCCTACATATGCCAAATCATCTTGTCTTTCAAATCGTGGAACTCAATACACATGAAATGGCAGGAGAAATAGGCCAAAATTCTGCAAACACATACCCATGTGGTTAATTTATACGTGTGCACAGTTCCAGTGATTTCAATGGACTTAAACTCATTTTAGATCATCAGCATTAACATATACATGGGCTTTTTTAGCAGCTCTGTGAATAATTTGTGTGACCAAAAAAAGCTGAATGTTCTCAAAACCACCCATAAGAAAATTTAAATCCAATTTGAGATTGTGTATGAAGTGGGGAGGAAGGAGGAAACAGAAAAATCTAAGATTGTGCTGGAGGCAGCATTGTCTGAATGAGACTCTCACTGAGGATCAGTGGGACATATAGAATTGTCCAAGCTCACAGTATGTTCTATCCAAATTGAGTACTTAAAACTGATAAGAATGACTAGGTTCTTCTGGGACAATGTTATTTTTGAGAAGGCTGATTTTGAGGTGCTTTGATAACAAGAGCTTGATGGGACTAGCTTTTTGGCATACAAGGATGGTGCTGTTTGAGGCTAAGGACAACTATCCTGGGGAAAGACTATAGTTAGGAAGCCTCAGCATTTTGGACCAGAATAGCAGTATGAGAGATTGATATATAAATTTGGGGTGGTTTTGTTTAAAATGGAGACACATTTTATATAAAAAAAGAAAATATTGCTGTGCATCTTAAATAAAACAAGTCCAAATTTACCAATTCAAATTATTTTCTAAGAAGAGAAGAATTTTAATGATTCTGGAGCTGAAAGCTGATTGTTCAAAAAAAAAAAAAAAAAAAAAAAGAAACAGAGGTGAAAAATTTCACATCGAAGTGGCACAACTAAAAAAAAAAATGAAGAAATGGCAACATCACAAGTTCAAACTAATACCATGACAGGCAAACAGTAATTTAAAACAACAGCACAAACTCTTGTTTTTAAACTAGCAATAGAGGTGCTTACTTGAAGAATGATATCACTTTTAAAGCATTCTCGGGAAGATATGTTTTCCACATATGGTTAGCAGTTCAAATCAAAATATTCTCAACTGAGCAGTTGTGTATTCATTTGATTAAAAAGCCATCCATTCTTGGTTACTTCAGTTTTTGAAAACTACCATATTTCCATTAGCATGTAACTATGTACACCGGGATAAAATAATTGATTGGACACATTATTATAGAAGCCAGGGTAGTTCATTTCAAACCTATTTATTGTTCAGTGAAGCAACAATGTTGTGACATTTTTTCTCAGTGTTCCAAAATGTGGGACACACTGCTGTTCATACAATGCTGCCATTAATTTTATTGAGTAGGTGCTCATGACTGATGTATTGCATCATTATCATTAGCTTCAGTTCCATCAAAGTTGTGTCGTTATCACATTTAGCTTAATTAGTATGGAATCTCTCTAAAAAGAATGCTTCATATAGAAAAAAGTTGTAAGTGCATTCTTGGCTCTTGATAAATAAACCAATAGGTTAATGCATAGTGAAGCATTTATAAAACAGCTGTTAGAGTGGAAGCCTGGCAAAAGGTAACACTCAGGCTCAGGGCAAGACGCTAGGAGGATAGAGAAAGAGATAAGCAGCCCACATAATTGCTATATTATGGCATCATGTTCTCTCTTCAGGTGTGCTATGGGGAGAAACAGAGCTTCTGGAAGGTGGTAGATAAGGCTCTGTGGTGTATGTGGCTATGATGAGGTATATATTGGGTGTCTTTGTTTTCGGTGTTCTGCACCGAAAGCATTTCCAAAAGCACTGCCTGTGTGCTGAGACTGGTGCTGTTTTTGAATGGCTGCAGCTCCTACAGAGGCAATGTTTATTATTGATGGGTTTCCTTAACCTGAATGGGTGATCTATAGCTATTAAAATGTAAAAGGCTCCATTTCAGAACATTGGCCTTCCTGTCTTGATCAATGCATTCACTCTCTTTCCCTTCTCCTGGTCCAGTTTTTTTAACACTATCACACAAACCTCTGTGAGGTGTGCTGAGTGGCAGGCACATTCGCTTGTGATATACTGTGCTGCCCCTTCCCCACATGCTTTATGAAATGGGCTTATGGACACAAATATGCATAACTTGAAGATGTTTTGAACAAATTGCCTCGTGTAACCTATCAGCCTTAATTTGCTGGGTCTATATATCTTATTTTGGTGTATGTATCATTCTTGTGTGTAAAATTAGGTATATGGAGTATGGAATGCTTTATGGTTTTAAATGTACAAATGAAAGCCGTCAAGGGTGTTTCCAATGCCGAGATGCTTCAATGTCTGGGCAATTATATGTAAACACCCTCTTTTGTCCTTTAAATCTTAGCAGTGGTTGGTCTTAGGAAGTCATATGACCTCCCTAACTGGTAGGGACTGGCCAGGTAATCTCCCCATGTAAAAGGGAATCCAAAAAAACAATGGGAAGCTTAGCAGGGTCTTTGTCTTTGTCTGACACACCTGAGAGAACAATCCAGAGACCCTCAAGGGAAGAGGAGTTTTCCCTGGTTTTGAAGTTTTAGCTGGAAAAGGAACAGTTTTAAGGTGAGTTTCTAATAAATTTGTAGAGAGGTGTTAGTGTTGGAATTAGCTAAACGTTATTTTTAATTTGTACTGTGTTTTGCTCTCCCCTGTTCTCACTTATAGCCACTTAAATCGTAATGCTTATACTTAATAAAATCACTTTTATTTACTATTAAGCCCAGTGTAAATAATTGCTACCTGGGGGAGGAACCAGTGTGTACATTCCCCCTTTCATTGCCACGGGGGGGGGTTACCTAAATCATTCATTTGGGGTTCTGATCCCATTTGGGGGTGATATCCTGGGAAGCTGGGCCCTAAATTGCATTTTCCTTGAACCTGAAGAGTGTCAGTGGCTGCACTGCTTGGGGTGGGGGTGGGGGGGACAGCTCTGTGCCTTGGCTGGGGGAGACCAGGGAACTGGCCCAGAAGGACAGAATGGTGATAAGCCCCAGAAAGCAGGAAGGTAAGTGGTGGTGCCCTTGTCAGCACTCTGGGAAGTCCCCTCCCCACCCCCCCGGGACCTTCTGTGACTGCACCTGTCGCACACATTTTCTATTATTTCTTTCCCATTGCAAATATACCACATATGTATTTTCTAATAAGCAATTAAAATTACTCAGAGGTTGGAATTTAATTTTTTCACTTACCTCGCTGACCAGGCTTGTCCTTCCCTACACCCATTATTCTTCTTAATTTCACTGTGACAAGAGGGCAGCCTTCATGTTTCTCTATTCCCCTTTGAAAGTACTGGGACTGCAGATTTGCCACAGCGGTAATAAAGTCACAGATGACCATGACAGTTCCTTCTGTCTGTGATTAAACCCAACCTCTCTTGTTGCCATAGCTGAGCTTGAGGCAGGCTATCTGGTGGAGCCATGTCGGCAAAGGAGTGGGGCAGTGCATTGCCTACATGCGATGGCAAGAGACTATGGGCCAGAGCAGGAAGCCAAGCCAGCCCTGCAGGATAGGAACCACTAGGGGGGGTTGAGTGCAGAGCTAGCTTGCTCTACAGCCTCCCACAGACAGCCCACTCCTCCAGGGCAGAGCATGATGTCCCCCTCCCCCCAACATGTTCCCTATGACTTTACACAACATTTTCCACTAAGCCAGTGACTTTTACCAAATTTTCTATGTCTAAGCCATGATTTTTGCTAGAAAATGTTTTGTCACATCTGTTGCTCAGTAACTGTTCAAAAATCATGAGTCAGGGTCCCCACAAATCACCGGAATGGATGAAAAAGCCTAAGATTAAAACAATTGCCTTCTGTTTCCTGAAACATTAGGATGCACTTAGGTCAGATCTTTAAGCTTTTTGTCTACAGCCATGAAGACTCGAAGCATCCTTTTTAAATCAATGAGATTATCCCGTGATCACATGCTGCCCATAGTTGGGCTTTAAGAAAACCACCAAAAAACACAAAATCACAGATGTTAGCAACTTCGATGTTAAACTGCAGTGAGTAAGATCAGGTTTCCTGCGGTCCTCCCTGGTTATAAAGAATATCTTGACTTTGCCTTCCCCGTGTATCATGGGGTATTATTAGCCTGTTGGTTTTAAACAGTGCAGGAGAATAAAAAACACCATAAATTGCAGACTTTAGCAGACTTCTTTGTAAGTGTTTCTTGAATTGAAAAATTAAGTCTAAAGGGATCCTTTGAGAGCGGTACTGAGAACCCTCATCTCTTGCTGAGGCCAGGATCTGGATGGCAGGATCAGGTTCCTAATTCTGGCTTCAGACACGTATGTTGGGCTCCTCCCTGACTGTCAGTGTCAGGGCCGGCCCACAACATTTTGGCACCTGAGGCAGGGAGCTCAAATGACACCCCCCATGCCACCTTTTCTCCTGCCTGCCATGTCTCTTGTGCCCTTCTTCCTCCAGCACAGCACTCCACCATCTCTGTGCATCTAAAGCAGAGAGAATACATATGCACCAGCAGCAGACACAATATTCTACACTCTGGGTCCTAGTGGTGCACCCCCCTCCTCCCCCCCTCCCCACAATCTGGCACCTGAGGCAGCCACCTCAGTTTGCCTCATGGTAAGGCCAGCCCTGGTCAGTGTGACTTATGCATGCACAGCAAATGTAGGACAGAGACTTAACTGCTTCTCTCACTGATTCTTGCAATGACCATACAATCTATTAGCTCAGTATATTAAACCCTTTTCTGAAGGTGGTAAGCTCAAAGACAATTGAAGCTAGAGGAAAAGTAGTCAAAAATGAATAATCATCAGTTAGATTTTTTTTTTTTAAGTTCAGTCCCTGTCTTCCGGTTGGTGGCAGATGGAACTGTCTGTTTTTTGCATCACAGAGAGGTTCAGGATTGACTGGTTTAGTACCAGAACTATAGGTGAATGTTAGACGCAAGTCATGTTTCATTGGCTCTATAGCACAATACATCAGAACGTTTCTGTTTGAGATCCTAAGGGGCTGCCAGAAAAATTGGGGACATAGGAAGAATCTGTCGACAGACCTAAAAGACCATTCTATTTCAACAATATCACAAACTCACAGGTGGTGAGAATTAGAATTGATTACTTGAAAATTAAACTCAGATTATAAAATATTGAGTTGAATGCTATTTTTGAAGTGGATTAGGAGATAATAGATATATTTATAATTTTAATCAATTTTCAAATATTGTAAGGAGAGGGAAACTTTTAACTATTAACAAGAGAGTACTAAAAAAAATCTGTTAATATTTCTTCATATTTCAAAACAGAGGTTTTTGCTATATTTTTGTTTGAATCATTTTCCATAGACATCTGAGCAAGGGAGTTTGACTGGAACATGGAAGGCAAATGATCTAAGTACATAGATAAAAATTTACCAAAAACTGAACAGTAAATTCACATGTGCATCTATCAATATCCGAACTGCTTGCATAGCCTTCCCATCAGGGAATAGGAGCAATACTATATGGCTTAACTAATCAATCTAGTTGAACAACACAACTTGAATTTCAAATATTTGTGATCACTCCATAGAACAGAAAAGTTCAAACAGGTATTCATCAAATACATTTGAATAATAAATAAGTTAGAGGAAATCAATCTGCTTCTGGATATTTCATGAGCAGAAAATGAAACTATAACTGTTAAACATTTTCGTATTTATGAGGGCGAGAGGAAGGATTTTTATTCTAAAGATTCATTTTCTGTAGGCAGTGCTTTAGAAGTTGTCTTTGGGGAGTAATTCAAATGAGGAGGATATGCAAGTAGACTTTGGAATGTCATTCCATGCACAGGGAGCAGCATGGATGAAGAAATAGTGATGACTTTGTGAGAAGCGGAGAGATTATGGGAGGGGTATCAAGACCTACATCTTTTACTGAACCAATGATGTCTAAAAGAGATGTAAGCAGGGGCAGCACCAAGAAGACATGTATAGGCAAGAACAAGACATTTTAGGATTGTCTGCTTTGGATTTTTAGCCAGGAGTGGTGTAGTGTTGATCTAGTTCAGGGGTTGGCAAATACCAGCCTATAGGCTGGATCTGGTTCCTCAGGATTATCTCTCGACAGGCCGCCACCTCTATATTTACCTGTGCCTCTGCTGATACAGGTGATTGCAGCTCCCAGTGGCTACAGATCACTGTTCCTGGCCAATGGGAGCTGTGGGAAGTGGTGTCCTGGTCCACACTGCTTCCCACAGCTCCCATTGTCTGGGAACGGCTATCCACAGCCAACGGGAGCGGCAATCACCAGTACCTGTGGAGGCACAAGTAAATATGGTGGCAACAGCCTGTAAGAGCTAATCCTGGCAAACCACCACATTTTATTGCTCACCCCCTGATCTAGTTCCATTAGTGGAGACCCTTAGGACAAGTGGACTGCACCGATGCAAATTGTGACTCACAGCAATGTAACCTACTCCACTTTGTATAAGCCACACTGGTCAAGTCACAATGTATGTTAGTGAGCACATCAACTTTAATGGTTTGTCTGTGTACCTACACAGTAGTATAGACTACAGCTCCAGTTGAACATGAAATGCAATATGCCACGATACAGGCTAACAATGACTTGACTTTGGCAGATGCATTTTGGCTTGGCTGTGGTAACTATGACATACATTTGGGGGATGGAAGGGATGAGTAACAATCAAGGTGGAGAAGGACCAGATTGTGCACTATAGTTAACAGTAGAAACAGAGGGGAAGGGTCACATTATGCAGGGGATGTGTAAGCAGAAATTAGAGGATTTAGAGGAGAGGGGAGAATCATACAGTCTCACATGACATTCTTATCAATAAACTAGGCAAATACAACTTAGATGGGTGCATAACTGACTGGATAACTGTTCTCCGAGAGTAGTTATTAACGGTTCACAGTAATGCTGGAAGGACATAACAAGTGGGGTTCTGCAGGGGTCTGTTTTGGACTTAAATTGCAGCAAAGGAGGTTTAGGCTGGACATTGGGGGAAACTTCCTAACTGTCAGGGTGTTTAAACACTGGAATAAATTGCCTAAGAAGGTTGTGGAATCCCTATCACTGGAGTTCTCAAAGAGCAGGTTAGACAGATATCTATCAAGGATAATCTAGACCATGCTTGGTCCTGACATGAGGCAGGGGACTGGACTTGATGATCTTTCAAGGTCCTTTCCAGTTCTAATATTCTATGATTCTAAGCTGATGATGACTGTGAAGTCTCAGGCTTGTGAGAAGAAAATAGAGGCTTTGGTTACAGGAATGGAGACAGGAGCGGTAGAGAGGGGTAAGAAGGAAAGGTTAAGAGATCAATTTTTATTATATTAAGTTTGAAATGGTGGCTGGCCATTGAAAGAAACACCAGAAAGGTAGTGCAGATTGTGGGACTGGTTAGAGGCAGATAGCTCCAGGTGGGAGAAATAGACTTGTCATTGAAATAGGCTAGTTCTAGCTGTGCAGTGTTAGAAGGTGCAGATGGAAAAGAGGAGCAGGAGCAGAAGCAGACCTCTGGAGAATTCCCACTGATTTGGGAGTGGGGATGAGCAGGATCTAACAGAAAATGTCTATGGGCCAGATCTTCAGTTGCTATTAAATAGTCTAGTTTTACTAAAGCCAGTGAATCCATATGGATTTACAGCAGCTGAGTCTCTGACCTATACACAAACATCTTAACTGTCAATGTAGTTAAGTACTGGAATAAATCAGCTAGGGAGGTTGTGAAATCTCCACCACTGGGGATTTTTCAGAGCAGGTTAGACAAATACCTGTCAGGGATGGTCTAGATCGTGCTTGGTCCTGCCTTGAATGCAGGAGACTGACTTGATGACCTCTTGAAGTCCCTTCCAGCTCTGTGATTCTATTAAATGATCTGATCTAACACTAGTTGAAATCAATGGGAGTGGAGTGAGCCAAGGAGAAAAAACACGTGCTGTTTTTATAGGGTGAAAGGCTATGAAACTATTAACAACAACGTGTTGCCAAATTTGATCTATTTAATGTGTGAAATGTTTTAGGCATTTCTTCAATTTCCTGACATTTTGCTTTAGAAATGTGGATTAATGTAGAACTCGAATGCCAAGGTGTTCAATTTGAAGGGCCTTTTTTAAACGCACTACTGCAAATATGTGTAAAAGGTATTTTATCCTCTCTACTGCATGATATGATTACAACCATAGGAATTTACAAGTATTAAATTAGCCACAGTAGGACTCCCATATTGTTTCCTAATTTCCAAAGAAACATATTGAGAATTACATTGAAAAAATGTTAAATATATAAAAGGCTGCACTATTCAGAGAGAGTCTGTTCCCTACTTATCAAGATCTGTGCACATAGCAAATTTCATGCAAATCAGACTTAATCTACTGTTTGTTTTAACTGCTTTGAGAGAGAACAAGAATCATCTGTCATTTTAGCTCTAAATCACTACTGCAAATAAAACACTTATTTGGATAATGTTGTTCATATGTGATCTAGGTGTGACTAGATCTGTGTACAAACACTCAAGTGAAATCCGGTGCTTAGTCAAAAGAATACCCCAGATTTCCTTTCAGAGGGTTAGCCATATTTGTCTGTAACTTTAAAAACAATGAGTAGTCCTATGGCACCTTAGGGCATGTCTACAGTAGGAAATTATTTAGAAATAACTACATTAGAAGAACTGTTTGGAAATAATCTTATTCCCTGAGGAAAGCAGGGGTACAGATTTCAAAATAACCCAGACCATTATTTCAAAATAACTGGCTTGGTAGTGTGGATGCTCCGCTTGTTATTTTGAAATAATGGGGGTTATTTCAAAAGAACTCTCTAGTGTACAACAGGACTCGGAGACTAACATATATATTTCATGAGCTTTTGTGGGGAAAAACCCACTTCTTCAGATGAGATGATCTTGAATGGAGAAAAAAAATGGGTGACCCTCAGAATAAGAAGGGAGGGAAAAAATTACCTGTCCATTGTAGTCCCGGTGCTAATGAAGCTGATTGAGTGGGCTGGAAGTGTCTCATACTTAGCTTTTGATGTCAAAAGGGTGTTGAATGTAAGGGAACCTGGTTTTATAAGATGTTAACCTGTTCAAGTCTTTGTTCAGGCCAAGGGAGATGGTGACAAATTCACATATGAAGGTCAATTGTGCACTCTTTCTCTGTAGTTGTCTTGTGAAATTCCTTTGTAGAAGAATGGGTACTTTTAAGTCCATTAATGAGTGCTTACTGTATCAGGCCTCTTTATAGAAATATCTGCACACAAAGGCATTTACATAAAAGCATCAGCCTTCCCCAACTTTTACCATATTGTGTTTTATGACACTGTAGTGAGGCGACATGGTCTCCATCCCTGATGGATGAGGAGAGAACTGTGACTGCCCCTTGTGGGTAGCACTGGGATACCAGCAGCTGCTCCTTTTGGAAGCAGAGGGGCAGGATGGGAACTAGAACTATAAAAGGCCACCCCCCTGGGTAAGTGAGGGCAGGATGTCTGCTCTCCCCCGCTGCTGGCTCCTTGACCTGACAAAGGCAGCTGCCATAAACCCGGAGGGAATGCTGGAGCTGCCAGATACTGGGGATACTGAGGATCTGTTGGGGCTGCCACTCACTATCTGACCCAAGGATGTCAATGACAACCCCTGGAACCCAAATAGGAAGTGTAGGAAGGAGCCCAGGGAAGCCGAATAGAGTTTGGCCATGTTGCTGACTATCAGCCAGCCAGCGTGTTGCAGTTGGATTTTCCTGCTGACTCAGTGGCAGACCACATTTCAGCAAGGAGGCCCACATTGGTCTGGAGCCCTCCCAAGTTAGGATGCCAGATAGCTTGGGTGGCTCTCTCACCAGAGAGTTACTCCCCCTCCTCCACCCCTGACTGTAGGCCAGAGATCCTACCTAAAACTGATTGCAGCCTCACCCTGATTGAGGGCCCAGGGTGGACATACAGACAGCATACTGCCCTGCCTGCCTGCAAGCCGGAGCCATTAACTGATTATCTGCCACTCTGATTGAGGGCTTGGCACCTACAGATTTATAACTACCGTGCCTGACTGTGGGCCAGAAACATCAGCTGTGTGCTACCCTGCTTGGGCTAAAAGCTGGGGCTCACAGACTCAATTGTTGCCTAGCCTGGACCTAGTAATCACTGTCAGCTAATTCGTTCTATCCCCTTTCCAGAATGGAGTCCCTCTAGAAGCACTGCAGTGAGAAGAGGGTGTGGTCTCTCCATTCTCCCTCCCCCCCCACCAACAAATAGGGAGAGAATTGCAACCATCTTACTGATAGTACAGGTATTTTCCTATGCCTAGAATAGGAAATATAAGATTGGAAATATGCAGGGCTTGACAAATTCTGGAAAACCCTACTCGCCAGACAAAAAAGGGACTCGCCACCCTCCCCCCCAAAAAAGTGTTTTTTTTTAATAGCATAAATTCCTAATCAGAATGAGAACAGTAATTACTAATGAGTTATTAATAAATATCACCCAAGTTATTAATAAATATCTTATAAACCTCTACCTTTTCCCTCTGCTGCCATGTCTCTTCCACTTGCTCCATCAGCTCCCCTGGTGCCTGCTGCCCCCCAACCCCTCACCCTCCCCTGCTGTCCTGACTCTTGCCCTTGTCACTGCCCTCAGCCTTCCTGAGACCTGCCCCCCTCCACCAGCCCTTCTCTGTGCCCACTCCTCCAGTAGCCCCACTCTGATCATGTGAGCTACCCCTCCTCATCCCCTCTCCTAACACCTCCTCTACACACCTGCCCTGCCTCTCTCCTCTGGTGCTGGTCCCTCCCCTGCAGGTGTCTGCCCTTCTGCTTCACCCCAGAATCCCTGGCACCTGCACCCTCCTGGTGCCTCCCCCTTCCCTCACTGCCCCTGCCGCCTTTGCTCTCTTTTTCCCTGATGCCCACCCCCTCACCACCCTCTGCCCCCGTTCCCCTCATGCCCCTGTGCCCTCACACGACTTGCTCCATCCCTATCCATTCCTCATGCCCACCCCTTCTTTCTAGCCTTCTCCCAGCACCTCCCCCTTCCCCTCTAGCCCCCAGTGCCCTTACTCTCTCCTCTCCCAGAATCATCCTGTCTCCCCTCCCACTGACACCTCCCCTCCTGCCCTTTACCTCATTGTCTGCACTTGGCCCCCTGGGATTTGTCTCTCCTGCACCCCTGTCCCTTGGTGCCTTCCCCTTTCTTTTTCTTCTTCTCCTGACATCCTCCCCTCCCCTCAGCACAAGCCCCTTCCCTATATTTTTCCCCTCCCCTCCCCACAGTCCAGTCCAGCCTCTTCCCCTCCCCCAGGGCCAGCTCTAGGTTTTTTGCTGCCCCAAGCAAAACATTTTTGGCTACCCTCCCCCCCTTTTTTTGTTGTCTTTTACATGTTTGCATTTTGCAATGGGTTTTTTTTTTCATTTTTGTCCCCGCATTTTAGCCCTATAAATAGCACATAGCATTTTCATGTGATTTTTTCCATAAAGGCAAAGGCGCTTCAAGTGAATGCCCCCTTTCACTCACTGCTGGATCACAGCAGCCTTTTCCCTGCCCTGTCCTGCCCCTCCCTATGGACAAGCACCCCTCACTCCCGACCCACAGGGGAAACAGGGTGCAGGGACAGCACAGAGCCAGAGGGGTGCAGGGAACAGTGGGGAGGGGGTACAGGGGTGGCACAGGGAACAGGAGGCACAGAGCCAGAGGGATGCAGGGTGCAGTGGAGGCACGGGGAATGGGACGCGGGGAATGGGAGGGGCAGAGGGATCGGGGTCTAGGGGCAGTGCAGGGAATGGACAGCACAGAGCTGGGGGGGCAGGGATCGGAGGGGAGCAGGGTGAAAGGGCGGCGTACAGTCAGAGAGTCACAGGGAAGAGGGAGAGCAGGGGGTCCGGGGTGCAGGGGAGTAGGGGCAACGAGGGGAACGGGTGGCGCGGAGACAAATGGGCGCGGGCAGCGAGCCGGGTGGTCGGCCGGGAGCGGTCTCTCACTGGCGAGGGGGTTGGGGCCATGGCAGGACTGGAGCCGGCGGGGCGGGGCCTGGCTGCACCGCAGCCCGCTCCCAGGGACACGCAGCCAGAGCTGAGCTGCCGCGGCCCTTTAAAATCAGCGGGGTCATGTCACGCCAACATCCTGGCATCTGCTGGCATCCCACCCTCTGGCTCGTACCCCGCCTCCTCGCGCCGGAGCTGCACACAGGCAGCCCGACACTGAGAATCACTGCGCTTCCCCCTTGCCGGCAGTGCTCCGCTCCTCTGCCGGCTGGCAGATCGGATGGGGCCGCGCCGCCCATAGTGCAGGCTTTGGCCAGCCCATCACAACTGCCCACCGAGCCAGTCCGCCACTGCACTCGCCAGCTGATAAAATCTACTCGCCACGGGCAAGTGGGCGAGTGCATTTGTCGAGCCCTGGTTATTGCCAATGAAATAATCAAATACTTAAACTAAGGCCATAATGTGTCTATTTTACAAATGTGCAAAAGTTAGAGGTGTGCGAAGCCTTTTCAGAGTAAATCAAAACACTTCAAACTCAGGAGACTTGTATTCAGCATAAGCAATATTAATGACTAATTTAGTTAATAGAATGTGCTTAATACCGGCTACTCTTGAGCCCCAAGAGATTATGAATTAGCAAATTAATTCATTGAAACAGAACACCCTTGTTGCTTAAAAATTCAAACAGGCATGGTATTATTCCCTAGACATGTAGTAGTTGTTTTGTGTTTATACTTGGATTTATTGGTCTGGCACACATTGAAAAATGTAAAAGATGACAGCATCAAGATCATGGGCAGCATAACTAAACTACACCTTTGCTGGGCAATGGCTCATGGTAGCCGAAAAGCTTTATGCCAGGCCCTGAAGTTCAAGAGCGTCATGTCTAAAAGAAGGATTTCAGAAGCAAGATCCTCCATTAAGATCTTTACTTGCTTCCTCAAGATCCTTAAATCTGATGACTGACTAATTTGAATGTTTCAACTGACTTTAACTGTCATGGTGGAACACAAGGATAGAGATGGCTTTTGGCATAGCTAGACTGCAGGTATCAAAGGGCTTAATGAATCAATGTCTACTCTCTGAATTCTGTGCAGAAAAGCAAAGAAAGCTAATGAAGTCTTTGGAGCCCTGAGGTAATGCACTAGTGTAGCTAATGCTTCCAAAAAAGAAAGCATGTTCTGTGCTAGCCACAACCATGGAATGTTCTTCGAGCATGGCCCCACACAAGATATATGAAAGTAATCAAACCGGCGACAACAGCATGGATAACCTGTGCAAGAAAAAGTATAACACTAATCTCTGGTAAAAAAGCTACATACCTTTGGTCATCCAACTTGTTTTTTCTATACTACAGTGGTGAGACCCTATAGGGCTGTAGATAAATACACAGAAATCTCCATGGATTCTAGAAGCAAAGGCATGATACTTCTCTGCAGTTGAAGTTGCCAGCAATTTTTTACAAAGTCATCAAGAAATAGGGCATCCCCAAAACGTAGGCTGGTGTAGGGAGAAAATCTTAGCCATTCCCTTCCTTGTTTTACCGTAGTTTTTCTAACATACTTTTTTTCTAGCACTGACCTAGAGAGCAGCCAAAAAAATTGAAGCAGAAATGTTTTTGCTAGGGAAAATGTGTAAAGAATATGTCCTCCTCCATCAGCAGAAAAGTTGTAGACCTGCAGTTGTGATGAGGGAAAGATCATAATCAGCTGTACATATAACAAAAGTATGGCTTTGCTAGTGTGGTTTCTCTTTTGCAATTTCATTTTGTTCTTGTTCAGGGACCCTCGTGAAACATTGGCTGTTCAGATGCAGTGCAAATGATCCTGCTTTGTTCGTTTTGATTTTTTTTAAAAGCAGGAAAACCTCACTCCTTGCTGTGAATGAGTAATACTGGGCATCAGAAAAACACTTTGCCATAGGTTATGGCTATATTTGTTGCTGACTTTTATAGAGTGACAAAGTGAATTACTGAGATCATTTTAAAACAGTAATAAAGCCTTGAACAACAAGAGTTTTGATTACTAGGCCAGCTGAGTTTGAGATTGGATATTTGGGGGTGGTGATATCTTGCTCAATTAACCCAGAATTGTGAGCCAATGTGTTCCCCCACTTCCTTGGCAAGAGTGAGAGTTGTACTTAATTCTAAGTTGTGTGTCACATGTCTCTGTGTTCCTTGCCAGCAAACTATTAAAGACTCTGCCAGTCTAAACCTTGCATCATAGGTACCCCAGTTCTTGGGTTCCCAGAGAGGTCTTCCTGCAGTGTCCAGTGCCTCTGACTGGGCACTCCCAGAAATTATTAGGTTTGCTGCCTCCAAAGAGCCCAGTTAGTTAGGTTAGCTGGAGATGCACTCTTCACCTGAACACACAACACTGACACAGTTTTGGAGAAGAACAGGAATAAGTCTATTAGTAAAGAACAGAAACTCATATGATGCTATACAAGAGAAAGAGAGACGGGTATGCTTACAAACAAAACAAAATAAAACCTGGTATATGGTGACAAACTTAATCTTTTGCAAGTTACAATCTTTGCCACAACAGTTTTCTTGCATCCAGTTACTTGTATCTCTGGTTCTCTAGGCTGGGGGATACAACATTTACAGAATCCAAGGGTGCTGCTAAGTGATGGATACTTAAAAATGCCTTCTTTGCTCCCTTAGTCTCCACGCTAGGAATAATGTATCTCCTGGTGTACTCATTAAACTGCTGCTGGTCAGCTTTGCTTACTATAGAGGTAAATTGTACTTTCATTTTCTTCTGCCAATCAAGATGTCCAGAAAGATAAACACTCATCCCTTTGTATAGGGCAGATTTATGCACTGTCTCCTAAACAGATTTTAAGAATGTATTTCCACCACCCGTATATAACTCTTTGTACATATATCATGCAGTGATTTTTGGGACCAGTGTGTCACCAGTTTACGTATGATATTTTACATGACACCTGTTAAATGCAGGGGGCAGGGATCAGTGTTCATGTTCTGCTTCCTGTCTGTACCTGCCCTAGCCGGGGAAGCCAATCATCCAACTAGCAGATCCAATTTGGTGATGAATCCTGGTAACCTGCCACCTGCGGCACACTGCACCTATGCTAAGAACAAAAACAACCACAGTGTATTGGGAGTATTTCAGGTCTGATATGAGATACAGCATGGTGGACCCTCTCCCACTTGGCATTAAGGAGCTCCTGTGTTAGAGTGGCTGCTTGTAGAAGCTAGTAGGTTTAAACCATAAATCAACAGCTACACTGTTGGAAATAGATCTTAGTTCTGGAAACAGAGTACCATGCAGACAACAGTGACTAGCCTGGGGAATTATAGCATCCTCTTCTGAGACATCAATGCAGACATTGGTTTGCTGTTGGCAGGCATCTACCTGGAAAATACACATCTTAGCTAGCCCAGAGATTTGTGAACCTCCTGATCCATTTATCATAGGTGAAAATTCAAGTGTAATCTATCCAAGGTGCAAAATTGTTTGCTACTAAATTATTCCCAGGAACTGAACACTGACCTTGCCCTGTCTGACTTCAGTTCAGATTTATAACCATTAATAGTGAAAAGTGTGAAAAACTGCAACTAGCTCACAGGTTTTGTTAGGTTTCCTCTCAAAGAGATCCCAGAGTGCTCATTTGCCTTGAAGGTTCTCTCACCTGACCCCACAGATTCCTACCCACCCACTGAAACATCTGTGTGGGAGTGAGGAAGGTAGTTTGGGAGGCAAGATGCTAGCAATAAAGACAACTATGTTGAATGGTAATATAGTTTTAACAAGGTGCTCTGTGCACAATAACTCAAAAAATGAACCAGAAAGCTCTGCTGGCAGAATATTAGCTGTAACAGGTTGCGTTGCCCATGTAGGTATAGTTCAGGTAAAAGCATTGCATTCAACTGCTCTAGAACTACCTGTATAGCCATGTAACCTGAGGAGCATTATGGGAGCCAGTAAAAAGCAGAGGGGAATCAAAGCTTCTCTATGAAACCATGAAGTGGATACACACACACTCACATTGTCTTCTTTTAAACACTTTCTTATAAATTTGATAGTAACTATTCTGTTCCTGATGATTGTGTCCTTTTCCCATCAGGACAACTGGGATGCCCAGCCCTTCCTATCGGTCCTTCTCACCCATTGCATCTATTAGACTTTATTAGGGAACACAATGCAACATGGATCAGCTTCATTTTTGCCTTTTCTTTGTACCAACCTCAGTGTAGCTCTGAATTTAGTAGTGAGCTAACAAGATTGAATTGACTGGTGCTATTTGTTCAAGGTGCATCCCAGTGGAGCAGACCAGCATTGCTCCTGATGGCAGCCTTATGTTCTGTTGATTTCAAATGGAAATTAATTGATGATGGCAGTGCAGTAGGTGTGATGGTGGAACAGCATTGACAGAGTTAATTTGCACAACAGCTGGTGCCTGTCTTGTTGCTTACAACAGAAGTGCACAATTAAGCTGTGTCTAGACTGCATCCTTTTTTCGATAAAGGGATGTAAATTAGGCATGTCGATATTGCAAATGAAGCCAGGATTTAAATATCCCATGCTTCATTTGCATAATGGCAGCTGACGCTTTTTTCCAAAACGGGGCTTTTTTGGAAAAAAATGGCAGTTTAGACGGGAATCTTTTGAAAATAAAACCTTTCAAAAGATCCTGTAAACCTCATTTTTTGAGGAGTACAGGATCTTTCAAAAAAGGGTTTTATTTTCAAAAGATTCCCGTCTAAACTGCTGTTTTTTTCCAAAAAATCCCCATTTTGGAAAAAAGCGGCAGCTGCCATTATGCAAATGAAGCGCGGGATATTTAAATTCCGGTTTTATTTGCAATATCGACGTGCCTCATTTACATCCCTTTACCGAAAAAGGGATATAGTCTAGACACAGACTTATTGTGAGGTCATGTATAAACAGTCAGTTTTATTGGTCAAAACTGCTTGAGCCTGGTAAGTAAGCCAGTAGACTTTCAAGTTTGCACATTGGACTTTACTGTTCCCATTGGGAAGGTTCAGGTCTTCAAAACACTTACCATTTTAAATTTCAGAGAAGAAATGGGCATATTCCACTCTTAGCTAAGTCTGAAATAACTCCACTGATTGCACTGAATCGAAAGTGCTACAGATTGCGCAAATATAGAGGATAATTGTTACAACTCCTTAAGTTGGAGGAAGGTTGGATGGATGAGTTTGTTCATTCAGATTCCATCAGAGATTCTCTGAGGCCATATATAAGCAAACCAAGAAAAGAGAGGGTAGCACAAATCATCAGGGCCTCTGATGACAGCAGAGCATATAGCCAGTTCATAGATTGGTGGCAGATGCTCTGTCTTGCCTGCTCCAGTTGCAGCTGAAAGTACCCTGAAATCTGGGTATGTCGCTTAAGTCAACTACGTCGCTTAAGTCAAAATAGCTTAATTTGGCTTTTGGCACTGTCTTCACAGCAGGAAGTCGAAGGAAGAACGCTCTTCCTTCAACTTCACTTACTCCTCATAAAATGAGGGTTACAGGAGTCAGTGTAAGAAGTCCCTCCAGCTCACCATTATTTCAGAATAATGGCTTGTAGTGTAGACATGCTCTTTGTTATTTTGGAATAACGTCAGTTATTCTGAAGTAATGCTGCTGTGGTGACGTACCCCTAGGCTACATCTAGACTACAAGCCTCTTTCGAAAGACTCTTTCGCAAAAGCCTCTTTCGAAAGAGAGCATCTAGACTGCAACCACTTCTTCTGAAAAAGCGAGCCGCTTTTTTGAAAGAGAGCACCCAGGCAGTCTGGATGCTCTCTTTCGAAAAAAGCCCTGTTTGCAGTCAAGAATGCCTTTTTTTCCCCTGAAAGAGCACTTTCGAAAAAAGGCATTCTTCCTCGTAAAATGAGGTTTACCGCGGTCGAAAAAAACCGCGTTCTTTCAATTTAATTTTGAAAGAACATGGCGGCAGCCTAGATGCAGGGGAAGTTTTTTTTTTGGAAAAAGCCACTTTTTTCCAAAAAAACCTGTAGTCTAGACACACTCTTACTGACTACATTTCAGATATTTGCAGTTCTAAATATTATGCAAATAGTTTCACATGCTGCTCAAATGAGCCAAGAGGATGTAGGTATCTTTATCAGTTTAAAGGGAAATCAAATACAAAATAGGAGAAAAAAGATAAAACAAGAAAATATTAATACAGAGAAAAATGTGATAGAGTGTGTAAGATTATTTTACATTAAAGGACTGAGTGATGGAATAGAAGCAGGAGCTAGGCAAGATAATATTAATGCGATGCATAAACCCATTAATCAGACTCTGTGTTGTATGTGTAACATTATGCACCCTACTGACAGAGCAAGAATATAATAAAAGGTTTATAAATCTATCTGGAAATATATGGAAAATGTGTGGGCTAATTTGAGCAGAGAACTGAGCAGCAGGATCAAAGGGCATCTGAAAGTAAAATAGGTGATTAGCACACATGGAAACAAATGCCTCTAGAATATTGGTAATGACAATTTTCAAATGCTGACAAAAGGGGCCTCTTAAAGGCACATGATATCAAAACAAGGCATGGTTAGGCAGGTTTGCTAAATAAGGATGCCAAGTTATAGCCAAATCCCCAGGCCAGCTACTCATTGTTAGTTAACATATACCTTCTTAGTTAATGGACAATTAAAGAAAAGAAACCATTTTAACGCATAACTGGGTAATTAGTTGTGGTAAGTATCTTACTTTAAAGCATCACAGAAATAGAAGCCAGTGAGCTGAGACAGGAAACCATATCGAATGCCCTTTTAAAAATAAAATGAATATATTAATCTATTATTGATGAGTAAGCCAAAGTCGTTCGTCTGTACCATAAATATATATTTATCTAAAGCCTTTTGTTGTCACATGGCTTACATTTTGAGAGTGCATTATACTCATAAGAACATCTTTTTATTGGCTTCTGGGTTTTACACAAAAGCAGTAAATTAAATGATGGAGTGGTATTAACATTTTGAACAACTGGAGATTAGATTATTTGGTCTGTCGAGTTTTGGATTTGAAAGTTTTTATGTGCAAGTGACCTGTTTTTAGAGGCTAGAGCCCTTAGCCTCTTAAACTACATAATAGCTACTATGAATAACAATAATGCTGTGATTTAAGCTCACCAAAGCAAGGAAATTCTGACTAAGGTTGAAGCCCTTTGCTTAACTTTCTTATACATTTCCTTGGTGGCACGTGCAGAAGATAGATCACATTCTGTTAAGGCACCAAAAATGTCTATAGTAGGCGAAGTCTGAAAGGCCATAATTTTCTCTATATTTCAGAGTGTTTGTGCTTGCGTCTCTCTGTCCGTCTGTCGTCTTTGAGTCTGTTTATTCAAGAACTCCTCCTGAAATGGCATTTTTTTCTTCCAGCGCCCATCATGGCACTGTGGCTCTTAAAGGGGCCACGACCGAATTTTGGCCGCTAGCGCAGTTTTTTTTGTTTGTCTCAACAAGTTTGCCCCAGAGTACCAGCACCTTTTTTCTTACAAAAAAAGCACTGTATAACCCTATTGGGCCTGCAAGGGGGAGGAGTGGAAAAAGGAATAGCTATCTACTATATATTTCAGAGAGTTTGTCTGTTTTTGTATTTGTGTGTCTGTCCCCCAACTGTGGGACATGCACCCCTCCTCTGGCTATGCATGCTGCAGCAGCCATGGACAAGCACTTCTCACCTAGCCCCATGCTGCTGTGGTGAGAAAGGGCTGGGGTTGTCCTCTCTCCTTGGAGCAGCCTGTGTACTGAACCCCTCACCCCTAGCCTCACCTAGAGCAATAATTTAAATGAAGAAAAACAAAAAATATTTCAATTCAGGACCCAAGCAACGCCAGATAAATCCCCTAGTATTTTAATAAGTGTAATAATTAGAGGTGGGCAACATTTCAGCAAATTTTTGTCACCAGTATTTTACATGATTTTGCAACTCTCACATTTTCCTTTTAATTCAGTTTTGGGGGGACTAAAAAATTATTTGTAACAAACTCTGAAAACTCAAAATCTCTGGTTTTTTGCATGTGCAACTTCAAACCTGACTCCCATTTCATCTTTGTTGCGGTCTAGCCCAAGTAATACTTTGCATACATATAAAGCATGCCACAATGATTTGATTGCAAATATCTTGAGCATTTGAGAGGTGGGAAAAGTTGAGGATTAGAACAGTTAGCTGGCTTGCTCGTGGTGTCACAGGTAAATTAGGACTGGAAGCCAGTGGCGGATTCTCTCTTCTCAGTTAGGCTGGTTTTCTAGCCATGTAACTGCATCAACCTCCGTGAAGTTTCTTTTGAGGCACAGTGTGGAGAGTTAGAAAAGAAATAAGCCCAGCTCTCTAAACAGTTAGACTCAAGTCATTCTAGACAAGCCACTCAACTTCTGTGTTCCCATTTTCTTTGCTAGTATAATGGAATGATTATAGCTCTCATTATCAGTATCTAGAGGCCCTAAGGAAATTGGCACCCCATGGTGCCAGACACTGCAAAGGCATATAATCACTACTCTGAAGAGTTTATAATCTAAAGAGATAGGCTAGTTGAAGGATAGAAGGTGAAAAAGGCCTAGAGAGGTGAAGTGATCACACAATGGGATAATGACAGAACCAAGTGTTACCTCAAAAATATTCTCACTGGAGACCACCCAGAGTTACACTAGTATGGGTTTATTTCCACTAGGTAAAACTAAAGAGGAGAAAGCAGCCACCAAAGGTTTAAACTAAAGAAGATAGAACTCTCTCTCTCTCACACACACACCCAAACACACACAGACAAGCAAGCAAGCACACACCCCTCCATTCATTCACTCACTCATTCACACCCATTCATTCCTGCCCTCAGGCATTCACACTCTTACACAGACATATGGGTTGCAGAAGGAGCCAAGGCATGTGGATCCTGGAGGGTCTGTCTGCTCATCATGGCTGGGGAAGCTGGTCAGGAGGAGAGACACTGGAGGGGAGCTTCTCAGGATCAGGGGGAGGAAAAAGAGAGAGATTCTCACATGTGCTCCTTCTCTTTATATAGTGTCTGAATGGCTCCTGTGACTCATTCACCTTGTCATCAGGGAGCATGCCCAGACTTCCCTTTATCCAGCAGGGAGCATGCCCAGACTGTGATGACTCATTGAAATGTGCTCCATTGTTCCCAGTCTTCTTCAAACACACTCTCACTCTCTCTCCATTCACCCAGGGGAGAATGCAGCTTAGGGAAAGTTACAAGCAAGGTGGCTGAGCGTTACAAAGATTACAAAATTGCAGTTTACAGTAAGTTTGAGAGTTACACAGATTACAAAGTTTGACAAAGATCCCAATGAGTTACAGTTTAAAACCTTAGACCTTAGAATTTGGTGTAGCTTCAGAAAATCCATGTATATAAATCAAGGAAGCTCAGGCGGAGGCTTTTTTATGCAACACCAAGGTTGTAGTCAACCGTCCTGACACTCAGTGCAGTGTGTGTGTGTGTGTGTGTGTGTGTGTAAGTGTAAGCCCGTGTGTTAGTGTAAGCCCTATTATTATGCGTGACAGGGACTCAGCATACATGGGTTCTAGTCCAGAAATGACTTACAGTGTGATCTGGTGCAAGCCACCTGGGTACATCATAGAATACTAGGACTGGAAGGGACCTTGAGAGGTCATTGAGTCCAGTCCCCTGCCCTCATGGCAGGACCAAGTACTGTCTAGACCATCCCTGATAGACATTTATCTAACCTACTCTTAAATATCTCCACAGATGGAGATTCCACAGCCTCCCTGGGCATTTACAAACAGTTTGTATAATAGGGATCTTACTGAACCTGCATTTGTAAAGTGAATATTTGTACAGCTCTATGTAGGCAGAAAAATCTTTGTCAACCTGTGGCATAGCTGGACCTTGACTCCAAGCATGGTGGTTGATTCACTAAACTCTGTAGTTTCTATGGAACACCATTTCCTCCTTTACAAGTGCCTTTTCCTAAAACTGGCAGTGCAAATATTTGTGTGGAAGTGGCATTTCCACTGACTTTGTCACCAGACAACCAGAGGCAAAAGAAGTTGCAAGAAATTTTTACTCTGAAGCATTTGTAACTTCATATTTTGATTTTGTAGATGTTTCACTAACTTGAAAAAAGGTGATTATTGATAGGGGAAAAAAATCTTCATTTGGAATGGTAAAGACTTCCATGCACCTCCTAAGACACACTTCATTAGTTTAACATCTTTCTTCGTCCCAATTATTAGCCCCATTATACACATCGGGAAGTTGAAGCTCAAAGGAGTTAAGGGATTTGCCCAAAGTCACACGATGAATCGGTATGAGCGCCAGGAAATCCTTGCTCCTGTGCCTTAAGTTCAAGGGCATCCCTTGGTGTGCTGTAACTCTAATACAGTTAAGCATAGTTGTTCACAGATTGTTTGCTGTTCCATTGGCTGGGATCAGAGAACTGGAGTCATGGGGAGTGGTGCAGGGAGGGGAGACAGTGCTTGTGGATGATGAATGTCAGCAAAATGTCTCCCAGCCCACAGTCTGATTACCCATGGGCCACATGTTGCCCATCACTGCTTTAGAGTGAAATTCACTTCAGGGAGGGCACCTAAACAAAGCCTATTTGCCCCCCCTCCCAATTCCTATTAATCCTTATTTTTCATGGGTTTAAATGGTTCATTGGCCTTGTGCTATCCCTCTGCCCTAGGGTGGATTGATTTGTGAGTTTTTGGCTTATGTCTGGGGGAGATGCCACGGAATTAAGGTTTGCTTTGAGTTTAAGGATCAACCGAACACCCCCTTATGTGAGTTTTATTAAAACTGAGCTTATTTTTTCTGGAAGAAACAGGGGAGGGAATCTTTTAAAATGTATAGTTTGGTAGTATATATTACACATTCTCATCCTAGAAAGTCCCTGCTCTGTGTAGTGTGTGAATTGTGTTAATGTTATACACACCTTTACTATGGCCAAGGAAGTACACTCAGGTTGTGAGCAATGTTCCCTTTATTTTTTTTTCCCTCAATCTGTGAGTGGAATAAATTTTGGTATGTGCACCAAAGCATGTGAAGATGTGCACCACCAATATAAACACATACTTCTGACTGTGGGTGCTCTGCTAATCAACTCGGCTGCAGTTGAATCTCTCCTGGGGTGACCACCTAAGCACCCACAGCTTACAGGGAACACTGGTTTGTGAGTTTTGGGAATTGATGTTCAGATCCATTTCAATGTGAATTAGGTGCCTAAATACACTTGGGGATTTGCCCTGAGAAGCTGGAAACCTGGGGGTCTCTTCATTACACACTGTTTGGCTTTGGGCAAATTGCTTAGCTGCTCTGTGTTTCAGTTTCCCCACTTGTAAAATGAGGACAGAGATGCTTATCCTCCATTGTAAAGAGAGCATTTGAATTACAAAAGTGCTGTGTATTACAGTATGACTAGAAAGACATTTTTATGTATTTTTTTAAATTAAAATTGTTGCCTTTTTCATTTTTTTGCCATTTTTTTCATGATTTTTAACCAAATTAATTGAATATTTTAGCAAACTTTATAAAACCTCTGTGATGGGATGGTCACCTCCCCCCTTTTGCCCTGAGAGGGTGATGGCAGAACAAGAAAGGGGCTAATTAACCCAACAGGCCACAGCTAAGGGGACTCTGGTTGCTAAGCAATCCCCTAATTGAATGAAGAAGTCCATCTGAGAAGGAATGAGCTGGGCCTGGACTCTAAAGACAGGAAATTGGAAGTTAAGGGTGCCACTGGGAAAGTCAGCTGTCATTCTCTGGGAAGGGGAAGAAGAGTGTAGTGCTTATACACACAGAGGAGTGGAACTAGGAGTGGTAGGAAGCGGTCCAGGGAAAGAGCAGAGAGGGCTGGCAGAGGAAAGCTCAGATTGGTTGCTTGACTGGAACTCGGAGTAGAGACTGGAACCCTTATCAGCCAATCAGTGTGGCAGCAAAAGGGCAGACTGCCTAGATCAGTTTAGGAAGAGGGATTTAGGTACCTGAGAAGGGGGGGAACGCTGGGAGACTTGGCCAGAGGGCTGAGTCACGAAGTGGATGCTGTGGTTCCTAGAATGAGAGGAGGACTGCAGACCAGATAGAGAAACAGCTCCATGGCAGGACAACTATGAAGGGGGTGTTGACTTCAAGAGCTAACCCTCAGAATGACTCTTTCTCCCCTGTTGAAATTTGTAAGACCCAGATCTTGCAACCTTTATTCAGGTAAAAATAGTTGCTTTCTTCAGGATTTAGCTTAAAGAGATGTGCAAATGTTCTAAGCATCTGTGGGGGTTTTTTTTTTTTTTTTTTTACCATTTGCATGAAAATTTTGATGATACAGTTTTATAATAGATTACTGCTGAGTGCAACTTAATTTGCATGTTCCTGCGACATTGCAGAATTCTTGTATTACAAATGCTCTCAGACTCAAAGGTCTTGACAGTTGTTTGAGTGAAATGGTTTGCTAAAGTATCTATCTATCTATCATAGTGCCCTGAAGCCCCAATCAGGGCTGTGCACCATGTGTGTATAATAAGTTCAGTGCTGCAAAGTACACTGATTGATACGCAGCTATTCAGTTATTCTAGGAGACCTGTCTAACTTTTGGATTTCACTGACGGGACTAATGGTGTAATTGGCTGCTGCCAAATGCATGTTTTGTGTGATAGCTGATTGCCAACACTTCTATACAGTATTTCTTCCTGAGCATTTGGTAGGTTCAGTCGCCTGTTCCCTATCTGCATGGCTTTTCCTGGAAGCAGACAGTTGCATCCTAATGTGGTATAGGCAGTGATAAGCAGAAAAAGTGTATGCAGAAAGGTTATAGTTAAAACTAGAAGGAGCACAGATATGGAAAGCCAAGGATTATGTGAAAGTGGATTTAATAATACCACTTGGGAATTATCCAGCTCTAAGCCAGGCCCCCAAGTCTGAGTACTTCCTAGTAAAATGCTACAGAAACTTCAGGGATAGGCGAGCCTTTGCTTTTACATGAATGATAAGGACATCAGCTGAAAATCACTTGTAAGGCATGTTAAACCCCCATGTTCCAGGGTATAGGCCAACCGCTAACTACTTGGGATTAAGAAAAAATTCCACCATAGGAGATTTATTGAAAAAGTAACCATTTTACACCTGCATATGATACTGGCCACTAATGGAGACAGGATACTTGATGGACTGCTGGTTTCAGCAAATCAGGATGTAACTGTGCTCCCATTGTGACAGTCTAAGGAACAAGCCTGTATCAATTGTCACTTACAGAGGTAATGGTCATTGTGAATTAGATACTTCATTTGGTAGCAGGGACCTGACAGGTTGTGAACAGACTCTCTGGGGCAAGCAAGCAGGGCTATCGGCCACTGAATAGCTCTGGTGAAGCAATGGGGTTATTACTGGCGGAACCACTGACTTTTTAAACAACTCTCTTGCCTAACAATAGCACAGAGAGGCTAGAGCATGAAAGAACAGCGTGCTTTAAAAAGGAGACCTGTTCTGTGGGCAAGTGAGCCCGGTCCTTTGTGAGAAACAGAGGACACAGTTGTACAAGTGGGGAAGGTGGGACATGCCTTTTCCCAAAGACACTAATCAACCCCAAGGGGTCTCAGGCTTGGTGAGGACTCTGGGGATGGAGGTGATAGTATTCAAGCATATATTTTGCCTAGATCTGTAACTCTCCTGTGCTGTCTAGGAGTAAAGTATACATGGTTAAGAAGTTCCTTTTCATAGCTTGTGGTCCTTACTGTAATGGCATTGTACTGTACTGATTTTCATGGAAGTTTTACAATCCGAAAATAGTCAGTGGGTAAGAGATGCCCAACACCCCTAGGGGCATAGAGGGCAGCAGGCAGGGGAATGAGCAGGCAGTGGGAAGGTGAGAGATTGCCCTACTGCAGCAGCAACAGTCTCAGATGCAGTCTGTGCCTGGGGCTCTACAGGGAAGAGCTGGATCCAGGGAGTTCTTGAACTTGCAAACTGTGGGTTAAAACCAGGAAAAAACTGAAATACGTGGTTTTTTTTCAAAATTGTGGGAATATTGGGGAGAAATCCAATAAACCCCCCAAATTCCTTAACTATAAACCCAAGTGCTCGTGAGGGAAGAGCTTCAAGGAAAAGTGTGCATCGGGGGTGAGGTAGGCTGAGAGGGTCCAGCACTGGTCTTGGGGCTGAGGTCAGCTAGACTTCAGGGTCCCATGGAGGGAGTCTGCACCACAGGAACATGTCCTAGAGGCCCGAGCTAGAGACAGTGACTGGATTCACCCCAGACCCAGCTGTTGGGAAAGTACATGGGAAGCCCAATATTAGATTCAATTATAACAGCCTGATGACTATCTGCTAGGGGAACTTAAATGGAGTTGTAACACCTATTGTCGCTATGACACTATTTTACCCTTATGTTGCTGTTAGTCCTAGCTAGCAGTGACCATTCTATCTACAGCTGCTGAGTGCATTCGTTAATGTTAAGATGCATGAGTCTCCAGTTACACAGGGATCTGTTTGTTTGCTTTTGAAACAATTCTATTATTTTCCCCTGTAATCAGTGCCAAAAAAAATAAAATAAATTAAAAGCCTTAGTGTTCCTACAGTAATGATGACTTGTAATTTTGTAACTCAGCCAAGCTTTTCATAGGTTCCCAGTAGCCTATGGGAGGCAATCAAACTTGTCTATTGTAAATCATCTGGAGTGTGAAATAGGACTGTGTTAAAGGTGAGATGCTTATCCATTGATTTAGTTTGGTTTTTTTTTAAATCAGATATAAGGATGCCTTGCTATTTGAAATTCCCTTTTATCGAGACATTGATTTTGGGCATTTTGATTTTTCTTGGACTTTTTCACTGAATGAAAACTAGTTTGTTTTATATTTACGTAGTGCGTGTGTGCGTGTGCGTGCGTGCGCAAAAGAGAGAGAGACGAGCCCCATGGTTTTACAGATGCCCTGAAAAGCACTTAAACAAAACCAAACCTGCCTAGATTTTCAGTTAGGGTATATTTATATAGCAACATTATTTTGAAATGACTAACTTTATTTTGAAATAACTTAGTCTGCATCTACACAGCGGGCAGTTATTTTGAAATAATGGCGAAATAATATCAAGCTGGAGGACTTCTCACTCCGACTCCTGTAACCCTCAGGCTACGTCTACACTGGCAGCTTCTTGCGGAAGAACAATCATTCTTCCGCAAAAACTTGCTGGCTGTCTACATGCACGAGCATTCTTCCAGAAGTAAATTTACAGTATAGCGTTGTAAAACAGGGCTTCTTCTGGAAGAGTTATTCCTCTCCCCACGAGGAATAAGCCCTCTTGTGCAAGAGTTCTTCCAGAAGAGGGCAGTGTAGACAGGCAACATGAATTTCTTATGCAAGAAGCCCCTATAGTTAAAATGGCCATCAGAGCTTTCTTGAGGAAGAGAGCGTCTATGCTGCCATGGATACTGTTGCGCAAAAGCACATGGCAGTGTAGACTCTCTTGTGGAAGAGTTTTTTTGCAGAAGAGTTCTTGTGCAAGAAGCTGCCATTGTAGACGTAGCCTCATTGTACGAGGAGTAAGGGAAGTTGGAGGAAGAGCGCTTTATTTCAAAATAAGTACTGTATAGATACTCCCAATTTCGAAATAAGCTACGCAATTCATGTAGCTCAATTTGCGTAGCTTATTTCAAGTTAAGTCCTGCTGTGTAGACGCACCCTCAGATTTTTTTCAGTGCTGTTTGAAAGGCCATCTCAGAAGCTTAACAGAGTTCTTGCCCTCATCACATTTTATTGAATCTCTCCCATTTTTTTCCAGGCATTAAGTTATTTTGGATTTGTTAACATATCCTTTTGGATGGAGCCTTCAAAGTAGGGCACGGTGTTCCGGATGAGACATGCTTAGCTTTGACCATAGTGCTGGTTGGCAATATCCATAGCAAAATTATTAAAAGATGATCCATAAATAGTAGCTGTTGACAGTGTATTATTTATTTTAAATATCTTGGCAATAATTTGAATAAAAGAAATACTGAGTATTTTCCACTTAGGCAGGTCAAATTTAGGTTCTAATCTACCCAGGAAATATACTTTTAGAATATGTTTTGTTACGTCTACTTCTTTTTACTAAAAAACATGAATAGTGTCAGGCAAAATAGGCAGAAATATACAAGGCTCTGGTCTAGCTAATGGTTAGATGCAGGATGGGGAGTCAGAACTGTAGATTCTATTCCTGGTTCTGCTGTGGACTTGCTGTGTTAACATCTGTTTTACTCATCTGTCTATGATACTTCCCTGCTATAAGGATAACACTTAAACTATGACTGTGTAATGTTAAAATGAGAATGGTTATGCTAATACCTATTGTTACACTACACCCTATATTCATCAGGGATTAGGACTGACATAATTATAATGCAATTTGTACTGATGAGTCTTGTAAGGTGTCATTGGAAAAGTTATGATTTACTGAGTGATTATCTTATTTGTGTGCATACACCATTTTTGTATTTAAAGTTATGAATATTAATTATGTACTTGTATTTCAAATGTAGTTACACCTGAGTGACATCATCTGTAGGCAAGATGCTTCCATCTTGTCAAGGGTCTATTCAAGGTAATGGGCCCCTGGGAAAAACAATAGGCCTTAAGAGAAACTTATCCCTCACCTGAGGAGCTTCCTGAGAATTCTCTAGCCTGAAATGACTGCTATGACTCAGCAGGGCATGCAAGGTCATATGACTAGACCACATGACACTGATTTCCATTTTTAGTACCTGTATTTTCCCACAAACTGGGCTGGGAATAGGGTTGCCAGGTGTCTGGTATTCACCCGGACAGTCCGGTATTTTCGCCTCCTGTTCGGTAAAAAAATTCAGAGAATACCAGACACCTGAGATGTCCGGTATTTTCTGAAATTTTCCTAGCCAAGAGGCGAAAATGCCAGGCACCTGGCAACCCTACAAACACTCAGCTCCTGGCCTCCATCCCCCCCTTCCCGCACGCCCCCCAACACCCCCAGCCTCCCGACCCCAGCCCCCATGCTTACCTGGTTCCGCAAGGCTGCCGGCACAAAATAGCTGCCGGCCAAAAGACCGAGGGGTCTTAGTGCTTCCCCTAGGTCTTAGTGCTCAACTGCTCCCCTGTTCCTATACCTGCAGTCACTAAAGGGAACTTGCTGTTTTGTTTTAATTATTTTTTGGGGGCTTAAGTCTTGGAGTCCTCTTTGTTTGTTTGTTTGTTTGTTTTGTTTTTTTTGCTCAACAACTTTGGTCTGCCCTCCCCTTCTCCCCAACAGAATTTTTCCCGGTGGTTTTTTTTTTTGGGGGTGTTCAGTATTTTTGTTTCAACAATCTGGCAACCCTAGCTGGGAACTCTTTTTGGAAAAAAGGTTTCCCACCATTTGTTAAAGCTGTATAAGACAGGGAGTGACATCTATTGTTCTTCACTGCCTTGAGAATCTGCAAGCCTACTTGTATCATCAGTCAGGATGAGCAATTGCTAATTTATATCCAATCTTCCTAGTTCTTTGGCCTAGTTTGTGGTTTTGTCTATTTACTGGGTAATCTGCTTTGATGCGCATGCTATCTCTTTTCACTTATCTACAAAAGATAGGTTTTAAAACCTTTGACTAAAGTGTCTGTGGAAAAATCTCAGCTTGGTTTAACACAAGCGTATTGTGCATATTCTTCTCCACATTGAGGGAGGGGTGAACTAGGTAACAAAGTCATACTGTTCAGAGTTTCAACCAGGGCAGGGTGATTCAGCTCTGGGGTCCTATACTGGGAAGCTGGGGTTTATTTTGGCTGTAGCCTTTATATTGTTGGTCCATGCTGAGGCTGGCTGCATGCAATTGCAGCTGGGTGTGTCCCTAACTGTTTGAATACTGGTGGGAGTGGTCCACAACTTGTCACACCAACACAGGCTGAGAGGGAGCTTTGGCTGGTGGGTGAGAGGGCTTAGTAGTACCCCAATTCCAGGTGGCACCTCAAGGGGAACCCATCATACCTGAGTTAACCTCTGAGCATGCCGAGCATAAAACTGATGTGTAGAGACAACTGACCAGTTTCAATGGGAGCTAGCTGCTTGTGCAGCTAATGAAATTTCTCTGCCTTTTCCTACCTGCCTCTTGAGTGCTTGCTCAACATTACACCTACTTCACAGGCAATACATGAAGCGGGGGGGGGTTTGTTTGTTTTGTTGGCCTGAAGACCTTGTCCAAGGAACACGCCTGCTTTTTCAGAACAGTTTCCAAAAAAGTGGATGTGGTGTTTCATCATCCCTGTATTCCTCTCACCGAAGGGCCAAATTTCAGAAAAGCCTCTTTCGGAACAAAAATGGAAAAAGATACGTAAGTTGCAGTTTGCATATCTTTTTTCCAGGCAGTGTAGACATAGCGTCACAGGGAGAGGTTCAGGTGGTTAGGCTGCAATGTGGTGTTCCCCTTTTCCATCAGATTGGAGGGGGAGCGAGGCCCCCATGTGTTAGTGTCACCCTACAGTCACAGGAGGGGCCTAAATAATAGTTTGAGGTGGATGGATTAGTTGAAGCCTCATTAGGAAGTTATGCATTGGTTGGGTCCTTTCAGGTGCTAAAGGGTATCTGGAGAAAGCTATCTGCAACTTCGGAATTAAAATCACAGACATGAGGTCTAGATCTGGGTCTTGCTTAGCACTGGTTGAAAAAAAAATTGAGAAGTTTTTGATTGGCAAATGCATTTCTATAAAACAGGCAAATGCAGTTCAGCCTAAATCTAAACTGTGTGATGAAAGAAGGCTGAATCAAATCCTTTGATTTTTCTTGATTTGTTTTGATAATCTCATTGTTACGTTTCAATAAAGGAAAACATTGCTTCAACTTCATGGCCTCTATTTTTTTCCCTGAGTTTTTTATATTGCATTACAATATAGTATGTTGTATTTATACATTTGTTATGCATACATACATAATTTATAATGTTTAGACACTTTCACATTGAAATGTTTAATGTTTCCACGCTGATATTTTAAAAGCACTTTTGATCAGTGAGAAATTCTCAAGTGTTAGTATTTCCTGTGGAATGGAAATTTCCATTTTCTAACCATCTCTAGTCTTGGGTTGTTCAGATCTGGATTGTGGTTTTAGGCCTCTCTCTCTTAGTCAAAGATAATAACTGAGGTACTGCAGCTAAAAATAGCTTGTGTACATGAGAACATGATATTCTCATCATGTGACCCTAAGAGAAATGAACGCTAGGCTTGGAAATCCAACATATGACTGCAGCTTTCAGTCCATTTCCCTAATTTTAAAATTAGGTTTGTATTCCTTTGTAAATGTGTTGCAAAGTAGTTAGATTATCTCTGTCCAAAACTCTGTACAGAAAGCTAAATATACAAATGCTAAATGTTAGTTAGGCAAGCAAGTGTTTCTTGGCCTACACCCAGGCAGTCCTGAAAGGGTGAGGCTCATCCCAGATGGTCAGGACTTCTATTTTAGGATGTACTTGAGGGGTTGGCTTTCATAATCCATGTTTTCTCAGCAGCACAGAAAGAGCTATTTATGCACTATTTTGCAGAACTAAACAGAAGTAGTTCTTTGCTTTAAAGAACTCATACTTACCTTCATTTGTTTCTGAGGATTGTACCTCTTTATGCTAGTCTGCCAATAAACAGATTGCAAGAGCAGGTGACTGTCACATAGGGCATGGTGTAAGCCATATGGAGATGTAATTTGCACATGGTGCAATTCACTGCTCGGATAACTATGAGCCTAACTCTTCTTAGCTGGGTAGACAAGAAATAGGGCAGGATTTGTGAACCAGATGAGCATGTGATTGATCAGAGTCTCTAAAGGAAAGCAGCCCTTCTGCCTTAACTTCACTCTGGCTTAGTGCTGCCTTCAAGACATTGTTCCATGCATAAACTAGCACCAGCAACTCAGATTTACAGCTGGCTCAATTGTAACTCTGATCTCTCAACAGCTATTACAGACGTACATAGCAATGTCAAAAAAGTTTCTTACAGCTGGGGATTCACAATTCATGAGTCCAAGCAGCTAAAGCTTCAGTGGAGTGGACAGAGAAGTGGATTCCAACTATTCAGGTTGCTACCAGCAGCACACTGATGTGTATTTTGGTGTTGCAATCTCTGTTTCCCCACTGCTCCTGTCACTGATACTGCTCTGGCTCGGCTGTGTAATAATTACTAGCTTTACAGTAAATAATGATCTCTGGGTGACTTTTGAATGGTCCTGTGTGGAGCAGTTATGAATATCAGGCCCTGGGTACTTAGTCTTGCAATAATGAGCACCTAGCTTTATGGCAGCAACAGCCAGACTGATATCACCCAGAGTGTTTGATTACTCAAAGAGGTGCACTTATAGTCATGGTTTCAAGCCAGGAGGCAGAACTGAACAGGTTCCATTATTTTGATTGTGCTTAGCAAGCTTATGAGGAAGGATGGTAATTTTAATTCCATGTTCTTCATATAATAAGGCCCTATGTATGAAATTAACAATACTGGTGCGAAAATGGTATTGTTTTGGGGAAGGGGCAGGGGCGGACTGGCCCGGCAGGATACTGGGAATTTCCCAGTGGGCCATCGTCTGGTGGGCCGTCATGTCCGTACGCCGTTGCCCCCCACTCCGAGTGGCTCCGCGTCCATGCTGTATGCGGCACACAGAGCCCGACCCGCCGCCTGCGCCATGTGCCGGACATGACGCAGGGGGCGGGGCTTGAGGGGCACGCAGAGGTGATGTCATGGGGAGGGCCGTTCTCAACCCATTTCCCGGGCCTATTTTGATTGCCAGTATGCTCCTGGGAGGCCGGGGGGGGGGGGAGGCTAGAACAATTTGTAGAGTGGGGGAGGGGGTCACTGAGAGCCACTGAACCAAAATGTAAATCCTGTCTGTGATGGAAATCACTTTGTCAGGGTGTGGCAGTATGTGCCCCCCCACCCCCTTGTTCTAGCACTGATAAGTGTCTCTCAGCACAGTGAGGGGCTGGGCAGTTAGTGACCCTAGTTGTTCAATTCTATAATCCCTGCGCCTTGGCTACAAGTGAGAGTTTGTTCTGCATAATGACCATACAGCTATTTCTTAATAATGGAGAGGGAGTTACAAGATCTTTCACTTTTTCCCAATTTAATATTTATAAGTGGAACAGCTCCAATGGGAGAGATTTAGTCACCAATGGAGAGATTGATATTATAGCCCAGTTGTTGGGGCATTCACTGAGGAAGCAGAAAATCCTACATGCTAGTTCCTGAACCATAACAGGCAGTGCATGACCTCTGAATCTGGGTCTCCTACAGCCCCATCAGTGACCTAATGACTTGGTGGTATGAGCCTCCTCCCCCGCCATGAAAAATGTTGAGGCTACGCCTTCATTCTGCATTGGAACTGAAACAGAGGCCAGAACCCTGAACATTTTTGTGAAATGGATGTCTTGTTTTCCAGCCAGTGCCTTCTCCAATCCCATTATGTGGCTGCTGGTATTAAGTGTGTATGTATATAGACCACTGCCACACAACCACATGACTAAATCAAGTCTTGCCACTGCCAACATTTCTCCATCTGTGGAGAGGATGAGCAAAGAAACACGACAGACCTGTAACTGCGTTGCTTAGGGCACGATTGGAAAGAGCTCAGATACTACAGTGGTCAACAGAAGTAACAAAAAATCCTGCTTTCCCATTAGTCACAGAACAGCAGTAGAAGAATTGTACCTGCCAGTTCTGAGAAGTACTGTGCCAAGAGCCCTATGTTCAAACTTGACCTCTAAACTTACACCCACATACTAAAAAAGGCTCCTTTGAATAAACTTTTATCTAAGAGCCAGTCTAGTGCAAGGTGAAAGCATGAAGCTGAATGAAGGAGATAGTGTGTAAATTTGCACTTGGGTTCAGAGTTGAGAATGGAGACCAAATCAGTTCCATGGTTCAAGCTCAAGGGTGATGAATTCTTGCGGTAGTACCTGTTATCATGAAACGTGTTGTGTTTATAAGCACTTTAGAAAGGTGGCACCGTCTTCATTGGCATTCCTGCTGTAGGCCTAGGGTGAAGTTCTGGCCCCATTGAAGTCAAAGTGGTAAAATTCCCACTTGACTTCAGCAGACTAGAATTTCACCTCTGGTTCTCTGCACCCTTGATTTCTCTCTAGATATCAAGGTCCAGTTTCACAACCAGTTTTTACCTATTTTGTGCTGCTGAGGTGATGCCTGAGTGGTGGTCCATATCAGTGAAATTGGACCAGTGTTTCTTTACTGAAGTGGAAACCACTCATGGAAACACAGATTATTTAAAAGGCCAGTAACTGGTATTGGTTGTCTGAAAACCTGCTCTCGTAAGTTCCTGCATTCACCAGCAGGAGGCAT
Source organism: Rafetus swinhoei (assembly GCA_019425775.1). NCBI lineage: Eukaryota > Metazoa > Chordata > Testudines > Trionychidae > Rafetus > Rafetus swinhoei. The sequence goes on along the minus strand of CM033437.1, from coordinate 197,579,825 downwards.
CTGCTACAGGCATCTTCAAAGAAGCATGTGTGGGCTGGGGAAGGATAGATTTTTTTTTTTTTTTTTTTTTTTTTTAGGAAAGAATGAGCTGAATGATATAACATTAAAAAGCCATTGTGTTTTGTCAGGCTAAATAAGATTGACTTTTATTAAACTGGACCCCTCCCACTTTCTGTCATTCCAGTTTGCATAGAAATGATGCTTTATTGATTTAAAAACATTTTTTGGCTCCTGAAAGCTTACTGATTTCATTTCCTGCATTTATATTCCACACAAACTTTGTTAAAATTTCAGAAAGCTGTTGGAGCTACTGCTGCCTGTATTATTAATAGTGATATTTTGTGGAACAATACTTTCCTAAACCTTCCCAAAATATGTTTGATGAAATAGCTTTTTATATTTATATAACCAGTTGGGCCATTAAAAAGGGGAAAGATGCCCATTCAGCATTTATATTAGGAATTTTCCTTTGTCTAGGAAGCATTTGAGAATTGCTTCAATTGGTCAATCTCCTCTCAGTGCACCATAAACGATCTTAGTCTAATATATTGGTCCTTCAGGTTTCATGAACATGAATAACTGAGGCTATCAGTGGACAGACAGAGAGCTGGTTAAGTTGAAGAAAAAGTAATAAAATGCCTCTCTATGAGGACACACAAGCCCAGAGAGACTGATATTCATTTCCTTTCTTGTTTTCATATAATATCTGGCACAAATGAAACCTCATAGTAATTCTCATTTTAGAATCCTTCAGACAATAAGGTTTATTAGCTTCTCAGTGTAGAACAGTGATACTCAGATCTCAGTGGTTCAGGAGCCAAATTGGCAATCAGCATTACCTGAAAGAGTAGTGTGAATTCACTGTTTCATTTACTATAATACTAGTCACATTTAAAAAATATCATGGGGAAATATTTAGTTTATGGGGTTGAGCCCCTACATCTCCTCTTGAGAGGTGGAATACTAACTGGAGATGTATGTTCTCAGTACACTGATTCAAACCTTTCATTCTGCTGGCCTCTACCACATACTGAGATAAATGGGACCATTTGCATGGATAAAGATGATTGGCATGAATAGCATCAGTATATACGTTATAAAGCTTTACATGCAGCTAGTGGTCTGTGAAACAGAGAATTTGGTTCTGTAAAAATATTGGAAAAAATAATGAACCAAGCAAAATTTCTCAAAAGGGCCCAGATTTCCATCTTTATAAGCTATATCAATATGTTCCTACATGATTGTAATGCATTGAGGTGGTTTCTGCTAACGTGGTAGTGTTTTGGTTCTAGTTCGGGATGTAGTGATGTTACCTCTAAGCCTGTGTGGGCTTTTTCTAAAAAGTCTCTGTTGTTTTATTCAAACAAAAACTTTTTCAAGTGGTTTTGGCAGAAGCTATGTTCTGCATGTAGAAAGGCAGCTATTGCTTTGATTGAATTCCTTATTAAAATCAGATAAACTTGGTTGGGAATTTTTTCAATGCCAAGTCATTGAAATCAAATGTTACAAGACAAGGTCAGTTTGGTGAATTTTCCCAACTTGAAAAGAATGTTGAAAAACATTTTGGAATTGTAGACTTTTGACTTTTTTCCAGACAAAAAATGTATTTCTCTTTAGTTCGAAACTACAGTACTTTGTTTTACAATTTAACTTAAATGTCTAAGCAAGAGGTTTAAAAAGAGAGGAAAAAAATTAAAATCAAAACAAAATATTTCAAAATTATCGAATAAGAATGTTTTCATTTTTTGTTTTGTTGGTGCACAATTTTTTTTTTTTTTTTTTTGGTAACTTCTATTTTTATTCTGATAAACTCTGGAGATTTAAGAAAAAAGACCTCTTGCAGGATGGGAAAAGTTTTCCACCAACCACTACTTACATGCCCTTCTACTTAATAAACCCCTCCTCTTATAAACTCTTTCAGTTTTGTATATTTTAAGGTAGTATTGACTGTATGAGAGGATAAAAAAGGGTTATTTTGCTTTTTCTTTCAACTTTTCTATTACTGAAGTGGCAGTCTACCATTTTGCAACCTAGTAAGAATGGATAAAATGGCAATGTGTAAGCCTTGTTCAAGATAAGACTTTTTTTTTAATTTGACCTGGCCCAGGCCTTTTGAAGTTTGTCCTTATAAGATATCTGCATACATTGATTCTGCTGGGGTGACATTGTCAGTAATCAGATGACACCTGGTCAGATGCTCTAAATATCTGTGGCTTAAACAAAAGTATAAATTGTAAAAAGTTCTAGTAGAGAGTATGGAAGAAATGAAACACAGAAATGTAAATAGATTGGAGTAGGGATCACATCTAAGAGTTTGCAATCTATAATATAGCTATAATACTTATAAAACAACTAAGAAGCATTTGGTCTTCAAAGAAGGACCCTTTAAAGTAAAACAAAAAAAGGGAAAAAATGTGTGTGTTTCAGATGGTTCATTCAAAGGAGAGTACACCAGAATTCAAATAGTTTGATAAAAGATTTGGACATAATATGAATAATCTAGATTGTTCAACACCAACCTCAGGAACAAGAATCAGTAAGAAACATAGTATGCAAATGAAATGAACCAAGTGAGATTATAAAGGGTATAACAATCTTCCTCTACGGAATGAATCAAAATGTACTGCAGCATAAAGAATATACCCTTCTGAACAGCTGTCTGTACACACTGTTGATTTTTGTCTAGAGTGGATCTTGTGGCAGGCAGTTATCCCTTCTCTGATCTCACTTCTAGCTTGAATCCGATTACTGGGAATTCTTGCAGAGCCAGGAAAGAGAGTGTATGCAGGTAGATCAGATGGGCATAATTAGTATTTTCTTTTTTTTAAAGTAATTTGAACCTCTGAGTATGGTACAGAAATAATGTTGGAAAAAAATTCAAGGAAACGTGTGTTTTGCATTGTTTGTTGTGTGCTTTACAGTAACAAAGGGGCTCTGTGCTGTGTTACAAGTGACTGAGAGGTGAAAGGCTCTGCGTCAATTAGTCAGTTCTTAAGCTAACTCAACTGCAAACAAAACAAAAAAACCCCCTCCGTATTCTGGGATGAGCCACTTAAGGCTGCAGACCCTCGTCCTTTGTAGCACCAAACACAAGGTCATGTTATTTATAAATGTATTTGTAGGTTACCTGAAGTGCATCTTTTAAATAAACAGTCAGTTTATTTTTGTAATATAAAGGGTCATCCTGGGGCAGGTGGGTAACAAGGCATAGCTGTACATTTTTCTGATAATTACCACCACTTCCAGAGGTGGTAATTATTAGAAAAAATATGATCTTGTGCACTCTTGACTGCCTATTAGAACAGTTTCACACACACCCCCACTTGTGAGATAAACAAATGGGGAATTAGTAAGATCAGGTCTTAGCATAAAAGAAAATGTAAATGTATGCAAAGGTTCTCCAAGCCTTTTTCTCAACATGCTACAACATCTAGGGTATAGAGGACAGCAACCAACTAATCCTCAGCCAAAACGCCCTTGGTTTATGATAAGGACACTAGGGCAAATCTCTGTTCTTAACAAATGTGCTGCAGTTTATTTTAATGAAATATCAGAGCCTCTGATATTTTAACCTTGTTTTAAATAGTGTTCTACAGTAATAACCTCAAACCAGTAACACAGATATATTGTAAACTGCAGCCATTTTGGACCATAATTGTAGAATACTACAGTATTATAAAATATAAAGGTCCATGCAAATTATTGTGCAGCTTATCTACCTCAAAAGGTTTTGCCATCTCTAATGGGGTAGTGCTGGCCCTTTAAAAGAAGAGGAAGCTGGAATACTTTGAAATGACCAAAGACAGAGGAAATGGGCTGATAATGGAAGAGAAGAAGTTGGAGCTGGGGAGAAGCCCCAGGATACTGATCCTTTAATGGCCTGGGATCAGGAGCCCTATAGTGTGTGTGTGTGTGGGGGGGGGGGGGGGGAAGGCTCCATTTCTTCCATCTAGTTGAAAGGAGCACTCTGAAGGAGGGCAGTATATAGAACAGGAGACACACCGGCAAGAGAAGGAAGTGATCAGGCTAAATCTAGGTAGACCACGCTAAGGGAAGCAACCCCATGAAGAGCAGTGTGTGGCAGGGGCAGAGGTCTGTGTGGATGACAGAGGAGTAAAAGCCTAAGTGTGTAACCCTTTGGACTACAGTGATGTATTTTATTGATGGGACTGCTTATCATTAAGCCAGGTGGAAGGTCTAGATGTGGCCCTGGAGAGGAGAAACAGTGGGAGGCTGCTGTAAAGGGAACTCATTCTCCAAAGATTGCTATGTCCAACAACATGGATCCACTGAACATGAACAATGTATTCCATGTCTACTGCACTTTCATTTCTGTTTCTCTGCTTGGAGGTGATATGCGCTCATTGACCTACAATATAACTGGAATGTTTGAAAGGAAGAGGGCCAAAATAATTGCTGGTGGAATAATTGCAATAGTTTATATAGAACAGGGGACTAGATTAACCTTTAACTCTGTATTGATGATTCTGTCCTTCCCCTGCCTAATCTATAACCAAGCCAAAGTCTCGAATCAGAATTCCATAATTTGGGGTGTTTGGATCTAACTGTGACTATTATCAACAGGCTCTTAGTTCTAAAATGGCCCAAACTCTAAATGTAGTACACAGAATTAGTACATTTGGCCATGTTTTTCTCTACAAGTTGGCTTCAGTGATTAGAACAGCATGCTGCTTAGTTACAGCTAAATAAGGAGTTTGCCTGTAGCACAGATGGTACAGTTTTGTTTTTATGCTGAAGATGCCAAGTTCATACCTTGGTGCCATCTATAGTACTGTAAGAATTCAGCCATCAGACCAAATTCTCTGCTGGTATAAACTCAAGTTAATAGAGTTCTGCCAATGGACATTTCCAGAGAATTTGGCCCACAGGTAATCATTGTGGGTGTTAGGCTCTCAATCTGACCTTTGTGACCAAGCAGATAATTGAGTTCTAGAAAGTGATAGTGTCACATACCCTCTTCTTGGACAATGCCACCATTTTGATTTTTGTGGGTCTCTGAGGAAGAGGCCTAAACTAATAGTGAATTTGATCATTCAGATGTCAGAATGTTCAGCAAGTAGTCCATCACTCAGGTAAGCTTCTGACACCAACATTTTGAAAATAATTTTAATCTCTAGGTGAGGAATCTTTGCAACAGTAAATACTTTCAGCCAATTTTTTTCTCTACGATATGAAAACTATATGTCAAAAACATAATGTTTACTCTGTTTCTCCAAAATCAGAGTCCACCATTAAGAATGTTTAGGTTTCTGGCAAATGTTACTGAGACAGTTCACAACTTAAAAAAATCAAAGATTTGATTCTTGGCTGATGTACAGCGATGTAGTTCCATTGAGCTATGTAGTAAGAGCTTTAGATTTCAGTTGACTCACTTGGATTTACACTAGCTGAAGGTGTGGCCACTGGTGTGGCTGAGATGGCAGTGGAAGTCCACGACCATTGTCTTAGTATTTATACTGTGCCCAATGTTAGGGAGCTTGCACCATTTATAAAGTTTTCAGAGTTGAAGTTGGGATTTTCTAAAGAACATAAAGGAGCTAGGCACTGAAATCCCATTGAAAACAATGCTTGAGATTCCCAGTCTAAAATACTGCTCTCCATTTCTCCTCCTCTAACTCCTAAATGGCAAGATTTCCTTCAAGATCTTTTCTGCTACTGTGGGCAGCCTCTCTTAAGAGCAGGTTGGATAGATATCTAGATGGTCCTGCCATGAGGGCAAGGGACTGGACCTGATGACCTCTCGAGGCCCCTTCCAGTTCTAGTATTCTATGATTCTCTGTCTCTCTACCTTTCCCATCCTTTGCAGCTCCTTAGCACACTTTAGTAACTTATCTTTCAATGCAACTTTTTCATCAGGCTAAAGATTGACAAGGTCACTTCTTTGATTTAATAAGGGCTCTCCAGGGCATCTGGGAAACCAAGAGCTAGTATCATTCCTACCCTTGCTTTCAAAATTAATTGAAAAAGCACTTTACCAGCAGCGCTACTGTGCCTCAGAACACATGTTCACACTGCATTAAAATAGCTTGGATCCACTCTGGACAGCCTACTTTCATAGTTCTGATAAAATTTATAGTCTCAAAAATGTAGTCTTCCTGACCCAACATTCATGTGTCCCCCACCGTAATTTTCACTTGTCTGTCTAAAGTATGTTTACCGTCATTCGCCATACGCTACTGCTGATCTCTTTACATGCACACAGGCCTGGAATAGCTTTTGAGAGAGTATTATGGAAGGATATTTTAAAAGTTGCTTGATGGCTAGCAGCAGTCGCCTTACTTTAAATCTCCATGGAACATAAATAGTCAGATTCTTCAGAAGGGGATAAATCAACTATTTGGACCATTTTTAAAAATTCACTGAGCAGTGGCCTCGTACCATAAATGCTAACTGTGCTAAAACCCAAAAATGTCATTGTCATAAAATATTGCATATGGGCCTCTAATTAGATTACACCATTCTTTTAAAGCCTCGCCATACCTAATGCACATAATTGCTCAAGCAGCATGAGAATATTCCATTTTTTCTAAAATGCATTAGATCTTGTTCAAGGAACAATAGTTTAGTGATTAATATTCCTTCGCTTTAATTATCGAGATGAAATGTGAGTTGAGTATTCAAATGGTCCATGGAAATTGTAAATACTTTTTGAGTGGGGGGAAAAGCTAGCAGATTTGTGCTAAATGTGGCTACTTAAAATATTACAGAAATGTTCTAGGCATATAATTAGCTTTCGTTATTGAGGATAGGTACCTGGTAACAATGCTAAACAGATGTACAAATACTGTAGAAGAATATATTGACGAAAAATTGCTATTTAGCTCAGTCTAAATATGCAATATTCTGCTAGACAATATCACAGGAGTGTCTAAAGCTGAAGGAAATACACCAGCTCGCTTGTATGTTCCCATATTGTCTGATTGCTACCATGTTTGGATGCTTATTCCATTGCATTCTGACAAACTTAAGTAACGGACAATTAAAGAGACACATTTTCTCCTTCCAAAAATAGCCACTGATTTTTGGGATGCTTCAATATCTGGATGTCTCACTTGAGACACAGTGGGCCTGATTTTTGAAGAGGTTATGCCTCCCACTGACTTTATTTGGAGGTCTGTGCATTCAGTGCCTCTGAATCAGGCCTGGGCACCCATTTATCATGGTGGCAAATGTTGTCAAATATGGTAATTGGTTTTGTATTTTATCCTCAGAATTTTGCAGTATGTATAAGGGCTTGATTGTGACCCTCTTTCTGAGATTAGTGAATAGTTACTCACATGAGTAAACCCCCCATATATCCGTTCAGCATCTTTGCCAGGCATCTATCCTTTCTTACAGAAGTTAAAGTTATGTCTAGAACATACTTCGTGTAATATTTTAGAACAGGATATTGGCACAGTCTGCCAGCAGACTCCCACCAAAGTATTTACAATTTCAGGCTCAGCAGAACTTAGTAGTGACAGCTTACAGGTGTAACTGCTCACCAGTGTGTATAAGGAAGGGGAGGCAATAATTTTTAAAAGAGGGCCACTTCAGCCCCGGGCTGCCCCAGATGGGGCAACGCCAGGAGACTTCTCCTGCTCCCTCGCCTATAGGTGCTGATTGGCCTGGGGGTGGGGTGGAAAGTCTCTGCCCCCTCCCATCCCCAGCACCAAGAGAGAAACTGCAGCTGTTTTAAAACAGCTGGTGATTCCCTCTAGGCACTGCAGTGGGAGGAGACACTGCCAATCAGGGCCTGGGGGTGGGAGGACCACACAAAGTCTATTGCCTGTTGCATCCCGCCCCCACCTTGCCAGGGGTGCACGGCAGCTAGATTGTGATGCCACATGCCCCTGGTGGGGGGAAGAGACTTTGCACACTCCTCCATCTCCAGGTCTCGATTGGCCTAGGCGTGGGGGAGCGGAAGGGTGGCCATAGACTGGATCCACCAGCTTGGCTGACAGGCTCTTTTGCCCACCCCCGGTATAAGGAGTTCAGTCAGGCCCCAAGTAAAGACAGTATACTTAGAAAGCAACTAAAATAAACATAAATATGTCTATGAAAAAGAAGGAAATCTATTGTAAAATATTCATGGCCTCCAAGGGCTTCATGGTTGTCACTGCATTGCACTCCACAGCCTTGTGCTACTAAGATTCTCCAGCTCAAAGCCCTGATTAAGCAAATCATTTGAGGATCAGTCTTGCATAGAACTAGTTGACAATTTTTCCTCTAAACATTTGTCTAGGAGAAAATGCAGATTTCCTGACATTGATACATTCCTGCAAAACGTTTCAATTTTAATCATGTTTTCAATGGAAGGGGAAGTCAAAACTTAAAATTTTACAATGTCAAAGTGTTTCATTTTGAGAAGGTGAAATATTTTGACTTTATCATTTCTTTATTTTGCTGTTTATACTTTAAAATTTATTTGTGTATATTTCAATATTACCAAAACAGAATATTTGGATTGTTCTAATTTAAAAAAAGTCATTACAGAGGCAGTTTCTAAACTTTGTCTCTTTGTTCAAGTTCAGATTGAAAACAAAAATGTCAATTTCCCACATAGTGGAAATTCTGTTCTCAGATCAGCTCTAATCCTGCACTAGTTTAGTCATTTGGTCCACGTCTATACTAGGAAATTATTTTTTAATTTACTAAATTTGATTTATGGACAAGTTGTCATGGGATAAGAGGGAAGGTCCCTTCATGGATTGATAACTAGTTAAAAGACAGGAAACAAAGGGTAGGAATAAATCTTAAGCTTTCAGAGTAGAGAGGGCTATCTAGTGAGGTCCCCCAAGGGTCTGTCCTGGGACCAATCCTATTCAATTTATTTATAAATAATCTAGAGAAAGGGGTAAACAGTGAGGTGGCAAAATTTGCAGATGATACCAAACACCACAAAATAGTTAAGACCAAAGCAGACTGTGAAGAGCTTCAAAAAGATCTCATCACAATAAGTGATTGGGCAACAAACTGGCAAATGAAATTTAATGTTGATAAATGTAAAGTAATGCACATTGGAAAACATAATCCCAACTATGTATACAATATGATGGGGACTAATTTAGCTACAACTGCTCAAGAGAGTGATCTTTGAGTCATTGTGGATAGTTCTCTGAAAACATCCACTGAGTGTGCAGCGGCAGTCAAAACAAGCGAATAGAATGTTAGGAATCATTAAAAAAGGGATAGAGAATAAGATGGAGAATATCTTATTGCCTCTATAGAAAACCATGATACACCCACATCTTGAATACTGCGTACAGATGTGGTAGCCCAATCTCCAAAAAGATATATTTGAATTGGAAAAGGTTCAGAAAAGGGAAACAAAAATGATTAGGGGTTTGGAACGGGTATCGTATGAGGAGAGATTAAAAAGATTTGGCCTTATCAGCTTAGAAAAGAGGATACTGAGGGGGGATATGATAGAGGTCTATAAAATCATACGGTCTATAAAATCGTGGGAAAAAGTGAATAAGGAAAAGTTATTTACTTAGTCCCACAATGTAAGAATTAGGGATCACCAAATGAAATCAATAGGCAGCAGGTTTAAAACAAAAGGAAGTTTTTCTTCACTCAGTGCATAGTCAACCTGTGGAACTCCTTGCCAGAGGATGTGGTGAAGGCTAGGACTTCAACAGGGTTCAAAAAAGAGCTAGATAGATTCATGGAAGTTAGGCCCATCAATGGCTATTAGCCAGGATGGGTAGGAATGGTGTCCCTAGCCTCTGTTTCTCTAGAGGTGGGTGACAGGGGAGGGATCATGTGAAGATTACCTGTTGTGTTTCCTCTGGGGTATCTGGTATTGGCCACTGTCGGCAGACAGGATACTGGGATAGATGGACCTTTGGTGTGATCCAATATGGCTGTTCTTATGATTTAACCAATTTGAACTTCTGTGCCCTCACTACAGGGAAGCATTGAAATTAGTCTGAGGCAGGCTCTGTTGATGTGGATGTGCTACTTCAGACTTAGAGCTCCAGAAGTACTCTAGGGAGCTACAGAAGGCCTCCCGGAGACCATTAAGGCCTGACTACACAAGGTAATTATTTCAAATAACTAAATTCAAAATAACTCCTGAAATAGCTATTTTGAAATAAGCTTATTCCCCTAAGAAAGTATGAATCCAAATTTCAGAATAATCAACTGTTATTTCGAAATAACACGCTTGGTAGTGTGGACACTCCATTTATTATTTTGAATTAAGGGAGGTTTGAAATAACTCCCTAGTGTAGAGCCGTGGTCACCAACCCGTCGATTGCGATCGACTGGTCGATCGCGAGGCTTCGACCAGTCGATCACGAGGCGTTCAGGCACTCCCACGCCCCATTTTCCTCCCACTCCCGAGAAGCCCCACTACCTACCTCTAGTGTAGTGCCGGCTTCCCGCGGGGTGGACGGAAGTCCTGTCTGAAGCCTGCGTCACTTCTGGGGATTCCGGAAGTGCGCGGGCTGCTCCCCTCCCACAGCTCTGTTGCATGCTGGGGGAGGGGGCGTTGGCCCTGGAGGAGGAGTGCGGCGCCTTCCCTGTGCCGCCGGCGCCGGAGGGGTGAGTCGAGCACAGGGGTTTCCCTGCGCTGCGGGAGCGGGGGTCGGCCCCGGGATTTGGCCCGGGGCAGGAACCCGCGGGGGTTTGGCAGCGCTGCGGGAGGGTGGGGAGGGTTGTCCACGCCGTGGGAGAGGCGGTTTGGCCCGGGGCAGGTGCCTGTGGGGGTTTGGCCCCACTGCGGGGGTTGCTGCGCTGCGGGAGGGGGTTTGGCCCTGGGGCAGGCATCTGCGGAGGCTTGGCTGCACTGCAGGAGGCACGTGCCAGCTTCCCTCGGAGACGTGGGGGGGGAGAATCCTGGGAGGAGGCGATAGCAGGGGACTCTCTGCCCTCCCTGTTCCCTCTCCCCACTCCCCAGCCTCAGAAACCTGTCCCCACTGGCACCCTGTCCCCTGCCCTCCCGGCACCCTGTCCCCTCTCGCGTCCCCAGCCACAGAAACCTGTCCCCACTGGCACCCTGTCCAAACTGGTTCCCTGCCCTTCTCATAAATAAAGACAATGCAGAAACTTTTTTGTGTTTGACATAGTATTTTACTTGAAAATGAAGCCTGGCCAACAAACCCCCAATTGGGGCCAAGCCCCCGTCTGGCCACAGCATCGTAACACTCCTGCACTCCCCTTTCCTCCAGACCCTACATCTCAGCCTATCATACACTGGAACCCCCAGCCCTGAGCCCCCTCACATACCCCAACCCAAATTCCTGAACCCTCACATCCAGAAGTCTGTGGCTTACTTAGTACCCTAACCCTACATCTGACCCCAACACTGCCCAGCCTGGAGCACCCTCCCCAAGCCAGCGTTCCCTTATCCACTTTCTCCTGCATCCCAGATTTCCTCCCAGAGCTTGCACCTCTCACTCCTTCCTGCACCCAAATCCCTCATTCCCACCCCGGAGCCTACACATCCTGTCTCAACCCAGTGAGGGTACATCTAGACTGCAGGAGTTTTTCGGGATTCTGGAGATACCCCAGAAAAACTCTTCTGCATCCAGGGATGCGTTTGTTCTTCCACTTCTCTTAGTGGAAGAGCAAACATGGTCTTTCAGTCACCCCTATATTCCTCTTTCCACGAGGAATAAAGGGGCTTCCAAAAGAAGGGTTTTTTCTGACATTTGGTCAAGTCTAGACAGGACTTTAAGCATATGAATGATCCAATTTGCTTCAATTCAGTGACTCAGATGCTTGAAATAAAGGACATGCCTAAGTACTTTGCTGATCTGGGGCTTAAAAGTACTGGCCCCTAGTATTGGGCTAATGGAGAACCTTTTTTTAGCCAATGCATTTTAGGGCCTTTGATGCACAGTTGAGAAATTCTGTTTCTTTCATTAGGTGACAAGTTATGTTCATGCAGTGTGTGTGAAGTGTTTTGTTTTTTTCTAGATGGCACAGTTGAACATTAGGGTTTTGGTTTTTATTTATTAACTAGTGTAACAGCCACCAGATGGATTTGAAGCTGTGTCCTCTGGAGTTTAATATAGGAGCCTCTACCCTTTGAGCTAAAAGCCAGCTGGCTCCCAGCCCATGATTTAGAGGTCTCTTGTTGTTATCTGTTGCTTTGATTTAAGTGCCACTGCATGGGACAGTGAACCACACTAAGGGTGTGTCTAGACTACAGGGTGTTTTTGAAAAAAGTGGCCTTTTTCCGAAAAAACGTCACCTGCATCTAGACTACTGCTGCGTTCTTTTGAAATTAAATTGAAAGAACGCGGCAGTTTTTTCGACCGCGGAAAACCTCATTTTATGAGGAATAATGCGTTTTTTCGAAAGTGCTCTTATTGAACACAAACAGTGCTTTTTCGAAAGGGAGCATCCAGACTGCCTGGTTGCTCTCTTTCGAAAAAGCAGCTCTCCTTCCAAAATACTGGTTGCTGTCTAGACGATCTCTTTTGAAAGCTTTTTTGAAACATTCTTTCGAAAGAGGCTTGTAGTCTAGACGTAGCCTAAGTGTGTTGGTTACACTAGCACATTTACCTGAGTCCTTAATTCAATTAAGGGTTTTTTTGGAAAATAAAAGGAAAATGTCATGCTTTATTTAAATGATTCTGTTTTTCAAAACTACAGTGTTATTTTTATGAACTTAATTTTAATTTCAGATTTCTTAAAAAATGCTTGTAAATTTTTTCCATGTAATTGTTTGTAGTAATTTTTTAAAAATGGGAATTCCATCATCTATTCATCCCTATAAATTCTTATCATTCACTGTGTCTTAACCAAAAAAAAAAAGGGCTGAAGTCAGTGTGGTTTGCAATAACATATTCTTCTAATGTTTATACCTTAAGCATTGACTTAGCTGTGCCAAAACAGAACACTACTCCAAATTTCTCCATTTTATTTTAAACAAACTCTCTAAAATATATAGTAGGTTCATTTTCCCCTCTCAGAAGACTGAAAGAGAGGAAATAGCATGGTTCAGACATTAATTATGAGTTTTCAGAGTGAGAGGAGGCTGTATTTGTTCTGGATAAAGCAGCAATATTCATAACTTTTCTCAATCATTTAATGCATTTCCTAATTTTAATGTATCACCACCTCACATTAATATACTATCTTTCTTCCCAAAGGGCTTTTGTATCTGTCTGGAAAAAAATCACTTTACCTGCCACTGACACAAACCACCCTAGGATCAAAAGACAATGGACAACCGGAGCACAGCTTGCTCACAACATTAGCTCTTTGTGGCTTAATCATAGTTTTGCTCTCACCCAATGGCAGAGGATACTGAGTCTGAATTCAATAAAAGCTCTGTCTGGCTTTTCCACAGCAGAATGTAAGAAAAGCTCCCAAAGCCTAGCCCTCAGGCAAGAGAAGCCCAACAGAGTTTAGATGGAATTTACAGCAAGCATCATAGCAGCAAATGCTTCTGACATGACATTCTAGCATCCTGTTCAGCATTTCAAAGTTATAGGATCTGGTTGCTGAGTCTCCAGCAAGGCTGTTGGTTTTTTTTTCTTTGGAAGATGTATGCTGCCTACTTTGTTTTAGTGAACTGGCTTGTCTTGCAGTTAAACTTATATGTATGTTTACTATTTTATGCAGCCAAGAACTTCAGACAAATAATTAAATTTGAGGCCAAATACCCTTCAACGTAGTGTTAGAATTAGGGTTGCCAGGTGTCCGGTTTTGAACCGGACAGTTGAGTATTTGAGCTTTCTGTTCAGGAAACACATTGATAAAATATAAATGGGATAATATAAATGTCCAGTATTTTCTAAATAAGACATAATGTAGATTGTGATGTAATGTCAAGTGTGTCCAGTATTTTTCTTGAAACCATCTGGCAACCCTAGACTTAGAATTATTCCTGGCACTGAAATACTGATACTTCTGTAACAGGAAAGTCATTCCTAATGATGGAGACCTCTGAGGTAAAGTAGGAGTCTCAATACTTTTACATTTGCTTATAGAATTCCTGGAACACTGCAAGTAACAGTTCTAGCTCCATAGGCACAACTTAATTTCCTACTACTGCCATTGATACCGCCTTCAAATACAACAAAAACAACATACAAAATAACACTAGGGTTAAGACCTAGCAGCAAGTATTGGTAGAGGTGCTGCCTACACCCGAGGTTTTCAAACTTGGGTCTTGGGCCCACCTGGGAAAGCCAATGACGATCTGTGAGAAGCTTTGTTTATCTAAGCGTCTATAGGCATGGAGTCTCGCAGCTTCCTTTGGCTGTGGTTTGCTGTTTCCAGCCAAAGGGAGTTGTGGGGAGTGGCGAAGGCCGGGCCACTGCTTCCTGCTGCTCTCCTTGGCTGGAAACAGTGAATACAGCCAATGGGAGCTGCGAGGCTCCATGCTTATGAATGTTTAGATAAACAGAGGTCTTGCGCCCTGCCAGTGGCTTACCTCAGCAGGCCTGCAACCCAAGTTTGAAAACTCCTGATCTACACAAAGCATTACAGTACCATTAGAACTGGTCAAATATAACACTTAAAATGATTTTGTTCATTTAAAAACCCACTGCTGTTGGGTTTTTCCAGGTTTGTACTTTAACACGTAGGGATTTTGGTTCATACAGGTATATGGGAAATGGTTGTTTGTATGAATATTCATATGAACACAAGTATTTTTGGGGTGATCAAGAATTTCTCATCCAATGAGAGCAAATACAATCTCATGTTACTTATGGTATCCAGTCATGCAGCACAAAAGAGCAAAGAGTTGTGAATATCCCCAAAGTTGAAACGTGTTTATCAATGCTTATACACCAGAAATAGATTAACAGAAGTCATGACTGGTTCCCAAATTATTTGAATTTTGCAAGCAGGAAAAAGAACTAATTTCATCACACAGTTTATTTATTAAATAAATAAACTAATAATTTGACCAGCCCTGCTTCTCAGCATGAGAGCTTAAGTAAGATGAAAGAGACCTCTGTAGTTCCTGCTGCTGAATTATAAACATTTTTGTAAGTCTGATTACTGTGGAAGAAAAAAGTAAATACTTAAATGTTTGACCAGCAATTGATGAATGCACTCTTTAGAATGTAAATAGGTTTCTCCAGCAACCAGAACTATGTAAAAACTTGTTAGACTTATATTTGCAACTTGATTAGAGTTCCCACTTGGTCTCCTAGTGTATGAAACATTGCAATTAAACTAATAACATAATTGTATTTATTTTTTCTCCCACTATTTACTCAGTCTAGTACATAGCCATATGACTCATGCCTTTTGAAGCTACAAAGACAAGAAGAAAAATCATATTTTCTTAACTTGGAGCTGTTGATTTGAAAGAACAGACAGGCACCAATAAAAGTCTGTCAGGGCTATGAGAAAAAAGCAATCATTTTGTTTTCCCATGAAAGTAAACATTTTTAAAAACCTTTTTATCACAGATACAGTCCGCAATAAAGGTCAACTGCAAACTACATCTCTCAAAGATTTAGATATTTGACAACATTCTTCTGTGGCTTGCCAAGCATGCATTGATTGCAAGCATTGGTCAGAGGTATATAAACATCTATAAATACTGTATGCAGAAGACAAGCTGCACTTAAATTGATGATTAATAGATCTGCTGGTAGTAATCTATAGCATCTCTCTTGCATGGAGAAAGCAATTAGAAATGTGTTTCCAAATGTCCCAGGTAGATCTTAAATGCTATGCAGCACAACACTGAAGACTTGGAATATATTCCTTCAAGAGTCTAAATATATAGATACAGCCTTGTTGTTATAACACATTGTGCTGTATAACAGTGTGCTGTAGTTAACAGGACACTATCAAAATTATTCAACTGAAAATTATTTTTTTCTCTTATCTATTTTGCACAATCCCTGAAATTTCTAATTTTTAAAGTAGCTTCCATGAACAATCCTGCAGTAATAATCCAGTAAGTGTGCTGGGTGAGACACAACAATTAGGAAACAAACAGCAAATAAAACAATGTCCTTCAGTCACAGAGGGGCTTTGGCAATTGAGCATCAAAGCTTTTTGCCATTAACAGGTATTCCCGGAATGACAACGCAAGCTTTGCTATGGCAAGTACTAGTGTAAACCCTGCTTTGTAGACGGGAGTGCTCCTCTACCAACAAAGCAAATCTGGGGGAGGGAGGAGGGAGACTTTTTGTCTGCAGAAGAGCAAGCAAACGTTTACACTGCCGGACATTTAGCAACATGACTGTGTGGACACGGCTGTGTCACTAAAAGCTGTGTAGTGTAGACATATCTGAGTACTACCTTGTGACAAAAGTGGTTCCACTAATTTTTTTTTTTGTGAAGTATTGTTCCTTTACTTCGGATGAGTATCTGATATGTGTGTGACACATACAAAACCCATCCCATACTGTGGCCAAGGGGAAGGCACATTAAATGTTTATATAATAACAATGCCTAGAGGCCCCATTGGAGATCAGGACCTCATCGTGTTGTACCAATATTTAGAGAAAAGACCATTCCTGTCTCCAAAAGATTGACAAGACATATTGGGTGGCCCAAACAAATTAGTGGGGATCGGAGGACAAAGTAACAGCAATACGTTTACTACCTTGTTTTGTTTAACTGCAAATGTGGCATAATTTAGCCAGACTTCCATTGGTTTCAATAGATTTTGGATTAAACTCTTCAGGATGAGTTTGAGGCTATGTCTACACTGGGAAGTTTTGGTGACAAAAGTGCTGTTGACATACAAGTCACCAAAAGTGAAAACCGGTCAGTCTTTCGGCTTCCCTTTGCCGACATTTTATGACCACATTGCTAGCACCCTGTCAACAGATAGAGCAAAGCAATGTGGGTTAGCATCCCAGAGTGCAGTCTTGTGGGAAGACAGAGATGATCCCTGAGCTTCTTGGGATTTCCTCTGAGTTCTCCCACAGCATTCTCAGCTGCTGGGAGTGGCACCATGAGTAGCTCTATGACTTCTCCGTGCTGAGGAATGTCAAAACAGTACAACAGTCTCTCCAGTCCTCCCCCTGCATCAGAAGTCTGCCTGCTGCTTTGTTCCTAGTGCAAGGCAGAAAAGAAGCATTCCAATTATTTGCTTTTTATTCCCCAAATGGAGCAGCTCACTCACCTGTCAGATACTTTCCAGAGCTTTAAAAGGGGAGGGGTGCATGCCTGCAGGGCAGCAGAGATCACAAAACACTGAGCACAGCCATCAGGGCAGGCATCGTGGTATACAGGCGAAAGCCAGTTCTCTCAACAAAGCAAACCGCAGAGGTCCACACTAGCTCTTTGTCAACAAAAAAGGGAGGAGAAAAAACAAAAGTCTTTCGCAGGGCTGGAAGTTTTTTGTTATTGTTGACAAAACGGGATGTTTTTCCTGACAAAAGTCACGTTGCAATGTAAATGCGTTCACTGTTTTGGTGGCCAAATGTTCCAGTATAGACAAGGCCTAAGAGTAGTGGTTCTCAAAGTGTGGTCCATTTTGGCCACTAGTGGTCCATGACTGTCTTGCAGGTGGGCAGTGGGCTTGTGACTCATCACCCACCTGCAGCAGGGAGCCTGCACTGGTGCTCCAGTCCCACTCTGCCTTGCACAAGGTTGTTCTGCCAGCACCAGCTTCCTGCTGCAGGATGGGGGGGAACCTCATGGGGGAAGGAAGTGGCTGGGGGTACGGCAGCACAGGAAACTGCTCACCTAGGGGCTTTCCCTGCTGCTCCCATTGACTCAGCCTGCTCTTGCACCCTCCCTCCCTCCCTCCCACCCAGACCCCACCTCCACGCTCATTGTGTCATCCTGAGTAGTTGGCTGGTGCTCCGTGAAAAAAGTCTGCATTGAGTGGGGTAGGCCATGGGTCAAAACGTTTGAGAACCACTGACTAAGAGGGACACTGTCATGGCTTTACAGATTGGGAGGCTGTGTAAGGGTACAATTTGTTCCATGCACAAAGGGAAGAATGGGACAAAGTGTGGAGGTTTTTACTGGATAATGGGAGAAAGGATAGAGGACTAGATAAACGTACAGTAAGGGCTGACTTTGTTGGTTGAGCATAAATTCAAGTTGATGACATAAAGCAGCAATGCTGATAAGCAATGTGGAGATTACACTGGGGGAAATATTTGTGTTTATATAAGATGTCTTTTATTTCAGAGTCCCTTGCTACTATAAAAGTTGTATATGTTCCCTATTGTTTTAGGTTATGGGCATTTTTATTTAAATAGAAAATGTTTGATTTTTAGCATATCCATACTTTTAGAAAAGGGGTGATAGACTAACTGTAACAGTTCAACCTGGGCTAAAACATGGCATGGAATGATGCTGTCTTGGGGAGAATTATCAGTTGTTTTTTTTTTTTTTACAAAGGAAATGGAAATGCAAAAAAATCAAATCTTGCCCAGTAGCTGGTTCTGCTATTGAGGTGATTACAAAGTCATGACTGGTTCTGGAGGTCCTGTTACAACCATAATTTCATATCAAGCCCTACTCTTGGATTCCCTTTTAACTGAAGAAAAAAGCCCTCCCTTTTGCCTGGGAATTTCTCATGGTGAAGTTTCAGTAAGAGGAGACTTTTTTTTTTTTTTTTTCTGGGCATGTGTAAAAATTTGATGTAAATAAACTTCATTTCTACACTTACTATCTGCATGTTGAATATCAGTTGCATGTCTATATTTATTTTTCATATTTTAAGGGTCTGTCTCAGGCTGGCCAATGGGGGCGGGAGGGGGCAGGCAAGGGAACAGTTGCCCTAGGGCTCGATGTTTCAAAGAAGCAGGATTAGCAGCAGTGGTGGCTGGAGCCCTGGACCCTTTAAATTGCAACCAGAGTGCCAGTCCGGGTGGCTCTGAGGGCTTGCTGCCCTGGCCCCACCCATTCAACTCGAGGCCCTGCCCCTTCTGGGAGCATGGACCCAGCTCCCTCCCACATCTTGCTCAGGGGCCTCCACAAGCTGTTGACTCCCCTGGTTTGTCTATACTGCATCTGGGAGCAAGCCCCCCAGCCTGGCGCCACAGATTTGAGTTAGTGGGGCTTGTGCTAGCATTCTAAAAATAGCTGTGCAGTTGTTGCACCTTGTACTGGAGCTTGGGGTCTGAAGCCTGGGGTGGTGGTGGGCAGAACACAAGTTGCTGTCGAAAAGCACCATCTGTACAACAATTTTTAGCATATTAGCATGAGCATAGCTAACACCAAAAAGAAATTTTGAACTGAAAACCTCTCCATACATTATTGTAATGATCTTCAACAATTCAGATCCACTTTACTCCACATTCTCAATGTATTGTACCTACATTTTTTGAAAGCGTCACCAAAACAAGACACCTTACAAGATAGCAGAAGCCCACAATGCACGCTGTCGGCATAGTACGCTATTGGTTACAGAGAGTTGAAGCTTAGTTCAGAATTCCTTTGCTATTGTGGGCCAAGGTCAGAACCTTAATATTATCTGTATATAGTGTTTTGTGATATAATTTAGACCTGTTAGGGGCTAAAAGTTGGCTTGCTGAGTAAGGCTATGTCAACACTACAGTGATCTATTGGAAAAAGGTACTCAAATTTGCACTCCGCAATTTGCGTTTCTTTTTCCGATTAGTTTTCTTCAGAAGAAGCTTTTCTGAAATTTGGCCCGTCTACACTGGGCCAAATGTCAGAAAAGCCTCCTCTTTCAGAAGAGCCATTCTTCCTCGTGGAAGGAGGAAGACAGGGCTTCTGAAAGAGAGCGTCTGCTCTTCCGCAAAAAAAGTAGAAGAGCAGAAGTGTTCCCCAGATGCAGTGGAGTTTTTCTGGGATACATCTGGTATCCCAGAAAAACCCCACAGTATAGACATAGCCTAAGTGAGCTATTTAAAAAAATATGTCCAACACTCCTGAGTCCTACATGAATTTTACTTAAGTAAAGTCACCAAGGAAGGAACAGTAAAGAATTTTAAAGGGCTGACCAGGACTTATTTTTCTGCCTTTTCTTCCTATGAGGAATACAGAGAAAACTAAACCATAGAAAAAAACGATAGTTCTATTGTTGCACCCACCAACTGAAACTACTCGCTAAATTCTGGTTGCGAGCCAAAATTTTGTTCTGTTACACTTAGGTAAACCGTATTGGACACGGAGGGTGAAGTCCTCACACCATTGAAGTTTGTGGTAATTTTGTCTTTGGCATCAGTGAGGCGAGGGTTTCAACCTGAGAATGGGAAATGGTCAATTGGCCCATAGTACCTCTGTTACTGATAGTGTTATATGAGAAGGAAAATATCCATTTTAACTCTCAGACCCACCATTGTGTTTTCTAAGTGTTAGCCCTGTAAGTTCACCTTTTTTACAAGGCAAACTGGGCAAGTTTGGTCTGGAGTCACTCAGGCTGTTTTTATATCCCCCCCAAATAGAATGATCAGGCTCCATCTTCTGAAATAGTCCTGACCGTGTCCTCAACGAATCAACACTGGCCCTGTGGTGTTAAGCCCCACCCATCCCATTTTACCTGGTATCTGAAAGATTAGTGAGAGGAAATTAAGAGCCTGATTTTTGTCTTGCTAAGGGCAGAATCCCATTGCAGTCATCCTAAACAACATTGAAGCAGCGTAACATTTTCAGTCTAAGACAACGTTTCAATGATGTACTGAATTGCTAGCATCCCCTCTGTGAATAGTAGAACAGAAGAATCAGCAAATCACAATTCTGTAGATAAGTTTTAATAATGCATTACTCCTAATTCTTAGTCTCTAACACCAAACTCTCTCAGACTTTGAAGACTCCATGCATGCAAGCTACAGGCAGTGGCAAGATTTACCAGCATGCCTCTGTCTGCACTGTTTTAATTTCCCTTAAAAGCAATCACTGTGGAGTGAGTGAAGGCCCTTCAGTCCTGAGATCAATTATGATTCAAGGTGAGAAATCCAAAGGGGACACACTCAATTTGAAAAGGATTACAAGCCCAAAACAATCAAACCTAAATTATACGTGGGCTTACTGAGATGACTAGGAAGGCCCAGGATGCACAATGCCAGCGTACATTTATGTGACTCATATGCATTATGTTCCACAAAAGCCCCAAGGATGTGTATTTCAAAAACATTTGTGTTACTATGTCATCTCAATGTTTTAATGGAAACACTATTTTTTAATTTAAAAAATAGTCTCAGCAGGGGCTAGAGGAAAATGTAAGCATCTAGGAATGCCTGGTCACTGAAGGGCATGTTTAATTCATTTGCTTTTTTATAACTAATTTCATATCCCTGGTGCTTTACAAAATTTTACTAATGGCAATCAATACTCAGAGCACAAATTCAGAGAATTCACCAAATTGCCATATAGACCCCCTATATCCAGATTGCCACTCCAGCCTCCTATATGCCCCTGTCCCACCGTTGCCTACCATAAAAGATGGCCGTCACAGTTTATCCAACAGGTTTACACTAACCAGATGTGTCTAGAACAAGAAAGCAAATTCTGACATTAGAAACCTCTCCTGGAGAACTCTCACCAAGCGAGGAACCTTGTTTAAGGACGTGATTCAGAGAGCATTTGAAGTCATCAGGAAAAGATTAAATGAAATAGGGTGGTTTGGTGTTAAGATGAGATTTGGGAGACTGGGTAAAATTCCTATGTAACCTCAGGCAAGTCACTTAGTCATTCTGTGCCTCGGTTTCCCATCAGTAAAATTAGGTCAGTTCTGTTTCTCTACTTCACAGGGATGCTAGAAGGATAAATGCATTAAAGATTGAGGTGCTCAGATGCTATGGAAGTGGGAGCCATGTGATTCTGGATGATCAGTGTTTGAATGGAGAGAGAACCAGCTTGAATTTCATCTTTGATTATGAAACAAGGATAGATGTGGTCTCTTTAATAACCAGGGTTTTGTAGTTGAGACCAATGCCTTGAATTCAACCCAGAAACGATCTGCAGCCAGCAGAGGCTGTAAAACATGGTGTGGTGTGGTTTCTGTGTCAGCAGGTAGCTACATTCTGAATGGGTCTTGGTTTCCAAGTGGTCTCCTGGAGGGGAGCAAAAATAATGGAATCCACATCTAGAGGGGAATTAGTAGGATACCCAGAGGAGAAATATGTTGACCTGGTGGAATGTCCCATGTGTAATGCATGAGCTGGGCTGTTGGAGGAACAGCAACTATGCTCATCAGGTTTCCCACTCAGGCAGATTAGGACCAGCTGGGACGGGACTAACTTGGACCAATTAGCATTAGCTGATTCCTCTTCAGGCCTTTCCAGAGACCTTTTAAAGCCCCCCCTGTTGAGTGGAAGGAGAGCAGAGGCAGGCAGGAATACCTGAGCTAAGAGACAGCAAGGAGCTCCAGAAAGAGGCTGGGCTCTACAAGCCCAACCTTCTCCTAAGGGGAAGGCTGACTGCCCTGTTGTGGCAGGTGAGTGTTTTACCAGTGCCCTGCCAGCCAAAGGGAGAAGTGCAGAGGCTGGCAAAAGGAAAGAGCGGCCCTTGCTACACAACATTCCCAATACTCTCATTAAAACTCCATAATATGTTCTGCCACCTTCAAGTGTCTAGCCAATAAATATTAATTATTAATCAGACCTTAGTGACCAGTTAACAGTCTAACTATGAGCATTTCGCGGATCTGGTCGTAACTTTGGCACCACGTATTTTCAGGCCTATTTCATAGAATCTTCTTCCTCTTTTTTCCTTGGTCCATAGAGTTGCCAGGTGTCTGGTTTTCACCCGGACAGTCTGTTATTTCTGGCCCCTGTCTGGTTAAAAAATGCAGAAAATACATGTAAAATGTCAGGTATTTTCTGTTTCTCTTGGACGGAAGGCTGGCGGGGACATTCTTCCCCTGCTGTGTCTGGTGACGGGGGTGGGGGGATGAGGAGCGCAGGGATATTTAAAGGCACAGCAACCTTTTTAGGCTCCCCCCCCCCTTCCCCTTTTCTTCTCTGCTCAACCAATTTTTTTTCCTGACATGTTCAGGATTTTTTGTGAAAGTATCTGGCAACCCTGTTGGTTCACAATTCTTGCCATTCCTTTTTTTAATCAAACTTTTAAATTCCCGCTCACTCCACAGAATCTCTACATCAATTTCTCCATGTTTTAAAGTATTTTGGCTGCTTCATCTGCCGTTTCATTGTCCAGTGTCCTGGCACCATCTGGAATCCATGTTAGTAAGGGTTATGTTCCAGACCTGTGTGTACTAACTGTCAGAACCAATGCTTCATTTATTAGATCACCTCTGCTTTCTGAGGTACCTCTTTTAATTGCTAGTATACCTGATAATGAATCCAAAAAGGCAACAGTTGGGATAGGCTGTATGTCCCTTACCCGGTTTAATGCTGCCATCATTCTCACCAGTTCAGCTGTCAAAAGGACTACAAAATTGACTATTTTTTTTTAAGCTTTCTTAACTCCAGTCTCAGGGATGCAAAAGTCTTCTTCCACTCTACCTGTTCTTTCATCTTTCAATCTATCATTATATAGTCGGCTCTGCTGACTCCATTTCCCACATATAAACTCAAACTTTATTTGGCATATATGATGACTCACTTCCTTTATTTTATTATATAATTCTAAATCCATATCCAGAGAGATGATTTTCCAGGTATAATTTATAGTCCCATGGCTATACATTTAAATCTCTTCTAGTCCTTCCTTTTCGCTTAACTCTTTTACCCACATTTTAACCCTAAGAGCACAAAGGAGTTTGTCTTGAGCTACCTTTCATCTGCTTAATTATGAATATTCTTCAGCTATTGGTCCACTATTCTTAGCAGTGGTATTTCCCTTGGCCCAACATGTCACTGTATTACAGGAATGTTTTAAGAAATGCAGCACTTGCAGTACATAGCACTTGAGGTTGAATTGACTCTACCTTTTTAAGCTGCAATCTGGATGCAGAACTGAGGTCTTGACGTGCATAATCTATTACTGATTTCATTAATGCCCTACATAGTATCATCAGAATTTGCTGATCTGCTCGCCAATTAATCCCAGCAATTCTTTTATGTAGATTAATCCTACTTTTACATTTGCTTTGTAATACTGTCTGAGGCCTTTAAATTTTTATTATCAAACATCACCTAGAAATTTAAAGCTTAACCACATGCACCTGTTTCCCACAAAGACAAATTATACTCCTCTTTAATCTTTCTTCCAGGGCAAACTCATTCCTTTTGTTTTAGTGATTGAAAATTTAAATCCCTAGGCATGTCCTCAGTCTCAGACCTCTCTGAAGACTTCATTGATTCCCTCTTCAAGCACTTTAATTCTCCTGTATTTAACCCATAAAACACAATCATCTACAAATTGGGTAGCACCTACTCCTGTCCTTAGACTTTTTGGGTGATCATTTATTGCAATGTTACACAAGGAAGGGCTGATGACATTCCCCTGTGGGGTGCTGTGATGAGGTGTGCATACCCCACACTGGGCTGGAAGGGGTTAATACACTGTGGGTGGAGGAAGCCCCAACCCTCAGCCATACTGGGCATGCTCCAATTGCTGGGCTGGCATAAAAGGGAGCAATGCAGCTCCTTCTGGGTTGATCACTAGAGAGGACTGTCTTGCAGTAGGAGCTCCAGAGGTTGACCAACCACAGATCCAGACAGAGGGAGCTGAAGACCTAGGAGACTGAAATGAGCCTCCAGAGCCATAGGAGCCCTGGGGAGTGACTTGCGCTGTGGAACTGGAAGACTCTGAAGCCTCATGGATCATCCCGCCGCCATAGACAGTAGGAAGTGACCCAGGGAGGGTGCATGTGGTATCTTCCACTTGAGTGAGATCAGTGTGTTTTGGTGGGATTCCTCACTGAGCGAGTGGTGAACCACTCTGCCAGTACCAGGGCCCTGGGTCCAGGCCTGGTGGAGTTGGGTGTGCTTGGGCTCCCCTCCTGGGACTGCTGCCCCACTCTTTCTGGAGACAGCTCAAATGGCACTGGCTCTTAAGCCACACTGCTCTGCAAGCAAGGGCTATTCTATAGACTTTGGCCATTAGGCCACACTGCCCTGCGGCTATTCTATAGACTCTGGCCATTAGGCCGTGCTGCCCTGCAAGCAAGGGGATGCTCTATAGACTCTGGGCTTTAGGCCATGCTGCCCTTTCAGCAAGAGCTGCTCCATATACTCTAGACTCTCTGCTGCCCTGGGGTGACAGACTGATTTGTGGCCACAGGCAGAGTGGTGGTAAGAGCAGTGGCCACACACCCCTGTGACACGCCTCTCGGGACCAGGTGTGCATATACCACCACAGGTGTCATTGGCAATACTATAGATACCTGATAAGGCTTTCCCTCTCCTAATCGTTATAGTCCTATTACTCAAAAAACCCTCATATTTGCTAGAACATTCTTCCTTTTATCATTTAAGTCAAGGACAACTTTTATTACAACCCCTTCCTCCATAACACATCTTAGGTTTTTTCAGAGTCCATAAACCCAGAGTGTTCACTCTTTGTTCCTCATACTTCCTTGTATTTCTATTTCTAATCTTGCAATATGATTTGCCCTTCCTAAAACCACTTATCAGATTATTTTTTCCCCTAGTATGCAACTAGCCTCTGACTTTTTCTTTCCATAACGACCCACACAAGATGTGAGGGCAACTGATCTCTAGGCATCAGTTCTTGTAAGTAGCTTCCCCATTAGAAATGTAATGGCTTGTTTCCATTCCATTAGCACTACTCCTTGTTCTAGATACTATTATATAATTTTCATGAAATCCTCCTTTCAGGTAACTATTTAAGGGGCATCGTACATATACTGTCTGTACTTGGGGCTGTGATTTTGCTATAATCTATAGCCTTCTCCCCCGCATATCTGTGTTTGATTCTCATTATTACTAGCATTTTGGTAAACTTTTGCTAAGATTTCTGATTTTCCTTTGTGTGAACGTATAACTTTGCTTCAGTGAGAACAGGGAGAAAAATTGTCACTGCTCCATGTTCCATTCATTCTCCTAACATGTTTGTGAACTCCTCTAACCTTGGCATCTTTAGTTATGCAAAAAATAACTCTCTTTTAGTCATCTTGTTAATTTTGTGCCACTGCTTTAGTTGAAATCCTCACTTTCCATGGTGATTTTTAGCTTTTCGGTACACTTCTTTTTTTTTTTTTTTTTTTTTTTTTTTTTTCTTTTTTTTCTTTTTTTAAATTGCAGCCTCACATTCTTCATGTCACTATGGAACCAGGTTTCTGATTTTAGGGTAATTAGATGTCTCATGAATAGCTATTTTGACTGCTGCCAAAATTCCCTTTATTACATTATCACTAATTTCCTCTATCATGTCACTTCCACACTTGAGCAATGTCTACACTAGAAAACTATTTCAAAATTACTAAATTTGATTTAAGAACTCCCCATTTAACAAATTTGAACTAGAGTGTCCTCATTATTAGGGCTTGACAAACGGTGGCAAAACGTACTCGCCAGCTCCGCACTGTGCATGTGCAAGACCCGCATTGCGCATGCGCACGCCGCTGGTGAATGGGGCGACCAGCTGAAATCTACTTGCCACGGGCGAGTAGATTCAGTGGTTTGTCGAGCCCTGCTCATTATGGGGAAGCCTCAAAATTAATCTGAGGCTCTTTTAATGGGGATGTGCTACCTCAGACTTAGAGCCCCAAGGAATCATTCTGGGGAGCTGCGGGAGGCCTCCCCAAGACCAATAAATTCAAATTAGCAGCACCGGAGCATCCACAATAATGTTATTTTAAAATTACTATTTTAGGATTAGTATTACTCCTTGTGAAAAGCAGGAGTACAGAGTTCGAATTCTGTGGCCATTATTTTGAAATAATGGGCATGGTAGAGTGGACACATCACTTATAAATTTGAAATTGGAGTAGTTATTTCGGAATAAGGTCCTCGTGTAGACAAGATCTTGTTGATCAAACATTCATCACACTTATTCCTGAAGAGCTCCCAATCGGCCTAAAATTCTATGGAGGAGTTCCTTCAGTATCTTCAGCATCACTCTTTCATTGGTGCATAATGATCTTAGGGAAATTATCACTTCCCATGCCCTTCTTCTTTGTGAATTTCCCAACTACATTTACTAGCTATCTTGCTTGCTGCAGTTCCCACATCCAAACAGGAAATGGAACTAGCAACTGAGTTAAATCTCGTTGGTGTTCCATTATTTAGTATTACCAGATCATGCTCATCAGTAAAATGTTCCAACCACTTGCCATTACTATCAGATTTCATACTTCCATGTAACTCATGGCTATTCAAATCTCTGCATATAATAGATGAGCCCTTTTTACATCTGTAATTAGCTCTCTTAATTCTGAGCTTGCCAAATCTTTACAGGGGTTATAAACATTATAGATCCTTAAAGAGGTATTTTTATTCTGCTTTGGAATCTCAATGGCACTATATCCAAATTCAGCTTCTAAAATTATTTTGAAATGAATGTACAGATTTTCCTTTATGAATGAACAGTCCCCTATTCCCCTCTTTGTATTTCTCTCTTGTAAGACTATACTTTTTCCTTGGATTTTAAAAGATAGCCTTTCTTGTGGCCACGTTTGTGGTACACTGATAATATTAGGTTTGACCTCTATTTCAAGTATAGTCTCTCTTAGGCTGCTGGTAGGCTTGTGTATTCCATCAAATTTTTAAGCACCCTATGAGTTAAATGGCAGCGTTATCTTCACTCCAAACTGCGTGACTGCATTCTATTGCCACGTTATTAACTTGCAAATATGTTATCCACTGCTTTTATCATAATCATTATTCTTTCAGTTTTCTTTCCTGTTTGTAAAGCACTGTGCATTATTTCTACCCTAAATGCTATGGATATTTTTCTCTACAAAAATTACATCTTCCCTTATTTCTCTTATATTATGTACTATAGCCTTTGTAAAACCATGCTGTAGCAATGGCACCTTCCCCTTACTGGTTTTCTCGTCTTTCCCCCCCATGCCACTTGGGAATGCTTTTTAACATCTTCGGTATAAGATACCTTGTTGATAATTACTGTACTTCTCTCTAGCCCACTAGGAAATTATTTCAAAATAATGCAGTAGGAAATTATTTTGGGGGCAGGATCAGGGGGAAACTTGGGAAGGATTGGGTACAGGGGGAGGGGTGCTGGACCGCTCAATCGAGATGACCAGGCGGTCAACAGCGGCGGCGTATGCTGTGCACATGCTCTGGGTCTCCTGGGACAGCTCCTGCCAGATGGTGTGGCACAGCTCCCTGTCAATATGGCACTCCTCCAGGTTGGCATCCAACCTCTGATCCTGCCACTCAAGAGACTGCTGTAGGGCATGCAGGCAGGTGATGTGTTCTCCCACTTCAGGCCCTTGTGGGGTTGTCTGCAGCGGCAGCTCTTGCAGGGTCGGAAGGAAGGTGTGGGAGGTGGTGATTCGTCTCACTTGCAGCTGATCCAGTTGTGAAGAAAAGAGAGAGAGGCATTTATCCCAGGAGACACTGTGCATGAAGCCTGGCCCTAATGTGTGAGCTAACACCAAAAAAGTCTTGGTTCTCATGATGGTGAAGTGCTTTGAGCAAGGCCTCGCTACCCCCATGTCCCAGGTGCCGGCCAGGCCAGGAGCTTGTGGACAGGGGGAGGGGGTGGTGGTGGTGGTGATGGAGCGGCTTGGCTTCCCTTCGTGCTGCACATGTTCTGGGTCTGGCAGTGGCAGCATCCCACAGGGAGAGGACTTCTATCCCTGGCTACTGGAGGAGAGGGTGTTCATGTTGGGGGAGGTGTGTGTGAGAGGCAGACACCGCTTGCCAGGGAGGGTGCTGCTGGGGTCCCCCCTACTTCCTGCCTCCTAGCAGGTTTCCATGCAAGGGCTCAGTGTCCTCCACCTCACTGCGCTTGCCCAGGAGCGGATGCTGCCTAAGAGTGTGGGCATGGCTGTGTGCGGCACTGCTGTGTGTGTCCATGACCCCAGACCCGTTAGTGGTGGCTTGTGGTGGGAAAGTGCCCCACCACGGCGTCGGGAGAAGTGTTCCCTCAAAGATTTCCTATCCATGAGCGGAGTGAGTTTTGTCTTGTGCACCCACGTTGACATCACGTATTCGGATGTGTGCCATTGTGGCACCCACCAGTTACTAACACACACAAACAAATTTTAATTGTTATACGTGAAAAAATACTAAACCAAAGGATAATGAACAAGGTGCATGACCCTGTGGTACAGGAGTCAGGACACGGGGTAGAAGGCATGCGGGGGGGGGAGGGCTCAGGCAAGGGGGAGATCACAACGGGGGCTGAGAGGTTGGGGAGGTGGTAACTCCTGTCTGGGGGAGAGGCTGGCGCTCAGCTACCCATTCCTCCTGCAGTTCCTTGCAGGGCCTGGGCCTGGGACTGGGCTGCTTGCCCCCCCAAGGAGCAGCTTGCTGGGGGGGGAAAGTGGAGCTGAGCACTGCCCGACCCCTGGCCAGCCAGTAGCTATTTATGGGAGGAAGGGCTGGGCTGCTAGGCTCCCTCGACCCATGGGCTGTGTTGGCCAGTGCACCCCACTGGCTGACTGTCAGCTCCTGGGGGGGCTCATGGGAGTGCTTGGGTCTGCCATAGCAGCAAGAAAAGCAGCGAAGGCTGCTGGTGTGTGACACGGGACTAGCAGGGCCTTCCTTGTTCCACAGGCCCTTCCTCTGTGGCTGGCTGTACCTTTTAAGGTCTGCAGGGAAAGGTAAACTATAGAGTTCTGATGGGTGTGGACAGAGTGGCCACTAAGGCAGCTGTGCAAAGCCCTGGAGGCCAATTATTCTGAAATAACCACAGCTGTGCTGTCCACACATACCCTATTTTGAAATAATTTTGGAATAGGCGTTATATCTTGTGAAATGAGGGTTTATTATTCTGGAATAAGAAGCCTGTTATTTTGAAATTATTTCAAAATAATGGGCTTGCTGCGTGGATGCCCACCTTGTTATTTTGAAATAATGCTGGAGTGTAGATGTGCCCTCTCTGACTAGCACCGGGTCACAACTATGCCTCTTAAATTTCATCCTCAGCCTTTTCCAACAGACTCCATATTTTACCTCCTCTTGTTTCCATCATAAATTTGTGTGGTTGACAATCTACTTTTATTTTTCTCGGAATTCTAGTATTAAGCATTTTTTCAGCCTTTTCTTTACTGGTACACTCCACCAACAAATCTCTACCCTGTGTAATTTTCTCACTCTGGATATATCCCCAATATGTTTCCTGAACTATTCAGCTATTTTCAAGAAATTAATGTCTCCTATTTTTACTTCCTTACTTGGCCATTTGACAATTGCAATACACTGGTTATCCACGCTATACTTTGTTGCCTATCTGCCTGCTTCCTCACATTCTGATATGTCTATGTTCTACTTTTTTTTGGAATTTGCACCTATTCTCCATTCCTACTTTCTTCTCCCTCACCTTCTAGAGTGTCTTCTGTGCTATTCATTCTTCTTTTCCCCCTAAGCCGAGCACCAGCTCTCAGCTAGTTAAGCTTCCCCAGGCAGAGTCCAAGCTGAGGAAAAGAAACTTCTGTTTCTCTCAGATCATGTCGTTCAGTGAGAACAGCTTGATGCTCTCATGGCCTTTTCACTTAGTTGCTAGCCTTCAGAGGGAGTTCAGAAGGAGATCAGAAGTGGCTTTGCAGTTGAACTTCTGAACTAACAACTACACCTGTTTGATGAACAAAGGTGAGAGTATAGGTTGCCTGAATGAGTGCTAAATCACTGTGTCCTAGAAACTATCAATGGGTGTTCTGCAAAGCACCAAGCCTACCACAGAAACAGTATTAAGCAATCAAAGTGAGTGGGAATATTTTGGATTGTGTGGAACTGAATTTTAAAATGTAATATTACAAAACTGTCTCTTTTCTTGGGGAGGGGGACCCCAACCTTGTAAGCTTAACATAATAATTCCCTGTGTGATCATGAATAAACCAACAAATCAGAGAGAATCCTCCAGCTAATCTATGAGGCAGGAAGAATACATTGACGTAGAATAGAATCTACTCAAGTAAGAGACAGAAAACACATTCTATTCAAAATCCATTAACAAGAGCATCAGTCAACGACATTTCTCATGTAATCAAAGGAAGGTAAAAGTGCTGCTCTTAATAGCCTTTATGACAAGGATTATTCTTTCAGAACCAGTTACTGCTGCACATGTTTATAAAAAAGTATATAGATGTGTTTACAAATCATCTGCATTGACAGCATTCAAGAGCTCTTGAAGAATACCTTGAAATGTGGTGTATACTTTATAGCCCATTGTAATTTAATGAGGGTGAAATTCTCTCCTGTGCAGAGGGCCCGCACAAAGTTTAGGTGCTACATAAGCTCCTGAAATGGGAATTAAGTAGTTTATAGGCCTCTGCATCCATGAGTTTCACCCTGCATAGTTCTTTGACTTCCTCTCTATGTGTAAACATCCGCACACCAGTATATTAAACATGTCTAGATAAAGGGCCAAATACTCTTACGTAAAAGTAGATACAGTAATCTCCCTACCCACCTACACACATACATACATACACACACACTTGTGATGTTACTGGTTTGGACACTAGACATTTTTCAAGGGCTGTCCCCCTTTGTGAAGCTCTAGTGGCACCAGTCATTACAAGCTGCTGTGGTGTCTGTTTTACTTGGTTGAAGTGGAACTGGATAGGTGTGAACCCCCTGCCCTTTTGCTAACCTTGTCCCCCTTCCACCCTGGTAGTTATGGGAATGGTGTATAGATGAAACAGAGATGTCTTTGTTCATGGTAAATAATTCACAGACTAAAGTGCCTGTAGATGGCACTCAATCCTATGCAGAGCCACAGTTGTGTAGGTTCCATAAAGGTTCTTGCTGATGTGCACAATAAAAGGCTTCATGTGTGCAATGCTTGCTAGTGGGGGGGGGGGAAGCTTTTGCTAAGCTGGGCTCTGATCTGTTGGGTGTACATTTCTTCTCAGTCAGAGCCTTTGCACCCTCAGAGAAATAATAGGATTCACTCCTAGAAGTGAACAGGTTTGCTATATGTGCTGTTCTGGTCTTCAAGAGCCGAGAGTTGCAGTCAAAATTCCAATCAATATAGAAAATAGACATTATTATTGTCATGTATGATTAGAACTGAGCATATAGTGGATCATGAACAATTTTCTGGCTATGTTTAGTTTTGCTTTTCTGCTCTGAAAATGTCCAGAAGCTGCCTGCAAACTTATTTGAATTGATGACATTGTGCAAAATGTAGGCAATGATTCTTTTCAATTTCTTGTTAAATTCTGTGGGTTGTTTGAGAACAGCTTGTTTGACATTCGGAATTTGAACTGCATGCCCCTATTGATTATTCTTATCAGGAGGGGACCTTGAATCAGTCAGACAGGTAGCAGATAAAACAGGACTAGCGAATTTTTAGAACATTTTCGAATGTTGTCACATGTATGCTGCTCGAAACTGCCGTGGTTGTGTGTATGTGAACAAAACCTTTAAATATCTGCTAAGAGCACTGCCATTTTGTTGCTGTGGCCTGATACAGCGGTGTCTTGTGTGTACATGCTGTGCTCACTCATGGGGACTGCTTTCGCTCTTTTGTTTGTTTGCCTTAAGCACAAAAGTAAAAAAGAATTTTTTCCAGATACCCCTCCACCCCCATGCATGAAAACATATGGTCACCCCTCTTGATAAGTTCATGGAGGATAGATCCACCAAAGGCTGTTAGCCAGGATGGGCAGGGATTCTAAACCATGCCCCACGGGCCATGGTTGAAGGTAGGGCTGGGGGAGGCAAGCCCCTAGCTCCACCCCCAACACCACCCCATTTGCTGAGGCCCTGCCCCCCAGGCCACCTTCCCGCCCCCCCCCCCCCACACCACGGGGAGGCAGAGCAGTGTACCACACCTCCCCTCCAGCATGGGGAGAGAGGTGCACAGCCCAAGTCATCCCAGAGCATGGGGAGGGAAGGAACATGTGGCCCCAACTCCCCTGACACTGGAGCATGGGGGAGAGCAGGTGGTTGGGGGCAGCAACACTCTGCCCCCAGTACACCTACGGTAGGTGTTCTGGAAGTGGAGTGTGGGCAGGGTCAGGCTGGTGGTTTGGGAAGACGGTGCCTTCCCCCGCCGAGCATGCCAGCTGCCCATGCCATGCTCTAAAATGTCCCTCGTCTCTGTTTGCCAGCATTGGGGAATGGGTGACGGGGATGGATCACTTGATGAGTCTCTCTTCTGTTCATTGCCTCTGGGGCACCTTGCATTGGCCACTGTCACAAGACAGAATCCTGGGCTACATGGACTTTTGGTCTGACTGAGTGTGGTTGTTATGTTGTCTTCTGAGCAGTAGCAGCTGTCACAACTTCACATGTTGGCTTTCTGCCAGAGCAGAAATCCCTGATGTGGAGTTCAGGTATATCAGACCTGAGCCTGGTTCCCGGGGAGCAAGACTGCCTGAAGAACTAAATCAAAGTTACAGACATGGAAGCAGTAGGCACATTCCTTTGCTGTTTGGCACATTATCCCCCAAAGCTCTGCATCAGAAAAATACAACTGCCACCAAGCTGTTCTTCCACAATTAAAACCTTGCTGTTGTGATAAAAAGAAAAAGAACTAGAAAGTCTTTGGGCAAGACTGCCATACCAATCACTTACTCTTTTTTTTTTTCTGGGCCATACAGGATTTACTGGAGCTATTATTTTTAGAAAATGATGTGAAACCAAAATCACGGCTGTTGCTGGACCCGAGCGTGCAGGACTAGATGTGTAGATGTTCTGTTTATGCCTAAACGTACAGCTAAATTGCAGGAGAAGGGAAGGCTTTTTTTTTAACTGAAGGAGCAAGGCACAATTAATTAAAATCTGATTTGTGTGAAATTATGAATGCAACCAAATTTTGGTATGAACTAGGGAAAATCTTTTGTTTGAACTCTTTATTCAATTTTTTAATTAACTTTTCTCCGTAATTCTCAATATGTTTCTATTGTAATTCACAACATGCTTCTCTGGCATTCAGGGAACAAAAAGAAAATTTACTGTGGCTAATTTAACACCTGTAAATTCCCACAGAGGATGAGCAAATGGAGACCATGTAGCTTTTTGAGAGTGGTGGTTGGGAGTGCAAACCTTATGCTGTAGGAGCCAGGCATTTGAATGATGTCTTGATTGCTGCTTTAATTATAACTTTTATTTTTCTCCTGTCTCATTACAATAGATGAATTCTGACTATTTTAAAGCAGTAAAATACCACATTCAATACATTTCACATTTGGTTAAATTAATAATAAAAGTTTAAGTAGGCTTAGGGTTAAAGTATCAGATAGTGAGTTGAGAAGGCATGGATTATTTCCCAGTCTTCTCTGTGGTCTTGTATGACTGTCACTAGGTTACTTACACCTCCAGCTGCTCGGTAGATGTATGCTAAGTCCCAGGTCTGATAGACATACCTGAGTTAGTTCTGATTGAGCTACTGTGCTAAAGATGATGTGAGTGGAAAGATGAACTATCCACACTGCGTACAATTGCATCCTAGGCAAATAGATGTGTCCCTGGCATAGACATCAGCTCCCTGGGATATCCAGGGCTCAAGCAACCAAGGGGGAAAAATGGTGAGTGCTGAGTACCCATGGGCAGCCTCTTACCAGTGCCATCAGTGTTTCCTGCCCTTCATGATCATCTGGTCTGTGAAGGAGGCAGAGGAGGGGAGTTGGAGGAGGGCTGAGTGTACTTGGGAGAAGAGGAAGGAAAAGGGTAAAAAGAGACAGGACAGGGTGGGGCTTGGAGGAAGGAGTGGGGGAGGCCGGGGGGGAGAGGGTCTGGGATGGAGCAGGAGGAAGCCTTCCCCCTGGCACATTAGAAACTTGGCAGGTATGGTCCTGCCAGCTGGGCAACCATTGCTAGACTGCTATTTTTAGCACTTTAGTGGGATGAAAGCTAGTGTGGATATGTCTACCTGAGCTGATATGTCTACATGGAAGATGTAGATACTTTTGGAATTAAATTATCAGTACAGGTTGGACCTCCCTGGTCTGGCACCCTTGGGACCTGAGCCGTCCTGGACCAGGGAGTTTATTGGACCAGGGGAGGTCAATGATCCCCTGCTGGCTGCCCCACTGGGGCTCCTAAGGCTGGAGTTCCTCATCCTGCTGCTGCCCCACTAATGCTGGCCTGGTAGAGGCTGCCCACTCTTCTGCCACCCGCTGCCACCGGGGGTTCCCAGGCATTCCCCAGTTAGGACTACTTGGCCACCACCAGCCCTGTTCAGTCGCTATCTCTGGGGGTTCCTTGCAGTCCCTGACCGTGGGCTGCCACCTTCCCCGCTGCTGTGGCTGGCCCTGCTGTCGCTGGGGATCTCTAGGGGTTGCCTTCCTGGGGCCACCAGGCCAGTGGTTTGTTCAGAGCTGCTCCCTGTAGGACTGTGTTACCGGTAGCAGTTTTGATTTGTACTAAATTCTCCCTAGGGAGACTGGCTTCGCTGCCACTGGGGTTTTAGCCTGCTGGGCTGGGACTCCCCGACTGCTGCCTGGCTGTGCTGTCAGGTTGTTGCATTGCCCTGCTGCCGCTGGTGGGTTTCTGGGGTTCCCCAACCAGGACCACCCGGCTGCCTCCAGCCCCATTGCCAGGGGCTCTCTGGACACATGACCCCACTGATGCCAGGGGTTTCCTGGCTAGGGCAGAGGCTCCCGGCAGATGCCAGGGTTTCCCTGCCTAGCCACTACTGGCCCAGTTGGGACTCTGCTGTCCCTGTGTCCTCCTTGGGCTCTTTGGTCCAGCAACATCCGTGGCTTTGCTGGACCACAGATGTTGCCAGACCAGAGAGTCCTGGATTTGGGAGGTTCGACCTGCAGTGGCTTGTGAGTTTGGAAACCCCCATTTTTACTTGCTAATCTATAGGTATATAAGGCCTAAATTTTAGCACCTTTGAAAATGGGGCCAACAGGTGCATAAGACCATGCCTGTCTTTCTGCACAAGGGTTGTCCAGCTAATGTTAGGCATGTGGTTAAATATCTTGTTGTTTGTGTTATAGATGTCTCAAACTGGGCAACAAAAAATTGGGGCAACATTAAAACAGTGGATAATCTGGCCTATGTTGAGACAGTTTTAAAAAAAGAGAATCAGATTTTTATGCTCCATTCTGTGATTTGAAAAGGGGTTGGACAAAACTGCCTTGATCACTTCCTCTCCCCCACCTCCTTCACCCAAACTAGCTGAGCGGTATATGGCTTTGGGAAGTGAACTCTTTGCACAGCACTCTTGGACATCCTCTTTCTGTAATCCACATCTCTGTCCTCCTAAATAATGAGGATTATGTGTTCCCTTATCATATTGTCACAGAAAATTTATAATGAAGAGTGATTATGAATTGTTTTAAAAGTGGAAGACTTTCAGGAGATTTTTTTTAAAGGTTGGGATTAGTTTGATTTTTTTTTCTTGGTGTACATCAAGTTTGGTTCTCCTGTGTGATGGAACATTCATTAAGAACATAAGACCAATGATCCATCAAGTCCAGTACCTTGTCTTCCAACAGTAGACTGGCCTGGCCAGGTGGTTTAGCAAGAATGAATAGTACAGAGCAATTATGGAATTATCCCTCCCCGATCATCCAGTTTCAGCATCTGGCTGAGACAGAGGGGCATGTGCAGTATGAGGCTGCATCCTGAACGTCTTGGATATAGACATATTCTCATTCTTTTTCTTGACCTTCACAATATCCATGACCATGAGTTCCACAAGTTCGCTGTGCATTGTGTGAAGAAATACTTCCTTATGTTTGCTTGGACCTGCTGCCAATTAATTTCATTGGGTAATCTCCGATTCTTGTGCCATGTGAAAGGGTCAATAACACTTTCCTATTCTTTTTCTCCATGCCATTCATGCTTACATAATCATTCATGATTATGTATTATCTAGCATATCCCTTCTTTACTGTCTTTTTTCTAAGATAAACAGTCCCAGTCATTTTTCATTGTCCTTTGTACTTTTTTCCAGTTCTAATGTTTCTCTTTGAGATGGGGTGATCAGAGCTGCACACACTATTCAAGATGTGGGTATGCCATGGATGTATCTCATAGCATTATATTTTCTGTCTTCTTTATCCCGGTGCTTATGGTTCCTAACTTTGTTAGCATTTTTGACTGCAGCTGCACAAGGAGCAGATGTGTTCAGAGAACATAGTCAGTGAATAATGACCATTAACCATTTAATTGGATCCTTTGTCTTCATCGGAGATCATTCCAGAATGTAATTCGTATAACCAGAAACCAAAATAATGTTAAGGGAGAAAGTAATTGTGTTACAGTGCCACTGGGAGTTGAGTAAAGAGAAACACTCCAACGTTTGGCTATGTATCCAAAGTTGATCTAAACTATCCCAGCCTCTTACATCTGAAAAACTGGGTCAGGCATCTCCTAGGAACTAGTTTTCTCAAGAGATTGGTCCCCTCACTCTTTTCTTTTACATTTCTGAATAAAAGGCAAGTCAAGGGCCTAGTACGCTCCCAGAGTAACAGATTTTGTGCTGGTGGCTAATTCAGAAGAGTATTTTTTCAGTCATTGCAGATATTCTGAGAATAGGCTTCATTTTCCTAGCATTTCTCATTAGAGCCAGGAAATGCAGAAGCACATGAAAGGGGTAGGTGGTGTGTGCGTGCATGTGAGAAATTTAGTTTTATGATCCTCCAGATCATTCAGTGCTTATTTTGAAGGAAGGTTCATATTTTTTCTGATTCAATTTACCCAACCTTACTTAACTAACAAGAGGAGAGCTAGGTAGTGATTAAATTGGAGGAGTGGGAGTCAGTACTCCTGTGTTCTTTGTTCCTGATTCTGCCAATTACTGATGTGGTTTTGGGATACTGTGCGTTCTTAAACCTGATCTTTCTGTAATGCTGATTCCTCTGTGGAAAATCAGCCCAATTACCTCTCAGTGCACAAACTAAATACAGCAAGGGGAGAATATTAACTTTGTAGGAAGTGAGAATGCAAGCAGCTCCAGTGTTACGTTCCAGAACATTAGCGAGATTTTAAGGTGGTGCCCTTTAAGATCGAAGGATGGATGAGAATCCTCTAAGTACTTTCACACTGGGTGATAAGTTAAATGTAAGTACAATAATAAAGAGCTCAATGATGTATGTTATGCAAATGAAATATATTGGAAAACCATATTTTCTGTCTTGCAAAGCCGTCATAGTGAAATACTTTTGTTTAATTATTGTAATAATCAAGTGTAGATCAAGGTTATTTGGCAAGAATGTGAATGTAGGAAATGCTAATGTGTTCTTACTCCCCAAGCTCTACATATTAAAATAAACAGCCTTTGTGGCTCCAAGCCTCCCGGGATTTGCTGTCATGGAAGCTATTGTGGTTTCTTAGGAGTAAATGATGACTTATTTTATCCCTCTCCCTTTCTGTCCCATTCCTCAGTAGCCCATTATCTAACAAAGAGCAAGTGACTCTTGTTATGTAGAAGGGTGATCTAAATCTGACTATGGAATGACCAGATGAGTCAGGGAAATCTTGTCAGTAAAACAGGTTGCCCTTTTTCAAATGAAATACCTTTTGTAAGGCATCGGTGCTGGAAGTAGGGGCACTCTTTAGACTGAAGTGGTTTCCATCATAAAGAAGGCTTGCAAGTTGCATCAATGCTCTCAGCACCTCTGAGATTCACATTATTCAAGCACCCCTGTTGTATGGTGTATTGTGGGAGCCATAGTGTTCCTAAACCCCTTTATAAATCCTGCCCTGTTTTGACAGTCTGCTCTGAGGTAGGCACCTACAGTCATGAGCCACTCCAGACACCACAACAATCTTGGGCTGATATTAGCCAATTCAGGACATTTTTTTATTATTGGGGGGAGGGAGAAAGTATAATGTACACTTAGCTGGAGTAATTTCCAAGTAACCTAGTTGTTTGTGGTGATTTGAACTCACACTTAAGTCAAGCTGTGTAGGAATATTAATATCCAGTGTAGATGTATGGAAGCTATCATAACAGGTTTACATACCATGATCTGTGTGGATTTTTGCAGACTTATGGCTGGTAGAACTGTTTGGGAAACAGATTTCCCAGCCCGTGACATCTCAACATTCTAACCATTTTTCCACCATGAATTGGGGCAAAAAGCCAAACTTTCCAAAAATTGTCACAAAATATAAGAGTGAAGTAAGTGTCATTTTAGGTCAGTTGTAACATTTGTCTTAATAAATTAAATGTAGCCCAAGGAATCAGTAAATGGCTGACCTGACAGCTTTTGTGGTAACAGCAACTTGGAGCCCCTTCTCCTTCTCTTATATGCCACCACATGGGGTCTTCTGGCTTCCTTGGATCCCTTATGGAAACCAATTCTATAGTGTACTCTCACTCAAGAGGATCTGCCAATATAGATGTCCACATGGACCTTTTAGAAAGACAAGAGTGAATGAAGAGGCAGTGCTATCTAATATATCCCTTTCCTCACCAGATGAGGCAGTTATACTTCCATCCCATTCTTTGTGGATTACTTCAGTCCTCCCAGAACTCCATCAAGAGAGTAGCTGTATCCTTATTGATGTCCTTGGAACAGGTGCAGGAATCACAGTATATCCTGGTACGTTCCCTAGGTAGGATAGCCTTGCCCACAGATGACACTTTACATACCCATGAAGGTTCCCCATCCCACCTTGTGGTCTATGCCATATATAACAGAAAGAGACAACATAGCTCCTGGTTGACACTTTTTTCATTGTTGCTATTCTTTGTTTGAATTACAAGTTAGGGTAGCTAACTACCATGCCGTATTGGTAAAGTATGACTACAAGAATTACAGTACGTTCTTTGATTTTACTGATGTGCTATAAAACCAGTTACAGGTTCTCTTCACTAATGATCCTGTGATTACCAAAGGTGGTTTTTTTTGTTTTTTTGCAATAGTCTTTGGATGTAGCCAATAGAGCCCCTCATTCTGAGGCCGAGACCATAGTTCTGCACTTTGCTTTGTGGCTACAGTCTTCTGGTCCCCACAGAGAAGTTCTCGCACTGTGTCCTGGACTTCCATTCAAAGGCCTCAAGCTCTTCAGCAATGCCACAGATGGATCCTTTTATTCATTAAAGAATTCTAGAGTCCTCTTGTGTCTCTGAGCAGCTTCTCTTCTGCAACCAAAAGAAAATGTAACAGGTCGCAAAAACCTTCTAGATCAGTGCTGTAGGATATATACAGCACACGGGTGGACTCCACAGATAATGTTACGAAAAATCTTTAACCAAAAGTGCAAGGGTATGCATGCAGCTGAAGTGGAGCACTCATTGGAACCAACCATCTTGAAGGACACCAATTACTACACAGGTAGGTAACATCTCCTTTTGATGAATCAGTATCTTCAAGTGGGAAAAAAATGTGTTGAAAATTTCCTCCCAAACTAAGGGGGCTTCCAGCAAGTTATCTTTCACCATGTGATTCTACTGGCATGCTTATGTAATTGAATGGTTAGTATGTTATATGTCCCTCCCTCCCACTCCGGGCCTGAGCTACTAAAATTGTGATTCTTTTATGGCCCCCACCTTAAGAGCCTGTTCCTTAAGCTTACACTGTAGACAATCATGACGTTAGCTCTAGAGGTGTTCTGTTTAATCCATGGTGTGCTGGCTGGCTCATGAGTGAGGACTTGTCTGGGAGTCAAAGTGCTGTGGTCTACCTGAATCTAGTGGCCTAAGCCCACACGAGTGGGAGTCAAGAACCTCTGCATTATTTTTGTTTAGCTCTTACCCCGATTCTCAGTCCTTGGACAACTCATTTGCGACAACTTGGGAATTTGTATAAAGGTATGCATTCTGGCTGATATTATGAAGTGTTCCTATGCAAATTGCTATATCATGACTGCCTCTCTACATGTATCTGTGTCAGACTGCAAGCTCCATTTTGAATGTGGGGCTAATTGCCCTCTATGTTGTCCCTTCAATTCAAGTCTATTGGAAGGAAATTCCAACAAGGTAGGGACCGAGGTCTAACAATAGAGACCCCATTGTTTAATGAAAGGGCTCAACCACAGAAATTTAATGAGATTCTTTGACAGGGTGTGTTTTAGGCAACTGGGATATCTCAGGGATCAGGGCTAGGGCTGGGGCTTAGGCTAAGGGATTTCATTTCCCAGGAAAGTTAGCAAACAGAGAGATTTTTCTGGAAACTGACCAAGAGGGTCCAAAGAGAGGAGACATTGCCTTAGATGTTCGCCTTGGATTTACCTCCTAGCAGTGGGGGGATGGCAGGAGAGAGATATGTCACCCAAACCTGGGACAGTGGGTTAATCTGTTCTTTATAATGTGTGTAAGGTAATAATGCTTAATTGCTTGCCTGAGATGTGTACAAAGGGGGTTCATATTTATGAAGTGCCTACATATAATTGCAAAGGCAACCAAACTTATGATTTGGTAGCAGTGTCTTGTTTTTTTTAAATTTATTTCTGGGGTGCCTTGGCAACAAAATAAACGATGCTTCTAATTGCTCACTGGGTGTTGGCTCCCATCCTGGGTGACTATTACTATAAATATTTATTTGAATTACCATAATGCCAAATGCCACAATCAGGGCCCTATTATGCGAGGCACTGCACAAACAAGCACTCACAGTAGGGGTTTAGATCTAAGAGATGTGCTAGGTTCTATTTTTGCATCTTAAATAAGAGTTAACGAGCAGTTGCAATATGCTCATAGTCATTCATTAGGGTCATAAAATTTTGAGATTTATTTAGTAAGTCTTGATATGCAGAATATTTTACTTTTATTTTACATAGTGTGATGACCAGGCTTTTTCAAATCACATTAGTCTAAAACTTAGTGGTGTATCAGCTTTAGAATAGTTTTTAAAATAACTGAAGGCATATTTAA
Source organism: Rafetus swinhoei (assembly GCA_019425775.1). Lineage (NCBI taxonomy): Eukaryota > Metazoa > Chordata > Testudines > Trionychidae > Rafetus > Rafetus swinhoei. The sequence continues at coordinate 197,538,170 of CM033437.1, read as the reverse complement.
GTTTTCATTGCTGCATTAAAACATTTTTTTATTGTGCAATAAAGTATATGGGCAATATTTACATTTTGAAATATTTTAAATATGTAGCCAAGTCCTTGAAAAAGGATGAGATATTGGCATTTCTCCCTTCAGTATGATTTTGCTTTAATGAGAACACTTGAGAGTATTATTGCTAGATATTATTGCAGAAAATATCTTTGTTGGAATGTATCTTATGTGGGTCAAATGTCATTCTGTGGGTTGCCTTCAGGAAGAGAGTTACCACATGTCATTGCTGAGAGGCAGTGTTGACCTTGGCTACGTCTACACTGAGTTTTCTCGGCAAAAAACATGCTAATGAGGGACTTATTTCCATGAGTCACGATCTCATTTGCACATTTTCTGCCAATCCGTTTTTGTGCTGGGATTTTTGCGCAAAAAGAAAATGTCCACACTGCTTGTTTTTGTGCAAAAACCCCAGCGCAAGAACAGATTGGCAGAAAATATGCAAATGAGGTCACGACTCATGCAACTGAGTCCCTCATTAGCATATTTTTTGCCAAGAAAACTCATAGTGTAGACGTAGCCCTCGTGATTAGGCTGTGAAACTGGCAGACGCAAGACTAGAGTTTTACTGCCACTGTGGGTATGTTTGCACTGCAATAAAAAACCTGCAGTACTGAGGGCAAGTCTACGCTGGAGCGCTACATCAATATGGGTACACTGATGCAACTCTGCCACTGTAGAGAGCCTGGTGAAGATAACACTATGCTGATTGGAGAAGGTCTCCTGCCAACCATAGTGCCAATGTGGACAGCTGTTAAGTTGATGTAACTTACATCTCTTGGGGGAGTCTTTTTTTTATGTAAAAACTGGGGTAAGGTGTTTAAAATGCCTACCTTTATGAAGTATTTTAGTGTCTGGATGAAGTGCATGATGTAAGTATTTGCTTTCATTCTACATTATCAATAACATCCATTGCAACGAAGAAGGCATTTTTTGCCCACTGCTTTCCGTAAGAAAAAATAGGGATATGTTACCTAACACTGCACTGAAATCTAATACATTCTAAGAACGATGTGATTCAGATGCTCAAGCAAAACAGAGTTGCTTTGTAAGTAGTGCAACTTCATCTTTAAAATATATTTATTCCCTGTGGCTCCATTAATATGTCATAGCTCGGCTCTTGAGGGACTCACTCTAGCATTGAAAGACTAGTTCAATTTCCACGCAAGTTTAATACTCTACATTCCCAAGAGGGCCAAAGAGGGTCCTATTTCTGCTGTGGACTTGGATCACTAACCCATTTCACACAGACCTCTGCACAGTCATTGCATTATAATAAGAATCAAATAGGTTGATATTCAAGCTTGCTTAGATTGTTTGTGGCAGCTGTTATTTGCCTGAGACCAGGAATGCATAATGCAAATATTATCTAGTTTTGAATATCAAACTCGATGTGCTTCACTCTTGCTTTACCTGTCATTGCACAGATCTTCTTCTCTTCCCACCGCCTACCACTTAGATCAGAGAATGATAACAGTAGAGATAGTCAACAATGCTATATGTTAAGTGTTCTTCTATACTAGATATAACAGGAATGTCTATCCCCTCAGGAAATTCTCTCATGTGCAGGGAGAGGAGAAGATGTTCCCAATGGGAGTGAAAAGACAAAATTTCCTACAAGAAATATAAAAAACTTTGATTCTAACCAACAAAACACTTCATTTCAATAGTGTTGAAATGTTTCATTTAGACTTTTTATCATGTTAATGAATACATATTCTTTATTTGTATTACAAACTGCCAAGAGCTTTAGTCCAGACTAGGCTCCCATTTTGCTAGGTGTTATACAAACACAGAACAAAGATACATACAAAATAGCTATATTAATAAAATGTAAAAAGTCTAAATAAAACATTTTGACTTTTTCTGTCAAATGTAATCCTAAAGTTTCTGTTAAATGTTTAGATTTTGATGAAACTGTGTATTTAGACAAACTTTTCTAATCACGTTATTTGGTCAGCTCTTAATATACCATTTTGGTTTTCAGATTAAGAGGGAGAATTACTACAGGTGGAACCTCTTTAGTCCAGCATCTTCTGGACCTAACTGGTGCTAAACCAGAGAACTTGCCAAACCAGGGGAGGTCAATATTGTCTAGCAGAATTACCAACATTTCCACTGCTTACTGAGTTCTTAGAAGACATTTAGGAGTAAATTAGAGCTAAATAACAGCACAGAACATTGAGAGCGAGGACTGGTGGCTGTAAACACACTTTATGGGACCATGGAAACTTGGCCACACCCATAATAAGTAGACATCTGGCTAACTAAAATTCATGCCAGACCACAGAGAGTGCCAGACTAGAGTGGCTCAACCTGTACTGATTTCTAAAGAGCATCGTAGTAGTATTGCTGGTTAGAATCCATTCACAGAACATGGAGCAGCAACATCTCCGCTTAACCAAACCAATGACAAGCAAGACAGGAAAGAACAACAGTCTATCTTTTCAAGAAACAGGAAGCAACAATAATATACTTTCAGGATCCTGTTGCACAAACTGATTTGTTTCCAGACCTGAAAGAGGAAATATACTTCAAAAGGCGTATCACACTGTTAGTCATTGGAAATTCTCAAGGACTCTTAATTAACATAGGGTCAATTCACTCTGTTTACTTAAAGCCTAGGGAATTGTATGGGTGAAATGTGTAGCTGTTAACAGTGAGAGATGTGATGAAGAAGCTTACACTGGAGAGCCAGGTGAAGATGTCATGATTATGAACGTATATGCAAGTTTTCTCTTAGTGACTATTCTAGAGCATGAGTTTAATAGCATCCCTTAGCTTTTTGCATGGCACATTTCACAAGTAGTTCTTGAAGTACTTCACAAAGGCCACCAGCCCCATTATTCACATTCTTACATATGAGGAAACTGAGGCACCGGAGAAAGTTACTTGCTCAAGATCATCTGCCAGACAGAGCTGTTAGAGCCAGGAATACAACTGAGTCACCTGAATCACAGGGCAGTTGTCTAAATGCTAGGCAACATTGTCTTCCATCACGGCATAAGTGTTTATGGAAATGGTATTTTAAGGGAATATTATAGAAATTTGCAGAAGGCACATTTAAAGTCATAATTGTATGGATCCCTAGTGACTCAAAGAACTTTTCTTATCCATTGGATAATGGGATTCTAAGGGATGTACATGCCAGTTTAAGACAGGGAATTTGAAATCTACTATGTATTTCAGAGAGTTTGTCTGTGTCTGTCTGTCCTTCAGCGAGGGCACATATACCTCTCCCCTGGTTGTGCCCGCTGAAGCTGCAGTGGTCATGGGGAGGTGCTTCTAGCCCCAAGTTGCTGCTGTGAGAGAGGGCTGGAGCAGCAACACTTTCCCTGGGGCAACCCGCATAGTGAATCCCTCATCCTCAATCCCACCCCAGAGCAATGATTTAAATGAAGAAAAACAAAACTTATTTGAATTATGCACCCAAGTAACACCAGGTAAATCCAGTAATGTATAATAGAAATTAGTTTCCCATGCACACAGTATAAAGAAATAATTATTCATCAGATAATGTATTGCAGAAAAATATGGTCTATTTATGGTCTACACTGACAGTAAAAGGGGGCCAAAATTGAATGACATTATGTATTAGGAGTTATACATAAAGGTCAACTTGTGATTATAAACATATGCCATCTCTCTTCTACAGATGGAAGAATTTCTTCTCTGGAAGCCTCCAAGGCCACTTCATTTAATTAAAAAAAAAAATCAGAGGTATACCTGTGACCTCCTCATTTCTTCAGTGTTCAGTAGGAAGTTTGCTTGAATCAGTTTTTTAATAGCTTGTAAAATGTCATACAAAACCAAAATAGACTAGAATAGTAAATCGTATACAAAGTCAAGTGTTATTGGGCGCATTCGTCGTCAGCTGCTTCAAATAGCACTTTTGCAACAATAGGCTCTGATTTTTGTTTCTGAAATGAATTAATAATGACTGTTGCTGTTCATCCTTTTGGAAATTGGATGTATTGTGGAAACGATGGGCTGTGTCCCTAAAGAGAGGGGGGGTGGCAGCTGCAGTGCACTACAGCTGCTTCTTGCTAGTTCCTGGGAATATCCTTGGCCTTTCTATAGCAACTATTGCAACTAGGAATAACCAGATCTTAGATGACTTCATGGAGTGCAAAGGTGTCTGGCAAGAAAAGAAAAAAAATCCTATGTGCCTATGGCTGCATATGGTTTGAATTAATCTCTGAGAGAGAGATTTATTTTTACAGTTATGTAACATATGTATTACTCCAGCAGATCACTTACACACAAGCTTAAGGTTAAACCTAAAGGTAAAACCACTGAACTTAGATCTACCAGGGAGTGTCTACACTGCAATTAAAACACCAGCAGCTAAGTGAACCTCGTGGGTCTCTGGCTGCCAGGCTGTAATATTGAGGTATAGAGACATTTGAGCTTCGGTGGAACCCCCCTCTCTGAAACTCCATGATGGGTAGGGGTCCCACAGTCCATGTTCCAGTCTCGGCTTGAATATCTATGCCATAGTTTTACAGCCCCGCAGGCTGAGGCTCATGAGACTAAGTCAGCTGACGTGGGCCAGCCCTGTGTGTTTAAATATTAGATTTTTGTCAATAGCACCAATCGCTTGCTTAAAGTTTATGCAGCTGCTTAAGAGCTCTGCTGGACTGAGGCCCAGGTCTGGACCTTGGGGCTACATCTATACTGCACTGTAGTTTGAAATAAGAGATGCAATTTGAGAAACATAAATTGCGTGTCTTAATTTCAAAATAACCGTGTGATGGGGAGTGCATACCCCTCACTGTAACAGTGGGGGTTTAAGATCATGTGGGCAGAGGAAGTCCCACCCCCTTCACCCAGACTGGGCATGCTCCAAATGCTGGGGCAGTATAAAAGTCAGCAGTGCAGCTCAGTCTGGGCAGGCCAGCGAAGGACAAGGATCTCCAACCAGAACTCCTGAGGTGCAGAAGCCAGTGACTCAGACAGTGGGAACCGGAGTCCCAGGAGACAGCCATGACACAACCCCCACAGAGTTCCAGGGAGAACCGGAAGACCCAGCTACTACATGGGCCATTGATCTGGCAGAAGTGGTAGAAAGTAACCCGGGGAGGGTTCAGGAGAGGTCTCTACTACACAGGTATCCTCAATGTGTTTCAACCAGATTCCCTGCCGAGGGAGTGCAGACTGTTCTGCTGCTCACAGGGCTCTAGGTTGGGACCTGGTGGAGCAGGGTGGACCCAGGTCCCCCTACCAGAGTGCTTGCCCCAACCCTACTGACTCTAGTCCTTAGGCTACATTTCCCTGAACCAAGGGCTGTGTATAGACTCTGGGTATCAGGCCGTGCTGCTCTAAACCACAGGCTGCCTAGAGACTCTGGTTGGTCGGACATACTGCCCCGTGCTAGGGGTCACTAATGGATTTTTGGTGTTAGCCCCTATCTCGGGGTATTAAGTGACTTTCGGCCAGTGGATTATACTGCTCTGTGCACAGGGCTGCTTATGGACTCTGGGTCACCCTGAGACAATGGAAGATCTGTGGACCGCAGAGATGCCCAGCTACCTCATGGCTGAGCAGGCAGCGCACCACTCTAGAGTATACTCACACCTGTAATGGGGAGTGCATATGCCACCACAAATCTGCTATTCTGAAACGTCCCTTACTCCTCATGGAATAAGGTTTACAGGGACGTCAGAATAGTGAGCCTGAAATAATGGGCTTGCTGTTAAGCTGAGAGGTAGGTATTTTGAGATAACCCAAAAGAGCATTGAAGTGTAGACATAGCTTTCAATCATTTGTCTTTGGGTTAATCCAGAATAGATATGTAGAGTCCATCAAACCACACCAGAAATCAAAACTATTGTATATAAGGCATAAACCATTATATGAAATAGCTATTCAAAAGTATATTTTTGGAGTTGAGGAAGTGGGAGAAGTTCTGGGATTTACCCTAAAATTCAGAACACCTGGCTACAGTCACACCTTTGGCAAAAGAATTAGGCCAGAGGGTTCTTCTAGGCTTGCAGCATGACCTGAGACTGTATTATGATGCTAAGAAAAATTAACAGTTTGGTTTTGCTTGGCAGGTTAGAATGAAGCTCAGTTTTGGGGAGTGAATTTTAGCTGAACCCATTTGCTTAGACCTAGTTCTGCAGCAGCATCCAAAACCACCTGTTTCGCTGTTCTTCAACATTTCTCCTTATCTTTTTCCTGTTGATGCCTGAATGTATTTTTTTTTGTCTACCTCCCATACAGCTGCCTTGCAGCATATTGTATTTCCCACACTTCTGATAATCGGGACTTCTTTAGAACTTAATCTAGATCTGGTCGAAAAGTGGAAAAAATAATTTGTCAATACATTTGCCAATTGACAAAAAATTGCAAGTAATTTCTCTGGTGAATACTGATCAGCCATCTATTTTCATCTCTATATAAAAAATACTTGTGATTACTTCCAGCTTTTACTTTATTTTCAGTGAGACATTTTTTTTTCTTTCACTTCACCACTGAAGTTAGGAATATGACTTATTTTCCTGAAATCTAATCAATTTCTCCTGTAAACTGACTGATTCTATTTTAACTCATTATCATTTAGAAGGCTAGGTAAGTCACGTTGAAACACAGGAACTATTCCGGGATTTACAGTGAACAGTTAAAATGCTAATATCAGAGGAGAAGGCTGTGAGGCCAGCTCTGACAAACGCACTGGCCCCATACTCTCCTTGATTTATTTTTAAACAGCGGAAGAGTGAGGTGCCCCCTCCTAGAAAGGCTCATTTATTTTCTATGCTGATTTTCAGGGCTCAGAAGCATCTCTCCAGGGCCCCAGCCTCTCTGAATGGTAATCTCATTCAGACTAGTAGATATAAATACATTCTGGATGATCTCTGCTGGGAATCCCCAGCTTGTGGAAAATTATGAATTCAGAGATCAAGAGCTCAGCAGAGAGGAATTCACCGCCTGCACCACCAAGCTTCACATATTTCTCCCCCCTCCCCCCATCAAAAATTGAACTTGGGGATGGAAGAAGCTTTCTGGGAAACAGCAGGCAGGGAAAATCTTGAGGAGCCTGGTTTCCATAGGATTCAAAGGTAGGGAGGCTGGCAGCAGGTTGGGGAGCCTTTTAGGAAGGGGGTAGAGAGATTAAAGGTGCCTGAGTTACATCTGCATTGCACCCAGGAGTGTGAAAGGCACCTTGTGTAGACTTCCCTGTGCTGGATATATTCTAGCCAGTTAAAAAGAAAACTGAGGATACTCTGGTGTAGGCATCAGCACACGCTGCATAAGCCAGCCTGACCCTCTTGGATATGTACTCACTTAAACAGCCACCACTGTAGCCCATGCCACTACATAAATCACTTCTGTTGTTAGTGAGCTAACTGGAATATAGCCTGCACAGGCATGGCTATGCAAGCTGCTGGTCACGCTCTGGGCGGGCAGTATAGACAGAACCTAGGACAGAAGTGCTCTGGGCAGCTGAAGGGAAAGAACCTCCAAACGATTCAAGGAGGTAGAGAGAGAGAGAGTGGGAAGAATGGAACCTACCATGGAGGAAAAGGGGAGAGTAGTGGAAGCTAGTGAAGATGGCAAAGATTTGACAGGAATTGTGGGCCACAGGAATGTGGGAAAAGAACACTGAAAAGTTTGGTTTGTTCGCAGAGGTACAGTATGGATCCAAACTGACCCAATCCAAATCTCCAGGACACATGTAGTTAGAATATGTCCCTGATGCTCAGTGTATTGTCGCTGATGCTTAATGTATTATGTATAGACAAAGACCTCCATGCTGTAGTTCTGACACAAGTAAAGTACCCAGTGAAGACAACTTGCCTACAAAAAGACTCTAGGAGAACACAGTGTGTGGAGAACACGGACAACAGGACTAGATATATACCCTGTTTAGAACTGCAACACATACGTTACCTATTCAGAGCAATTTGTAAAAATCCATATTTACAGTCTGGTAAATAATTATAACAACACAGCAATTACACCACTTACTCTGGCTAAGAATGTGGCTCAGACCTGGTTTGGAGCCATTGAAGAATCTGGTCCATTATTTCAAGAGCTACCTATTTCAGTAAAAAAAGTAGGTAACTGCTCTGTTCCCATGTGATTTATGCGTCTCACAAATCTTTATGTAGCAGACATTATCTTTTCAAACTTGGGGCACTTAAATATGGTCTGCTGAGCACCTCTGAACATCAGCCCACTTTTAAATGCCTAAAGATGGGCATAAGTGCATAATTTTAGGTGCGCTTATCTGAAAAATTTGTCCAATTTTTCTAACTTTTTAAAACTCTGCTCCTTTTAGAGCCAACATCTCTGCATTTTTACATATAATAATGCCACACAGGTATATTTTAAAATTAGTTTTCAAAGTCATCATTAGCAGGGCTCAGAAGCAATTTTTAACAATCCTCTCTGTGCAAACCTCTCACCAGCAAATGCACACATGAACTGAGCAGAGCTACAAATTTGCATGGCAGGTTGTTAGTATGCATCTGTTGCTATTTTCATGGCTATAAAAACATGAGTTCTTTCATAAATTGATTGGAGGATATTGGCTAGGAAAAGGCCACTAGTTTCCTGGAAAGTTAAATCAAGCCCACTTTTCTACTCCATGCCCCTTTATCTTCATAAAAATGTCCTCATCTCTTAAACTCATTATAGCATTTGCTTCACCAGCCATATTTTTCACCTTAATTCGCATATTTGATTGAAATGTAGCTAAAATAATTGACTGGACTAAAAATGGCTCGGATCAATCAATCACTGGTCTAGATATAGATCTCTTGTGCCTCCCACCTCACTGGGTTAATGGTTTATCAGCAACTCCTGTTGTAAGTAACTTCTTCCTTTTGGTGAGTTTGTTCAGAATTTGGGCTATTTGGCTGTGCATGCTTCAGCAAGGGTGATGGGAGTGCAATAGCACCCCTTGGCTTGAAGTGGTTTCCATCGTATATAGGATTTACATTTTAGTTCAATAGCTTTCAGCACCCACACATATAAAAATTGTTCCCGTGCCACTACTGTTTGGTGTCCATGATATATAGCTTCCTGCAACCGCATGCCAGACTTCTCACTGGAGTTCTTGGCTTGCGCTTTCTCTCCTCCCTGCCTTTTTGACCCCGGCCTACTTTGAGGTAACGGGTCTCTCCAAAACCTGACCGCTTCTATATAAGATGAAATGTACTTTTAAGAGTCTTTAGTTGAACCTCTGTTTCCTTTGCATTTTCCAGCTAAAGGGATAAAAACCCCTGTTTTGTTTTGTTTTTTTAAATCTAAAGCAAGTGGCAATTGCTGACCCAGGAGGCCATCCAAGAGATGGCAGGTTGGACCTGAGTAGAGAGGAACTCAAACCAAAGCTGAGCTGCAGAAAGATGCCAAACGTCAGGGAGCAGCGTTCAAAAGGTTCAGATCTGAATTCTGAGCTTGGCCCCTGTCACTGGTTCCAAATTCTGGTCAGATCTAACCCCCCTCCACCTCCCAAGTCAGGGAGTTCAAAAACCTACCTGTGCAGTATGCTCAGGGCCCCCCATTTCCATAGGGCCTGATCGTTCACAATTTTCAATGTATTTATGCTCATAACACCCTGATAAGCTAGGGCAGTGATACTAGCCTGCTTCACAAAGGCACAGAGACTGAGTGACTTGCAAAGCTGTACTGGGTCTTCTGAGCCCCAGGTTATCATCCTAGCCATTGGAGCATCTTTTTCTCCTCTGAATGTGTTCTAAATATTGCAGTTCTGGCCCAATTCTGGGGGAGATGTTGATTCAGCTTATTCTCCTCAGTCTCCTCTGCCAGCAGGGCTTCTATGGAACTCCCCCACCCCCATGCAATGCAAAGCTGTCCCTTTGCAACCTGGCATGCCGAACATAAACCCTGAGTGGGCTGGGAGGACACTCCAGGCAAAATGCCGAAAGGGGTAATGGTGGTGTCTGATCTCCTACTGGAACGTTAGAGGCTACTATGAGCCTTGTTCCTCCAAAGGCAACTGAGCTGTGCATACAAATAACCCCTCGTGTCTTCCTATAGGTTTGCTGCCATTTGGCGGGATAGAGTGAGAGCATTTAAAGAGGGAGAGCTTGAAAAGGTTCTGGTCATTGGGTTTCAGACAAATGTCTAACACAACCTAAACCACTATTGCTGTGCTTTCCAAACTCCATTGCAGCCATGCTCTAAGGGACCCATCCAATCTGCTTCTCAGTCAGCTTTTTATTTCTATGCTTGCTTTTCTGTGTGTTTGTATTTGTTTACTAGGGTAAGACTGAGGTGGACAGGAGAATAAACCAGATTAGCTGTACTTGGCTGAGATAATTACCATGTAGCAGTTCAGCAAGTTGCCTAAAAATGTATGTGACTGCCTGTTGGATTGGACACAAGTAGCTTAACTGAGTTCAAAGTAGAGCTAGTGGATCATTTTGTTACAAATACTATTCGTTACTGTGACCCTGTGACCCATGTATTCATGCTGTACACACTATTGTAATAATCTTTGCACAAATTATGCCTTGTCAGGTGCATTTGAAAACTAACTCACTGATCGTTAATGTTCTTATGTGATGTATGTAGGTGATGTGATTAATGGATATATGCTAGAATGTGTTTAAACCATGCCTGTCGGGGGACGTGGTAAGTAGGTCTGCCCTAGCCAAAGGAATGTTTTTGATTCTCTGACTAGTGTAAGAGAACTGTTAGCCCCTTACTAAAACTCAGTGGGAGTTTTTTTGTTGGCGAGCTCCCAGTACCAAAGGGGAAGGGTCCATGAGAAATCAGGGCCCTGAGACTGACAGACCCCAGGGACAATGGGAAGAGGCCAACACTCCAGCTCAGCCTGATTGACAGGTTGGACAGATCAATGAGAGAATTAGAAGGCCAGGTCCCATCCTCTGTGTGAGCTGGGATTTTCTGGGTCTCTGTGAGAAAAGGAGAAAGAGCTGAGAAAAGCAGCAGGAAAAGCAAGCTGTGTGGAGAGACAGACCTGCAGTGTCAGAGCCATGCACACAGCCCAAGGAGTGCAGATCCTGTGCTGAGCCGCAGACCTACAGTGACCAGAGAGCCAAAGGGGTCAGAGAAGCAACACAAGGAACTGGAGTCTGGCAAAGCAGCACAGTCTGCAGCTGGGTGTGGTGAGCAGCTGGGACCAGCAAAGGAAGGGAAAGAGGCTCTGGGCAGGGACACGGCACCAGCCAAGAGACCCTGCAGGCCAAACTGGGAGAGGGGTCCTGCCACCTAGAGCCTGAGGCCGTGTGGTCACTGCCAGAGCAAGCATGTCCAGCCTGCAGCCCCCTTGCAGCACAGCCAGGGCCTGAGAGAGAGCCCTGGGACCTATAAGGAACAGACTGTGAACTGTCCTTACACTCTGCAGACTGCTGTTTGTGATGTCCCCAGGCTACAGAGCAGGACTGTGTGTTCTCATTTAACCTTTCTCGTTTCTCCTTATTCTTTTCATTTTAATCAGTTGTTGTTTAGTAAATTGTATTTGCTTTGAACTGTATAAAATGATCACTGGGTCAAGAAAGCATGCAGTGTGCAGAGAGCACCCCGGAGTGGGGACACCCTAGCCCCTGCCCAAGTGACTACAAGGTCGGGGATTAAGCCCCAGAAAACCTGGGCCCAGCCTTGTTGGAATTTCGAGGACTCTGCTACTCAGGAGAGTGGAAGGGAAGCCCTCAGGGTCAGGGAGGCCTTTGGGTAAAGGAAGTGGGAGCGGGGACTCAGATCCTTTCGCTGGTCCATTTCACCAGGGCAGTATAGAAGCCAGGAAGGTTCCCCACAATAGCGGGACCATTCCCCCGCTTACACTAGCAGCCCCATTACTAGGCAGAGACAAGGATGGTATATTTATATGCCAGGTAAATATCAAGATAAAGATGTCAAGCTACCGAGTGCGGGAGGAGACAGCATGGTGTCTAGGCCTCAGCAGGAGACAGAAGCTTGATCAGGATTTTATTTCAAAGCGTAGCGTGGAAAGGTTTACTGGCCTGTAAAATGTGTGGGAAGGGGACGGAGCTGCACCTCAGGTGATAAGCAGGTGCATCAAGTGCTCGTGTACAATATAACTGTATTATGAAAGTGAATAGAGTGAGGTCTTTTCTGCTAACGACACACTGGTGATTAATATCTGTGTGAATTACATGTACTAACACTACATAATGAAATAGGAACACTTAATGATATTGTGTTTTAAAGTCTGTGGCCAAACAGGAAGAAAAGGGTTTCCTCACAGATAGGAGAAAAGGCATCTACCTACCTATGTCCAATGTAAACTAAGCTGGGGTGAAGCCAAAGTGAAGCTATAGGCAGGCTGCTGGGTCAGAGTTGTTGAACCAGAGCTGCCCAGTACACAGGCACTGGGGCTGTGAACTGAAAAGCTTGTAAGCTGGCTATAAGCGTCTGTGGCTGGGAGCTACCGGAGCAAAGCTTTGTAAAGTACACAAGATGGCAGGACAAGTAGTGACACACCCCCTCACTGGTCTGGATTGCCCCCTCAATCCCGTGACAGCGTTTAGACCCTGTTGTGGTCTACAACTCATTTTGTGGACTGTACCTCATCTCTTGAAGGAAATTCATTATTTGTAAGCATTCATTGAAGAGTTTGGATGAATATTTTTCAATCTATAGATCATCTGCAACGTATTTACTACAGTTATTTGTTGTTAGACTATGCAGACTTACTAATGTTGGTATACACTTTCTCACACTAGACCCATAGAAGTAAAAGGCCCGAGTCCTTTCCATTGTGAATAAGCATTAGCAGTCTAGCCCTAATTGTGTGATGCGATTGGTCACCTAAGAAAAATGGAATTGTTTAGATACCCTCACTGGATAAATGACATACATGAAACAAAAGAAACCCTGGCTAATAGTGACTATTAATATATTATGACTATATATTAGTATACTAAGTGATATAACTTGGGGATTTATTTTGGATAAATAAAGCTTTGTCCTAAAATTAAAGCTTATGGATTAGGGCTGAGTGAAACTTGGACCTTCCAGTCCACTGAATATTTTGACATTTGGAAATTTCCAACATGTTCTCAAAATGAAATATGTTCCTTGGTATGGAAGTAGAACTCAGCAACTGCCAGGGATTCTGGGATCTGTGGCACCTCTACCATATGGACTGTTATAGAGCCAGGCACTCCAAGTCTTCCAAACTCCCATGTCAGTTGGCTTCTGGGTCATCATACCCCTGGAGACTGGGAAGCCAACTGGCTTAGGAGTCTTGCAGGGTCCCAGATCAGCAGGAGGAAGGCTGGAATGTCACTTCTAGAGGTAGGGTCTCCAGGCTTTGAGCACTGCTTTCAGGCCCTAAGAAACCAGTTGTTGACTTTGAGCAAGTCCACAAGGCCAGTCCATTCAGAAGAGCTGTAATTCCTGAAAGTCCAAGTCTCTAGCAATCCATCAAGTGAGCTGGCAGGAAACTAGGCAGGGTTCCATGGTTCCTGTGATTTGATCACACACACACGTCAAAACTCAGTATTTTGGTTTCAACAAATTGGCATTTTCCAGTGAAACCAACCAGCCCTATTTAGGATTCAGAAACACTTTCAAGAATACCTTATGGAAGTTCAAACTGTCATGAAAAATCTCTCTCTATATTTTAGTGTGTGTCTTTCTGTGCGTCTATTTGTCCATTTGTTCAAAAACTTCTCCTAAACCATAAAAGCTAGGATCACCAAATTTGGTATGCAGCTTCCTCTTATAACTTAAACCAGTTTTTCTCAAAGTGGTCTGTGGATCCATTCAGAGAAAACTGCTGCCAGGCCGCTCCAGTTTATTTTACCATCTCTGCAGCCACAGAGCCTCGCGTTCCTATTGGCTGCCATTTGCAGCCAAGGGAGCTGCGGGAAGCAGCGGCCCAGGCCATGCAACTTTCCGCGGTTCCCCTTGGCCACAGTTGTGCAGTCAATGGGATCCATGAGCTATATAAATAAACAGACCAGAACTAGAACCCCCCAAATTTGGATAGAGCTTCCTCTTATCATAACCTAAAGCAATGTTAGGGTTTGGCTCTGCCAAGAAAATAAGATGTGCCTGGAATGGGATTGCGTCTCATAAAACCAAACAGAAGAGAGACAGAATCACCAAATCAATTACATTCCTTCGAATTGACAAAACTGAATGAATGTTGAATGAGACTGAGCTAAGATAAGCCAGAATAATAGAATGAACCTGAAATAGGAATACTTCTTAATAAATCTTACAGAAAAGAGATAACACATAGAGAAATTTGGAGTAGTTAAGGACCTGAGCAACACCGGATAAATCTGCTAGTAAATAATATGATCCTCTGAATCACAGTGAACAGAACATGGATTTGACTATGGAAATATTCACTATTGTTTGCTGCTAAAACTCTAATTTTCAAGAAGGCGTTTTGCTAAAATGTGGGAAGGAAAAAAGCTATAAAAGCATGTTTCTTGGTCCTGGCTCTTCAGTTGAATCAGAAGATTGTTGACTGTTTAAAAAAACAAAACCACAACAAAACAAAATAAGTCACTTTGTTCCTTTAAATAATTTTTCTAATGTTAAATAAATTACTTAGTTCTTCCGCATGGCTATGTCAAGTTAACAGTCCAGATATTGCTTGATTTGTTGTGGTCTGGGTGTTATTTTCCTTTGCCCATGTCTGTGTGGTATCTGGATGTTATTAATCTGTGGTAGAATGGGAACCTGTAGGCATACAGATAAATCCCTTTCTGTTTCAATTTGTCTCTAATTTCATTTCCTAAAATGACCTTTTTTTCCCTTCAGAGAATTCTTTGGTAATAGGGACAGCACACCCTTAATGCTGGGGAATTACGAGAAAATCTACAGAACTCAAGGTGCCAGCTGTAGTGCTTTGCCTGGTGGCAAGTGAAGAGATGGGAGCAAAAAGAGAATCAGCAGCTGGATTATAGCAACCAGGTAATTAATGTAAATGATCCTTTGGGAACTGGCCTAGCAGTCATTTGGGAACTGGAATGACAGTTGCTAGAAAAGTCTGCCTAAATACGTTTTTTTTTTCTCTCCAAAGGTAAGGATCACGCTAATCCTTACTCTTGTACATTATGTATTTTAAATGTATAATGATTTTGCAGCTAGAACAACTTGTGTACTCAGAATTTTAAACTATTGCCTGTGCTGGTTTGTAAAGCTAATTTTAATCAAAACCTCTGTTTTTATACACATTCTGGAATTCCATAGTTATTTACAGAGCATGTGTTATAACATGGCTCCCTGCCTAGTTGTCTTGACAGCAGTCAGGGATGGATCAAGGCATGCTTTTTAGATCCTCCAGATATTGATGCATTTAGATAGGGAAGAGTTCCTAGGCAGAGTAGTGAGACACAGAATAACAGATGGCTGACAGTTACTCTCTGTGGTAAAATAGGCTGTCTCTAGTACAAGGAAAATTATGGAATCAAGAATTGGGAGAAGATAAGTGTCCATCTTTGGATATCATCATCATCATCCTTCACGCCCATTGGCGTATAGGGCAGCAGAATTCTTTGTTGCTGTTTCCGTAACAAAATTTTTTTCTACGTCAGGGTCGTTAGCCCTGAGCCAAACCCCTAATCCTGGAGAACCGGTGTGCATGCTTAGTTTGGCTCCTCTCCCCTTGACCTTTCCGGCTTGGTTGAACCTACCAGAAGCACTAAGCTCCCGCCGGCATAGCTCCTGGGATCATAAGAACACGCAAGCTGCCCCGCCACGACAAGGCGCATGCACGAGGGGCAGATCTTTGGACGTGGGAAGTAGATTTCATTTAGCTGGAAGGATGAGTCTGTTCTGGGTGAAGGCTGGTGAAAATATCTACAGTTCTGTGGATTATTCAAAATTGTGGTGGTTGCAGACCATATTTAATCTTTAAATTTAATCTTAATCTAGCCCTGATAGAATCCGCTCTGTGGAAGAGCTTTTGGTATTCTTCACTCAGAGCATGATTTCAGCAGTGTATTTAAACATGTGTCTAACTTTAAGCAAATGCTTAAATGTACACCTTATTCACCAAAACATTTAGGTGTGTGCTTCAAATTAAAGTCTTTCTTAAGTGCTTTGATGAATTAGAACCTTAGTTTGGAATGATTCCATTCCCGTACACACATCTGTGGAGGTGTGACTGGTAACAAAAGGGACGTATTTAGCTTTTATTATTTGGAATCTCAGTAAATTTTTGTTTGGATAATGAAAGAAAACTGTTCCATAAAAAGTTCTATATACTTATATGCACTATGTTCGGTGAATCTTTTTGTCACCATACACAGGCAGCAGATGCTGAGTCCGGAGCTTGAAACAAGTGTATCAGGATCACTATGGCCACAGAGCAGTGCAGCATTCATTACTTGGCAAGAAAATCATGTAAGTAATCAGTGGGGTCTCAGAAGGTCACTCTCCTTCAAGTATTACCTAAAAGCCTTTTTCCCCTTTTCCTCTATTTGAATTGATCCTGACCTACATGGCCCCACCTGGTGAATAAATTCTTGAAAAGTTTTTTACCTTCACTCTAGCCATTTTTAATTCACTTTGTATTTTCTTGGTGTGTAAAATTCCTCAGAATCGGCAATGATTTCCAGTATGAAAATTATTTATTAAAAGCACACGGTGAAAGTGAATTGATCAAATACAATGGCAGCCAACATTTTCCTGAAAGTAGTTTCAGCCTAATTTCTCCTGCATTTTGCCAGCAGGTTTTCAAATGTGCCTAAGTGACTTTGGAGCATAATGTCCCAATGAATGGCAGTAAGACTAGGGCTCATTAGTCACTTGCATGCTTCTGAAACTCCTGTCCCCAGTTTGTAATTGCTAAGCTGTGTGAGGAACCAACTACCTAATGGGTAAACTGTGAAAACTGCCAGTACTGGATAGATCTGGAGTGGGCAATAAATCAGAGGTGATTTGCCAGGGTTAGTCTGCCACAGCTTTATTTACCAGCACCTCTGCAGACATGAGTGCTTGCAGCTCCCGTTGGCCATAGATCACCTATCCTGGCCAATGGGAGCTGTGGGAAGCAGCATGGACCTGGACACCGCTTCCCTCAGCTCCCATTGGCCGGGAATGGTGATCTGCACCCAACAGGAGCTTTAAGCTGCCACACTTTGATGTAGTTGGGGTGATCTCCACTAAGCTTATTAGCGTGCGTGTAGGTTCTTTCAGTGTTTTAATATGCTTTCTCTGATGCTTTTTTATTAAAAATAAATGTGCTTGCTTAGAAGTTTTCACACAGCCCTTTCTGACTCAGCAATTATGCTTTTTATATCCTTTGAGGAGAAAGAAAAGTGGGCCTGCTAAGGAAGCTGGGCTTGCCTGGGAGATCTCAGTGTGGCAGGAAACTGAGCAGCCTGGAAATACCCTAATCAGGAGCAAAAGAGACTCAGGTCTCTTCTCAACAGATGTGATGGCTGAGGAGCCAGGAGGCTAAAATGGATGCCCTTCCTGTATCTCACAGGGGGATTATTAATGCAGCTGCCCCAAACGGAAAAGGATGGGAATTGTTATTTCACGTTCACATCCGAAAGACGTACTGATGGCAAGCTGCATGTAGTTCAGTTTTGTATGTCAGAAGGCTTGAGGACGAGCTGCCTCTTCTAGAATTTGAACCTTGCTTGCTATCAAGTCTAGCTATTTCCAGCCTAATATGGAGACCACTTTGCCCTGAGGTGTCAGAAAGATTCTGAGTTGCCTGTACCGAAAAGAATCTAAAAAGATCGTGAGGTGTAAGTGTGAGACTGAGACCTTGGCGCTGCTGATTTCTAAGCCTCACTCACTCCATGGCTGTGGGTGAGTCACTTATTCACTTAGTGGCTTGGTTGCCTCCTCTTTGAGAAGGGGATTAAGTATTTACCACAAAGGGCTGTGGTGAGGGTTAATTAGCTAATGGATCTAATGCACTCTGAAGACAAAAAGCACTCTATAAATGTTTCGTAGTAGTAGTGTTACTGGGGGAAAATAGCATAGATTTTTGAGCACCCAGCATCTGAATTACTGGGATAACATGGGTGATAAATGGTGCATCTCCGTAAGTCTTTCACAGTTATAGCATAACATTAAGGGAACTATTGCAAAATATGTGCAGTAGCATTATGGCAATTTTTTAACACCTACTTAAAAACCATTTGTAAAATGTTTCTCTATAAGCATTCAGGAATCTGGATGCTCCATAAACTCTAATTATGAGGTTAGACTTTATATGAGCCCATGAAAACGTCTTTAGTTAATTCAACTGATATTTCAAAACCAGTAATCCTCCCCACTGCCCAGCAAATGTGGAGATAGCAATTAAAGAAAGAACCATATGCGACTTTTTAACAGTATAGACCCTGTTCATTTCTTATCCTAGGACTGAAAAAAATGTATGAACTTGGAAAGAAGAAACACCTTAATTCTCTTTGGACTTGGATTGCCTCTAGCTGGCTTGCTGTTCGAATGTACATCCTTTCTATCTTTATGAATGGAAGTTGAAATTCAAATCCCGTTCCAGAAAGGAGTCGTTCCGTTGCATTTAAAAAAAAAGCAGACTGATCGAGTCATAAATAATTTATGAACTTGGTATATTGATTTTCTTTAAGCACTTATAGGAAATTATACATTTGTGTCTTCAAGAAATAATTGGACCAATCTGACCACATAAAAATTATGCTCCTTTATAACTCTTTGGAAATGGAACATTAATGACCTTTGGGTCATATAGTGGGGCTGGGATGGAGAGGGGTAACTCTACAGATTGAAGAGAGATAGAAGGGTCAAAAACCTGCAGGTTTTCAGTCTTGTAAAGATGACCCCCCTCCTTTCCTCATGGCAGAGGTTTCAGATGAAATTGAGTTGACATCTATGTGATTACAAACCAGCCTTTCCAGAAGGAACTGACAGATTCTAATAACAATATTAAATAGCATATTGCAGACCAGTGCCACAGAGCACTTAAGAAAGGTTTTTGCCCGATTGTAAATATCAATATGTAGAAGGCTCTTGCTTCAATTCAACTCAGTCCCCACGTCCAGTAAAATATCTCTTTCTGGGTAAAGTTTAAAAAAAAATTAGGGGCCAGATATTCAGCCTGTGTAGATCGACATAGATCTATGTACTCTGAAATGCCAGTTTACACCAGCTGAAGTTTTTTTTTTTTAACTTTACATGATGCAAACGGAGGTAAAACGAGCTTGCTCCTGGTCTCATTGAGGACAGGGTTAAGTCTCATTCGGCCGAGGGTGCAGGTTTAGGGAAGGCAACAGTGCCTGTTCTTTGGGATTTCTGCCAAGAGGAATCAGCTGTAAGTGACTGTGGCAGAGGTCCCTCGGAGTAATGTAACAAGCTCCTAAGACAGTACTGCCATGACTGCACTGGGTATAACATGTCCAGTTCTTGGCATGACCCACAGATTTCTGACTCCAGAACAATGATAACAGCTGAGTCATGGTGACCTTTTCCTTTGAACATTATATTCAAAATAGACAGTCCTTACTGAGAATGAATGCTATAAATGTAGAATGCATATATATGCTACACTTCAACACACATTTTAATACCACCCGGCACTTATTTTATGATCATGCAATAACAATTTTATTAAATATAAATTTAAGGGTCTGTTTTCTGTTTGATGTGCATTTATGTTAATACCTTACATTAGCATTTTTATGAGTGAGATTTCAATGACAAACATATTAAAATATCCCTGGGCAGTGTTCAAGCTGATGGTATGCATTCTTGTACCATTTTATTTGGGGAGCTAATATATTTTCCCATTTATCAAACTTGAAATGATAAAAAAGTTTAGGAACAAACAGGTCACAGGAATGGAATTGTTTAGCAGAATGGTAATGGCAAATCAAACCATTGACCTTTAAGTTGCTTGTTCAAAGCCAATCCAAGTGGGTGGTGAGTACTGACTGACTGTCATTACAACTGATGACCAACTGGTGGCTTATGGAAAAGAAGTAGGTAGTTTCAGGCTAGTTCCCAGTGGAAAAGAGTCCACTGAATAAAATCACCACTTTAGTTGATCTCTTATTGCCAGGCTTACAGGAGAGTCTAAGGTCTGACTAGGCACGGAGAGTAGATTATGTATTGGTGCATGGGGGAGATGCGCTAGCCAATATCACTTCAGTTCCAAGGAATGCCGGCCTGGAATTTTTCACAGCAGTGTCCTCTGACAACCCGGACATCATCTCAGAGAAGCAGGCACTAGAACTCTCTGCTGGATGTCCCCTTCTGGTTTCCTTTTGATTGTGACTGTGATGCTGGCAAACTAGGTGCCAGCTCTTGCCAAGGCTTTTGTCTTCAGCCAAGTACTGACTAATTCATTGCTGGGAACCAGTCAGTTTCCCTATGGGTTACTTGGTTAAGCTGGGCATTGAATTTATGACAATGTGTTGAGTGTTTAGACTCTATGAAATGCTTGTAGGCTGCTTCATACATTAATCTCACTTATACTTTTATTGCAGCTGTAAGGTAATATTAAAGTTTTTGCTTTGTAACTGTAAAATGTGTTTTGCCATGAAATTGTTGGCCTTTCAGAAGGGATTGTCTTCTGTTCATTAAGAAGACTGTCAAAACTAAATTGACCATTGTGGGACCTCACAATACAAAGCTTTTGTTCCCTATTTTTATTTCCTTCTTCCAGAATTCAAACGGGAAGCCCTTTTGCATATATTGTTTTCATCGTGTAAAGGGATAATTAGCAACCATTTTTCTTCATCTGTTTTGTTGTTTGGCCTCTCACAGGTCTGGAGCTATGAAACGGAAGTAGAGTCACAAAATCCAGTAAGTAAATACTCTTTTATTTTTTATTTTATTCTAGAACTGGCTACAAGCATTGTCTTCTGTTGTGAGAGATGAGGTACAAATTGACCCGGGATAAGTGACTGGTCTCTTGGGACTGAAGCAAACTGTCTCTTTTGTGATCTTTGGTATGTAGCCACCAATTATCACTAAGTCCATCTTGCCTGGGTGGCAGTAGACTGGCATGCCCAAAGTTGGTGATATCTAATTATGGGACACAATAGCTTAGGATGTTTGCCCTGCTTTTGGGCAGTCTAACCTGAGATGATTCACATGCATGGTTGTAAATCACTCCAGATATTGTGACAGTGACTTTGGTCCCACTCTTGTCCCTATGCTTTTTCCTTTAAACTGCAAACGTAGCAAACATCTGTGTTTTTGTGACCCTTCCCCTCTCTGGACGGGGAGACCACTGTTTGGTTTGGTGTGAATTGCTTTTGAATATTCCACCTCCTTCCACTCAAATAGACACCTGTCACAAGTGCTGAGCTCCTTGAAAAGATGGAATTGATATGAAACTCAGAAATATGTTGTTGTGCTGGCAATGCTGTTAACCGCTGAAGTGCTCCCCAACTTATTAAAAATGATGACTTTATTAGGCATCGGTTGGGCTACATCTCCCAAAATGCACCTTGACTAGGTACTTCCATGGTGAACTGCTTGATGTACTATGGGAGACGATGTCCAATCACGGACTCTGATTTAGAGAGGAGAATGGGAGCTCGAGGCACCCAAAATTGTTCCTTTGAGGCAGAGCAGCAGCTTTTCCAAATCAGGCTATTCTATTTGGCTGATTTTTTTTTTTTTTTCAGGTTTTGGTAAAAATATTTTGAATGTTTGCCAAGAGTCAAAGTTTCCCTTGGGTGAACCCATGTTTTTAACTAGGTCTAGAAAATATCCTTCCAAGACAGGAATTCCATGAATAAACTCACATTGCAATGCACACAATATGGAGTACTACAGCTCAAAGTGAATTAAGTGGGAACTGCATTGTTTTGAGTAATCAGCAATCTTTAGGGAGACAGCTGTGGGGCTAAATTCAGTGGAATAATTTGCTCACAGCAAACAAACACTGCATGGACCCTACTGTCAGATCTGTATGTGGTGTGAAATAAAATACATGTGATGAGGTACATAATTGTTTTAAGTTTGTGGAAATGTTCCATTTGGGAATATGAAGAGGTGAAGGGATTATGAAAAAGCCTCTAACTATATAAAAGGTGTGTCTAACTATTGGGGACATCCTAAATCTGATGGTGCTTGATTCTAAAAAAGACTTAAGTGAGTAGCCCTAATCCTATTCATTTTAAGCTTAAGTCCCATCAAAATCAGTAGGTATTAGCAAATACAAATGGCAAAATCCACAGTGCTTTGGTTAAACCCCAATGTGTATATGTCTGCCATGATAGTTTTCTTTAAGGGGACATTAAAACAAGGGATCCTACTCATTGGAGAGAAACTAATTTTTTACTGCTCAATTAGAAAAATTATTCTCTTGGAGATAGCATTGTTCTCTGGGCGTATTATGTTATCAGTCACTGTCTAATCACAGACAAAACAATCTGTTACTCAGATACAGTAAGTATAGTACAGACTCTGATTCTAATACAGACTCAGGACTGAAGAGGTGGAGTGTGCATATGTGTGGGAGGAGGTTAGCAAGGAGGTAGGCAAGTAGGAGGCAGGGGCTTAAGCTTTGAACAAGAGTATGAGACAAGCATTATGATCCACATCTACCAGGAGGAAGAGGGAAGACCAGTGATGAAAAAGGGCATATGCTGATCATACCTTAGCACAGATAATTGGACCAGATTTGATTACAAATAAAAAAAATGATGGACAGCTGTGAATTACAAGGTTATATAATGCTGCTGAGCAGCTTCTGGTGACATCTTGAACAGCAAAGCAATAAAGAGGATTAATGGGGCTGCTTTTTCAATCTCTCTGCTGAACAACTCACTGAAAAATGCCTGGCCGTTGCTTGCTAAAAAGCACATCAAGGATCTGTATGCCAGAGATGCACAGATGCTGTGCTAATACCTGCTGCTTATGTTCTGCCTAGCAGTTAAGAGTGTGTCCAGAACACACACACACACACACACACACAGTTCACAGCTCATTTTCAAAGATTTCCTTTCAACTTATTGCTCGCTTCATATTCCAGCCATTTTAATTCCTGCTGGGGCCGTTCTGATGTATGTTTCTGAGTTGGAGCATAGTTCAACAACAGGGTGACCTTTTCCAGATTATATATTTGAGTATCAAGCTCTCAGTGGGTGGTGTACAGTTTTACGGCCCTCTTGCCTGCTTCCTCCTCTACTTTGCTCCCCCTGCAGGCTCCCAGTGGTATTCACTGACTCAGTCTGCACCTAGGAGAGTATGTCAAACAAGATAATGCCCCTTCCACCCTCCCCTCAGCCAGATTAGCCATGGAAGAGAAGAAAAAGGGAGCTAGAGAACCTTGAAAAAAGCCTGGAGATAAGCAGAGGGCTTGTGCAGGAGGAAGAGGATGAAGTGACTAAGACGGAGGATCAATTGGAAAAGGAAAGACAGAAGATTAATTGTCTAGGGATGGCTGAGGGAAGAAGGTTAATTAGATGTGGTGAAACTATGGGCCAAGGCTAAACTAACGGGGAGCAGAGGAATGACTTTTGGGCTGGAGGATGAGATGATTGGTTGAGGGTGCCTAAAGGGCAGAGAATGGATTGTGTGATTGATTATCTGGTCTTCCAGACAATGGCTGGGGTGGGAAGGAGACAGAGATTGCATTGAATGGCGTTCTAAGAAGGTCTTTGATTGGGTCTCTTGGGTGCTGGGTTGAGAATCGGTTTGTTAGGGAGTCTTATGGGACAGAAGATTGATTGATACAGTGGATTGGTGGCCTGAAGGGGAATTGAAGAGTCCTGGGGGGGAAGAGGTTGAAGAGGATGGCTGATGGTGGCACAGATGTATTGATGGTCGGAGTGGAAGGATAAAGAGACAGGAGCTAAGCAGAACTGTGAGAACAAACTAGGGATTTGATAAGAATCTTGGGAAAGAGGAAATCATCCTGAATCTTGGGATGGAGGAGAGAATTGATTGGGATGTATGGGCTAAGAGGTTGGCTTGGGACAGAGAATTGATTTTAGGAACAATATAAAAGCAGAGCACTGCTGGCTATGCTGAATGACCCAATTGCTTTGTCTTTGTTTTGGGTGGAAGTAATTTGAGGTAGCACCACAAGTTGGGTACAGTATTTTCATCTCCTCTAGTTCCGAACTACCATAGGCCCCCTCTCCAGTGGAAGGAAACTTCAGAGTACGCGTTTCTTTATAAAAATAAGTAGTTTCATTAATGAAGTGGTGACATGCAAGGTCACGGGTAGCAGGGGAAAGTGTCTTGAATTAATAATACTTGGTTGATTTCTTTAACAAGTTTGCCGTCCCCGTACCTGCTGCTGAACTCAGATTCTAGCTGCAGTGTTCAATTAAAAAATAAATCACTATAAAAGGAAAGACGAAAACAGGTGGGTTTCATTTCTATGTCAGCTGGTGTTTTGACATTCCCCTCCTCCCTTCAGCACTGCTGAGGTACAACAGTGTACACAGGAAGAGTCATTCCGATGTCACAAAATTATTTTAAATAATTTGTATGAATATTCATGTCATCTAGTGTATGAGCTGCTGTCATGATTCCATCAAGTATCAAGGGATGGCAATGGGGTGCTATTTTGATGACCTCCCATCTTGTCACTCCTCCCAACAATCTCCATCAATCCCTTTGGGTCCAATCATGGTGGCGTAGAGTGTATTGCATCTAATTGCTGCAGAGCCACATAACTGCTATAGGAAACTTAATAAAACATTATTATGCCTAGATTTTTTTAAAATGTCTCTGAGTTGTATCTCTTTCCATTCTGTTTCAAATTAATGCAATGTCCTTGTTATAAACCAATGTAATATAATAACTTCAGGGCCAATATTTCATTTTGGTTTGTCACATACATTCAGCTTGGCTTTGTGGCAACCAGAATCATTTAGATATGTTCTGTTTATTTTAATTTGAGCAGACTGTTATTGACTTGTGAGGGTCACCATTGTCCCAAAAAGAGCAATCCCAGAATCCTTTCTTCAAAAACTGAAGGGGAATGAAAGAACAATTGTACCAAAGTGAAAAGTATTGGGAACAGATCAACCCCTAGCAGTGGAGTTTGGGATGTTTGTTCCTCATCCCAAGGATTTCTATAGAAAAGATGGCTATAAATGTGTTTAAAGATCATTTATTTATTTAGGCTATCAGATACAGACTGACCCTATACTTCTCAGGGTATGGCTAGACTTCAAGGATCTATTGGAAAAAATAGCGCATTTTGCATATCTTTTTCCTAAACTTTTTTGTTGGAAGAGGCTTTTCCGAAATTTGGCCCATCTAGACTGGGCCAAATTTTGGAAAAAAAATCCTCTTTCAAAAGCCCCCTTCTTCCTTGTGGAATGAGGAATATGGGGCTTCTGAAAGAGTACGTTTGCTCTTCCGCAAAAAAAGCAGAAGAGCAAACGCATTCCCTGGATACCACTCTAACACAACCTATACTGGAAAAACTTTAAAAAAAACCGATGAATAGTCTAGCAGCACCTTAAAATTAACAAAACATGTATCATGAGCTTTTTGTGGGCACAACCCACTTCTTCATACCATCTACATGTTTTGTTAGTCTCTAAGGTGCTTCTAGACTATTCGTTGTTTAAGTGTTTCCAGTTACAGACGAGCGGTGTGTCAAGACTACAGGTTTTTTTTGGAAAAAGTGGCCTTTTTTCAAAAAAACTTCCCCTTCGTTTCGAAATTAAATCAAAAGAACGTGGCATTTTTTTCTACCGTGGTAAACCTCATTTTACGAGGAAGAACGCCTTTTTTCAAAAGTGCTCTTTTGAAAAAAGGCATTCTTGAATGCAAACGGGGCTTTTTCAAAAAAGAGCATCCAGACTGCCTGGGTGCTCTCATTCAAAAAAGCGGCTCGCTTTTCCGAAAGAGGCTTGTAGTTTAGACGTAGCCTAACACAGCTACCCCTCTGAAGCTTTTGAACAACCTATGCTGTTTGTCACCCTTTTGCGTGTTTCTCAGTCTTGACCTTGATTTACCAGTCAGGTAGTAGCGCTGCAGCCAAGCAAATATAATAATCTGAACTGGAGGATGGAAGTAATAAGTAGAAAATTCATGTTTGAGTTGAAACTGGGTTTGAGCTGCTCTTTCCCAGAATTTCTATCTTGTCTTGAGTCACAAATTCTAAGAAGACACGAGGCCTCATATTTTGGCATTTTCTATCTGGCACTGGCTGGTTTATTAGGAACTAGGGAACTTTTTGGGAAGGGAAGACCTGTAAAGGAAAAATGGGGTTCCACCTAAACCAAAAGTGTTAACAGATTGCTGGCATATCATATGAAAAAGGTTGTAGAGCTGTTTTTAAACTAAAGGCTGAGGAAAGGCTGATTGATGTGGAGGAGCACAGAGTTCACACACCTTAGAGTGTCCTCTGTATTCTCATAAAAAAGGAGAAGATGACTGGGCCACAAAATGGCAGATGAAATTCAGTGTTGGTAAATGCAAAGTAATGCACATTGGAAAACATAATCTCAAATATGCATACAAAAAGATGGGGTTGAAATTAGCCATTACCATTTAAGAAACAGATCTTGTGGTTCGTTCTCTGAAAACATGTGCTCAATGTGCAGTAGCAGTCAAAAAAGTTATAACATGTTATAGAAAAATAGGAAAAGAATAAAAAAGGTTGGAAATATCATAGTGCCACTAATATAAATCTGTTTGCACTGATAGTAAACCAATTTAAAAAAGATATGAGAATTAGGGAAAAAAAAAAGGCAACAAAATGATTAGCAGCACTGCAACCCCCCTTTTCCCAACTCCATTGTGGGTCAGGACCCTTACAATTACACCCCCAGGAAATTTCAGATTTAAATAGCTGAAAACCTGAAATTTATGATTTTTTAAAAAAACCTTTGGCTGTGAAATGCACCAGATTGGACCGTGAATTTGGTATAACCCTAATCATTATCTTAGTATCTAAAATTATAAATATTGACTATATACCTGTTTTTCAAGTGTGCTTGCACTTGTCGTGACACACACAAGGTAATGTACATCCAGGCTTGTCAGAACATTCAGAATGAACAATATGAGTTATTGGCATGTTAAAGAATATGTAACTCTTACAATGAACTACAGACTCTCTGCCTCGCAAGCCTTCCTTTGGATGCTTTAGCCAGAGTATGGGTAATAGCCACTGCTGTGAGTTATTTAGCCAAGTAAGGGCACGTGACTTATGTGACTCTGGACTCCATCTTGTGCCTCTAATTTCCCACCAATAAAGACTGAGAGCATTCCCTCCACATGGGAGAAGGTATAAAAACCACTGGAAGGATCTCCATTTTGCCTCTTTCTTTCTCTGATCTCAGGACTATGAACTGACACTAAAAGGAGCAATTTTTTGGAAGTTACCAGAGGCCTTATAAGCCAGCAGTTCATACCATCACTGCTTCAAACCTGATGCAAAAATTCAGCAATGATAGTGTATATATAAGATTCCTTCAACCATTGAAAGCCTCTCCCCTTTCTCTTCTCTTATAAATAAGCCTTTATATATTAAATATTAAAGGATTGGCAATAGCATGCTTTTTGGGTAAGATCTAAGTTATATATAGTTCAGGTTACGTAGCTGATCTCTCGGGATTGGAGCAACCCTTTGATAAAACTGATTTGAAATAATCACTCATCAGTAGCTCCACTGTCTGAGTGATGAGACAAAGGCTGGAATGCTTCAGGAGACTGCAGTTTGGATTTCCATGTCTTGAGGCAGAAGTTTACTTTTAGTTTCTGGCTTGGTATATCTTATGGAAAAATAACCACCAGTCTCGTGGGAGTCTGCCCTGTTTCTCAGGAGTTGGTCCTGACCTTGGCATCCTCAGCTGTGACCCACTGAAGTTCTGTGACCGCTTCATTTCATGCACGTAGTTGATTACTCATTTGATTTTTGATATTTGAGGTACCTAATGCTGGGAGCAGTGTTCAGTTTAACAGGCCACATTCAGTCATGCGGTCATATGGACTTGAATAGAACTCTATTTATTTAGACCAGCATTAACTCGGCTTCAAGGATACCGAGCCATGTTATGGCATAGTTCTGTTCTCTATGGGCTCTTAGCCCACCCTCGCCACCATCATATCTGAGTGCCTTGCCATAGATCAAGTTTTGAATTTTGATTTAGGAGTCATAGTTATGGAGAGAGACTGAGCGTACCCCACTAAAGCTGATACATTCCTCACATCTGCAAAATGCTTATGCACGTGTATTACCTGCATCACATGACTAGCCCATTCATTTCAGTGGTACCGCTCGCATGCTTAGGTGCCTTGTTGAACAGGGACTATGATGGCAGACGTAGTCATCCATATACAGATGAAGTAACATTGAAATCCAGGCAGTAAGGGTGTAACTCAGAGCAGTATTTGACCCCTGTTTCCACGGATGAATACTCACTCTACTGCTCAACTTAAAGAGAAGTAGTATTTACCAGGATGGCTGGAAAAATTTGCATGGGGTGCTGAGAGGCATTGAACCACACTGTATATCCTGTATATGATGGAAGCCGCTTCAAGTCCGAGAGTATGGCAGCACCCCCAGCACTCCTCTAGATCCAGCACCTGTGGTATTTACTCACCTGAGCTGAAAACAACCAGCAGCAAGAAGCCTCAAACATTCTGTCTGGGTTGCGTTCCAAAACATAGGAAAATGTAAGGCTTGACAAGGGATCAAAAAACTAGCCTTGACTCTTGATACTGCTGCCTAAAAGGATTAAATAACTTTTCAACTGATATCCCAGCACTTCCTGCTGCATTTATAAATGAATGTCTCTAGATCTCTTAAACTGCATTTTAAATTAACCTTTCCTCTTCATTGTGAAAGAAGCCAAGAACAGTGGCCATAGTATAATGTGATTTACAGAGGTCATAGAATTCTCATTTCAACCTATTGCACACAATCAAATGGCAGATGAAGGTAGCTTGATAGCTGGATACTTTTGTTTCTCTTTTCTTTTTAAAGAATAAATACAGCAGATTTGGTAGGCGTGCAAGCAATGAGGATGGCTGTACACATACTTAACATCAGGTTTCTTTTCTTGATGGGTGAAATTTTACAAATGTTCTGTTAATCAGAATATCGATATTACTTTCAAGAAAATAACTCAGAGGAGGGGTAATCTTGGCAGTATTCCCTTTAAGTGTAAAATGGAATATGTCAGTCTGACCCCACACTTTGTTTCTGAGGTGAATATCATTATTTATATTGAATAATATCTCTACCCCCAGTACGTTTTAGGGCCTGCCCTCTGAAGAGCTCAGCATAGCACTGACATTTGAGCTAGATTTTACAAAAGGAGAGGGCAGTAAGAACCAAAAAGCCTTTTCTACCAGTGGGACCAATGTGATTCCCCCAAGTTCAAGGACTATTCCCTGTTGGTCACTAGCTCAAAGGGAATGGAATGGAGAAGGAAGGAGAGAAGCTGGGGTCCAGTTTCTAGACTCAGCTTTCGATCTCTACACAAAGAGAAACACGCTGCTCCTCACGACTTCTGTGAGGGCCAAAAGTATAACACTGTTTTCAAAAAAAATTAGGTAAATGCATGGAGGACAGATCAATCAGTGGCTATTCACCATGATGGTCAGGGATACAACCCCTTGTTTTGAATGTGCCTAAACCTCTGACTGCTAGAAGCTGGGACTGGATGATGGATGGATCACTCGATAATTTCTCTGCTCTGTTCTGTTTCTTCCCTCTGAAGCACTTGGCATTGGCCGCTGTTGTAAGACAGGCTACTGGGGTGGATAGATCATTGGACTGACCCAGTATGACCACTTGACTGGTAACAGCAGAGGATGTGTTCCTGCTGGAGGCTTGGGCAATCTAGGAGTGATTATTCCTCCCTGAGATGCTATGTCTCTTGATTCTCTTGCTGAGAGGGGGACATTTTGCCCTGTCACTTAATCATGACTGTGCCTCTCTGGGACATATGAGTCCCATTGGAGTTTCACAACTCCTTTGTGATGCAAGTATGAATATACTCACTTTATAGAAAGGCAGGCTAAGCAAAAGTTTTGTCTTTTAACAGACAGTTCCTTGACTAGACCTTCTACTTCCTTTCCTGGGAGCTGTTTCCACTCATTTACAACCTGAATTTAATCCAGTAAATCAAATACAGGTTTGGAATACTATAGAACTCACTGGTTCTGGCTCTGAATCTCTTGCTTTCATGCTCCATTCTTGTAAGTAATGAGTTCTATAGTATTCCAAACCTGTATTTGATTTACTGGATTAAATTCAGGTTGTATTCTTGAGAAGCATAAGGAAAATGAATCCTGCTCACTAGCATAGTCTGAAGTAGGAATGGATAGAGTCAGGGCCAAATTAACTCCACTGGGGGCTCAAAACTAGTACATTTTGTGGTTCCTCCAGGCTCTGGGGTGGGGCCAAAAATGAGAGGTTCAGTGTGTGTGTGCCACTGGAAATCAGGCTGAGTGTATGGGGTCAAGGAGGGAGGGTGCAGGAACAGCCTGGTATGCAGGGCCTGGGAGGGAGGGAGGGAAGGTGAGCGGGCTAGGGGTGGGGATGTAGCGTCTGGGAGTGAAGCAGGGTACGGATGGGATAGGGGATTGGGGTACTTACTTGGTGCAGCTCCCATTTGACAGAGGGAACAGGTGGTTCCGCACCACACTGCACTTGCAGGCACAGTCCCCTGCCACTCCCATTGGTTGAGATTCCCAGCCAATGGGAGCAGTGAGGGAGAAAGCCTGCAGACAAGTGCAGGGACAGAGAGCTTCCCTCTGTTATTGACAATGATTGTGGTTCCAGCCTGTTGGGAATGTGCGTGGGGCCACCTGCTCCTCCCCCTCACCATGTGGAGCTGTCCTGGAATGCAGGGACTTAATCCTCATTTCATAATCTGGTCCTGGATGGAGCACCAGATTCTGGTCAGAGGCCTGGCTCTGGTTCAGGAAAGTCTGTTGAAATATTTGAAGTCCATCGCTCCTAGACAAACTTATAGGCAGAGGGAGCAGAAATGTCTGATCAATGAAGATTCAGAATAAAAGATGTGTTGTCTTTCCATGTCATGGGGGACATTCTCAGAACCAGGGTGGGGAGGAAATGACTCACAACACAAGTACAGCCAGTTGAAATTTTGTTTCACAAAAATTAGAAAATATAAAAATATTTCTGGTTTTGAGTGTTCAAAATAGTCGTTTTTCATTTTACAAAATTCTTTGGCTTCTAAAAACATTCCAAACTTCAAAGAGAGCCTGGTGTGAGTAAAAACTGGAGCAAATGCAACCAATCAAGGAGTGGGAAAAGTGCAACATCTCACAACCTGTATCCAGTCAAAAGCTGAAGGGAAAAAAAAGTGTTCATACAACCGAGAAACTTTATTAGAGCTGAAATTGTTCATGATTTTTTAAAAAACATGCTATTTTTCAATTAATTTTGAACCAGCTCTACTTAAGTTGCTGAGCCATGTTTAGTAAAGTGTGTGTGTCTATTTTAAAAATTGCGTTAAAAATTTGAAGTTAATGGCCATATACTGGCCGCTGCCTTCACAGAATGATTTTGGATGCACAGTTCCCATAGATAGCTTTTGAAATCTCAGCCCTTGGATTCCTGAAAATACATGTTGTGCAGAATTTGCCTATGACCCTGCCAGGACAAGGGAAACTGTCTGCTGAAAATGGGCAATTCAAGAAAAGATGTCTGAGGAGGATGTTATTTTGAGCATGGGAAGGGAAGACAAGTAAGAAAGGAGAGTTGCGGGATAAAATATAGCACAGCGAACTGGTAGTAATGATACATGTTGCTAGACCCAGGCAAAAAAAATTTGTTGAAACATTTTTTTCCAGATTGTAAAATGTGTCTGCTTCTTGACACACATTTCTGAAACTTTTTTTTTTAGAGAGAGAGAGAGAGGGGGAGGGGGGGAGGTGGAGGAATTGTTTTGTTTTTAGGAAAACTCTTCCAAACTTACTTACTTCCTGTCTCCCCTTCTTTCCAGTGGAGGCAGTGGAAGTTTTTCTAAGGGTACATCTACACTGTGGCACTATTTCAGGATATGTCCGGCATCCCAAAATAACTATTCCATGTCTTTGAAGCAAGCCAGTCATTTCAAAATATAACAGGCTGGCTATTCCAACATCCCTGTAAACCTTACAAGGAGTAAGGGACGTTTCAGAATAGTGGTTTATTGCAAAATTTGGTGCTGTGTAGACAGGGCCACAATACAAAATAAGCTATTTCAAAATACACTCAAAATAAGTTATGTAATTTGCTTAGCAAATGATCTGGAGAAAGGGGTAAGCAGTGAGATGATAAAATTTGTGGATGATACCAAACTGTTTAGGATAGTCAAGACAGAAGCAGACTGTGAGGGACTCCAAAAAGATCTCACCAAATTGAGTGATTGGGCAACAAAATGGCAAATGAAATTTAATGTGGATAAGTGTAAAGTAATGCACATCGGGAAAAATAACCCCAACTATACGTACAGTATGATGGGGGCTAATTTGGCTATGACAAATCAGGAAAGAGATCTTGGAGTTATTGTGGATAGTTCTCTGAAAACTTCCACACAGTGTGCAGCGGTCAAAAAGGCAAATAGGATGCTAGGAATTATTAAGAAAGGGATAGAAAATAAGACCCAGAATATCTTACTGCCCCTGTATAAAACTACGGTACGCCCACATCTTGAATACTGTGTACAGATGTGGTCTCCTCACCTCAAAAAAAAAATTTTGGCCTCGGAAAGGGTTCAGAAAAGGGCAACTAAAATGATTAGGGGTTTGGAATGGGTCCCATATAAAGAGAGGTTAAAGCGACTGGGACTTTTCAGTTTAGAAAAGAGGAGACTGAGGGGGGATATGATAGAGATATATAAAATCATGAGTGGTGTGGAGAGGGCGGATAAAGAAAAGTTATTTATTAGTTCCCATAATAGACGAACTAGAGGACACCAAATGAAATTAATGGGTAGCAGGTTTAAAACTAATAAAAGAAAGTTCTTCTTCACACAGCGTGTAGTCAGCCTGTGGAACTCCTTGCCAGAGGAGGCTGTGAAGGCTAGGACTATAATAGCGTTTAAAGAGAAGCTAGATAATTTCATGGAGGTTAGGTCCATAAAAGGCTATTAGCCAGGGGATAGAAATGGTGTCCCTGGCCTCTGTTTGTCAGAGGCTGGAGAAGGATGGCAGGAGACAAATCACTTGATCATTGTCTTTGGTTCACCCTCTCTGGGGCACCTGGTGCTGGCCACTGTCGGCAGACAGGCTACTGGGCTAGATGGACCTTGGTCTGACCCAGTACAGCCGTTCTTATGTTCTTATGTAGCTCAAATTGCATAGTTTATTTCAAGCTACGGGTGCAATAGAGATGTACCCTAAGAAACAAAGTGAAATGTAGTTGAAGATTTCAGTTTTTTTGGTCAAAAGAATGAAAAATAACAAACTTTTCAATGAAAATGTTTCCTTTCTGTTCACAGATTTATTAACCATATTGACTTTTTTGGGGTTTGGACTAATCTGCACATTAACTAAGGTGACCGGGCAGGGAAAACACACCTGACAAGGATTTAAGAAACCTGGCTTCTGTCGCTGGTTCAGACATTGACTGTTGCTTTCATTGCTCTGTGCCTCAATTTCCCTACCTCTACAATAAGGATAATAATACTCAGTCACCTTTTGTAAAGCACTTGGAGACCTACACACAATATGTTCTCTATAAGGTCTGGTAATTATTGTTAATTAAAAATGGGAACAGGGCCTTAGTTGTGTCCCAGACCTGAGATATTGGACCCCTAGTACCTTGGCCCGTGTTGGGGTCCTTTGTGCCCATTTCCAATGAAAGCAACAAAACCAACAAAAGTACTTACCCTGAAGTTCAGTTTAAAGCAACTTGAAATCAGCATTTGTTTAAAGGAAAAAAAATCTCTGCTAGACACAGAACATGCTGAGAGTTCCCCATGGTGAGAGATTTTTAAATAATAAATTCTGCCTGGTATCAGTCCTAATTAGCAAACTGGATTTGCTCCTGTCACATGTGTGCTTCTGTTCTTCTCAGGACTTACTTTTATTTAAAGTGGCGTGTGTGAGGCAACCACACACCTGCGGTGAGAAGGACATGTTTTTTTCATTGTTTGTTGGTTTTCTTTAAGCAGTTGAAGGCATGTGGTACTGGATGCTGTAGAGATAGACAGGAAAGGAAACTCTGATGTCTTTAAGACAGAGAAGGCTCCAGCACTAAGGGCACTTCTGAAAATGTACACTTTTAAGTTAGGAGCTAGTGACATTGGGACTTGGCACTTTCGGGCAACAGGGATAAGAATGAGATCGAGTTGCCTATATCCATCCTTTTTGTCTCTTTGTAGCCAGCTTGCAGATAGTTCTTCCGGGGGTAAGTTTTAGGAACAAGCAGCTGGAGGCAAGCCAATTGATCAAATGTTTAAAGTTTGATTTAATTTTTTTCCCAATCAGAAAAAAGCGACTGTGAAAATGACATACTGGAGTTCTGCATTTATTCATTCTCTGTGGCTTACTACTCTTTAGGGCTTTTCTTGCCACCAGCCCTACAGACTTAGCCTGGTCCCTGACAAATGAAGGTGTGTTCTTTCTGCCTATTTCATCACCGAAACAAATGATTCTCTGGTTTCATGTACCACAGCTGATAATTTTGCTGATGCTAGAGGCAGAATAGACTCCATCTTCTTTTCCCATGGCTGTCTTGGCTCTGCAGGTATATTAATATCTTGATTTTGTTGGTGAAGTAAGCCGATGTGACTGGCAGATACACAAGGAACAGCCTTGGTGAATGAGAATGCACAATCTTTGCATTTAGCAGTTCCAACAGTGAAGCTGATTAGAAATTTGGGCCACAACCTGCCACCTAATGGTAAGTCAATTACAAAGATCTCGATTATAATGATTTACAGCAGAGGTGAGGGCAACAGAATATGTCACAAAAATCTAAAATAGATTCAGCTCTAATCTGTTCTTACACTCATTCCATTGGCCAAACATAAAACTCTAGCTACACCAAGCATTCCTCATCTAACCTCAGAAAAAATATTTTCTGTCGTGGAAGCCTCTGCAGTTTTTACTGAAAGATACCTACAAATTATAATAGGGATCAATCCTGAATGGTCAGGGATGGGATGGATGATCTAGTAGAGACTTGTCATTGGTAACTCTGTCGGGGTGGGCAATCATTTTTGATGGGGGGAGGCCACTCCAACAATTTGGAAAGTGGTCGAGGGCCACAATCTTCTAGGGTATTAATAGAGGAGGTACAGGGTATGGGATGGAGGTTGGGTGCAGAAGGGAGCTTGGGGTAAGGGAGGGAGTTTAGGTGAAGGAGGCAGGTGTGACCTGGGGCACTAGACTGGGGTTAAAGTCTGATTTAGGACAGGGAATTGGGGTACAAGAGGAGGTGCAGGGATTTGGGTTGTGAGCTAGGGCAGGAGGGAACTGTGATCTGGGGCAGGGGATTGGGGTGCCAGATCTGGGAGGGGATATGGGTACAGGACAGAGGCAGAGGATTTGGGTATGTAGAGTAGGGAGCAGAAGCGGGGGGCAGAGGATTGGGGAAGGGAGGGACTGGGGTACGAGAAACAGGCTCTGGCCAGGAGAATTACCATCCAGCAGCCGTTCCTGAATCATCCTCCCTGCCTGCTAGTGTTCCCTCCAGATTGTGCTGTAGCACAGCTTCACAGGAATTAATCAGCCCTGCCCAGTCAGAGGCTCAGGACTCCGGGCATGGAGCCCGGAGCCTCTGACTGGGCGGGGCTGATCAATCACCTGTGAAGCTGTGCTGTGGCACAGCTTAGAGGGAACACTGCTGCATTCCCTGCCCCAGCACAGGCAGCAGCCATGTGCTCTGGAGCTTCCCCCCCTCCCTTCTGGACTTACAGTTTTTAAAGAAAAACTGTCCCGCAGCCATGTTTCTGAGCGGTGTGCAGGTGGGGCGAGGCAAGTGGGATCCTGCCTGGGGCTCCCCGCAGCATCCACGGGCCGGATCGTGTGGCTTGGAAGGCAGAATTTGAACTGTGGACCATATTTTGCCCAGGCCTACTCTATGTAATTTCATTATAGTTCTCTCATTGTACTACATCAGACTTAGGGTTACCAGATGGCTTCAAAAAAAATACCGGACACGCTTGATCTCAGATGGTGGGGAGGGACCGGCCGGGAGGGGAGCAGGGCTGGCCGGGAGGATGTGGGGTGGGGGTAGAACCAGCTGGTGGGAAGCAGGGCCAGTTGGGAGGGTGTTGGGGAGTGGGGTTGGCCGGGGAGATCGGGGAGGGGAAGGGAGAACCAGCCGGCGGGAAGCAGGGCTGGCTGGGAGGGGAACGGGGCTAGCCGGGGCAGATCAGGGGAGAGTGGGGGAACCAGCCGGCGGGAAGCAGGGCTGGCTGGGAGGGAAGCAGGGCTGGCCAGGGGGAGGTCTGGTGGAGGGAAGAACCGGCTGGCAGGAAGCAGGGCTGGTCGGAGAGGCGGGGCGGGAGTAGAGCTGCCCGGGGGAGATGGCGGAGGGAAGAACCAGCCGGTGGGAAGCAGGGCTGGTTGGGAGGGAGTCGGGGGGAGCAGGGCTGGCGGGGGCGGGGGGAGGGAGAGAATCAGCCGGTGGGGAGCGGGGCTGGCCCGGGCGCATGCAGATCCCGGGCTGCTGCCCGTCCCGTGCATGGTCCCAGCGAAGCACGAGCGAGTCTGGCCCTGGGGATTCCATACCGGACTGTCCAGTTCAAAACCGGACACCTGGCAACCCTAATCAGACTAACTATATAATTAGCATCATCCCAGAAATCTATAATGGACAGTATACACTGAGGAGCCAGGTTCGGTCGGAAAAATGGCAAAGAACTGTTATTTATTGCTCCAGGTCATGGCTTAGACCAAGACTGCTCAGGCATTTGGGAAAATCAAGTTCATAATGATCATCACATGGTCATTACAATAATTGTTCTATTCATATACATGGGGGGCCTATCTTTATAATATCTGGCTGCTGAATCTGAATCTGCCTTTTCCTTAAAAATTAGTGTTTTAGTCACCACAGAAAAAAAGCTGTATGGGAAAATCTTTGTATGGTCATAAGAATTTGAGACTTCAACATTTTTCCCATCCCAAATTGTGACAAAAACATGATATATCAAAAATTAACATGAAAACAATATCAGATTGGGTCAATCAAAACATTTGTTTCAATAATTTTCAAATGTTTAGTTTCCATTTTGACCTTTTAAATTTTTGTCAATTTTTTACAATAAATTAGTTTAAATTTTAAAACAAAAGAAAATTCTAATATAGAAAATATTGAAACAGGATACTCTCACAATTCCAAAACTTTCCCCATTTATTTTGAAATGGAAAATTTGACAAAATGACTCATTCCTACAAACATTTTCAGTTGGATGAATCTGCATTTTCCAGCAAAACAAAACAAAATTAGTCAAATTCCTGAGCAAGTATAGTAGTTAACATTGTCCATTAAACTTATATGTTGTAATTGATGCTAGGGGATGGACAGCGGCCTGTCCAGCCATAGACTATGGGGTTCTCAATGGTGCCTTGCAATCATTTTGGCTCCGTCTGCAATGTCTGCATCAAGCACAAGGACAGAATACCTATGAATCGGGTCTACTAAATACTTCAATAATCTTCTCTCAATATGTACCCGCTTTTAATAGCAGAAACATGGAAGAGGTGAGGGGATATATGTGGAAGATTCTATCTTCACAGCAATCTGAAAGTGGACATGTTGCAATAACCTCCATAATTACCCACATACTAACCTGCATCTTGAACAGTCTGTTCATCTTAGGCAAGCTTGTGTAAGACCCTGTGGGTCTACAAGATGGGATTACAAGGGTTCTGAGTTCCCACTGCTTCCATATAGCCATTAGAAGCTTAAGACAGGTTTCTGCTGAAGGCTGCTCTGACGCTAGCAACTGCAGGATGTACCAACCATGAAGGCTTGAGTGGTACCCTCCCCCCCCTCCCCTCCACTCCCTGCGCAGTTTGGTGATTGGTTTGTGCTGGTATATAAACCAGGAAGCTAGAATGGGGGGAGCTATCTGGGCAATTATGCAGACTTCCTCCTTCAGCTTCAGACCTTGGCTGTCTATGGATCCTAGATCTGTCTTCTGAATATGTGTCTTTCCCAGCTCTGTTACTTGTCAGGTACCTGACCTTGATTTCCTGTTATCTTGATCTGGCTTGAATCTGATCTTGCTACTTATCCCTTGACAGCAACTCCATAACTGATTGGTGCACGTAGCCCAGAACTGACAGTGTGTTTGTGTATGGGTGCTGTCTTACACAACAGTCTTCAATATTTTCAATGGTTTTCTGTTCATCTATGAATCCAAATCAACCGTCCTTCTAGGATTTCTAAACTGTTTATGGATTCTCTTCACCTTACCTCTTTGATCTCATTCTCTTGTTCTATCATCTATTCACTTCAGTCCTCCAGTTGTTGCATTCTTCATGTGTCTTCTCTAGGACTCAGTCACCAATTTAGCTGTGGTGACTAATTTCAGGAATCTACACCCCATGTGTTATTTTTGTGATGACTTCATATTTAAATATTTTATCCCTTCCCTGCCCTTCCAATTGATCTTTGTCAATAAATTGTGTTTTCCTCCTCTATTAAATGTATTGCAAGAGATCAATTCCCTTGCAGTATATTTTATGCTAGTCCAGGTTCAAAATAGGTAACCTACAAATGAAACACTCTGTTTCCTATTATCTGTTCCCTAAGGTCCGTGCAAGCCATCAAATATGTTTATCCATTGCTGGCTTATAGACCTTGCCGTCCGATATTAGGGCTGAAAATCTGAATTCTAGAAATAGAATTATTTTATTTAAAACTTTTAAAATATCATTTATGTCTAAGCAAGATTTTTCAAAGTTCCCATGTACTGTAACATATAGTTCAGACAATAATGTTACCTACATTGTATATTTTAATAGAACTTTCTTGACTGCTACATTTTCCCCAAAGCAAGGAACTATTACAGTGAAAATATAAATGTCATCTTTCTTACATTTTGGAATTTTACAAGCAGTATTATATTAATAGAAACTTGGGAATCCCTACATTTGAAGGGGAGTAAATAATAATAAATTCAGTCACTTTCATTCTTTGTCACGGAATGACAGTGTAATGTTGCATTATGATTCAGCACACACCATCCACACCAAAAAGCTTATATTCTGGGGTCCAGAGCTTTTCATCAAAGACCCAGATAGTGCATCATAACCCTTTGAAAACTTGCAGTTGGCAGGTTGGTGGTGTTCCAAATGCTGGCAGGTGTACTAACTGAAATATGAGATGCAAACTCCTTTTTTCTTTTCTCTATTTTCAGCCAGATACAATTTAACAGCATTCTGGATTATACACCTTCTGTTAACAAAGGGAAAAGAGCAAGGAAACCCTGTCAGGAAGTGCGTCTGAAAAGGAAAGTGTGTTTCAATGGATCAGTTCAGCATTTTTGTCCACCTAATCCTGTGGAGCAGCATGCTTTGGATAGTTAAAGGTGACTAACCCAATCCCATCTGTTCACAGGAGAAGTGACTGAAGATGAATCCAAAGGGACTTTCATGATTTGAGGATGTAAAAATGCAGGTGGAAATGAAACCAAAAGGACAAAATGTTGAGGTCACAGCTGAAATGAAAGGTGAAGGGCTAATAAAAACGTCTTACCTTCCTTCTCTGTCTAAAGGAAGTTTGCCCAAGAGGAAATTTCTGAGAAAACTGATTATTAAAAATACTGTGGGTCTTTGTTAAGCTTGTTGGGTTTTATTTTCATTATCACAAGAGGGGAGGGTTAGTTGGCAAAAGATAACACTATAGAAGTAGTAGGGTCTCCTTGCCCCCGTCAGATGTGGGGAGAAGGATGAAAGTCTCTGAAAGGCCGCACATATATCCTAATAGGAATGGGTGTATGAAAACTAGCATCTCTGCCCTCCCAGATGGAATTAGCTGAGGAAAGATTGGGCGCAGGTGACTGGTGCCTACAGGGGCAGCAGAGGCAGGGAGGGCCACCCAGAGGGGGCAGGCAGAAAGTATGGTGGGCACCACATTTAGCAATTAAAATTTTGGCAAGCTCATGGTGGGGAGGTGTTAACTTATGATTGGGAGCCAAGCGTTCCTCTTACTCCTCCTTCTGTGAAACATTGGGAAACATTTTCAGAAGTGCTGGTGTTGCTTTTTTAAAACCATTGAAATAAATTAGGCGCTTTTGAAAATTTTACCCAGGAGCATCTTTTTTACTCAGATCTTCTGCCTATCCTCCCCTACTCTTTTTCTGTTCAGCAAGAGCAGGGGAGGAGGAAGAGGAGGTGTTTGGTGCCCTTGGATGACAGCACTTTTCTCTCTGAAAGCAAATGACAGCAGGAGCCACTTAGGACACTGAATTTTGCTGTAAATTGAGTGAAACTTCTCTTCAAGGAGTATTGGAAGTCTGTTGAAATATACTGAAGCCATTCAGGACTTGTCCGTGAACATATGTTACAGCACTTTAAATGTACTGGTACAGTTAAAATGGTACAACCATCTCAGTGGCTTCAGTTATATCAATAGAAAACAGAAACAAAGTAAGTAAAATTAAATAGAATCAACCATGACTTTTTTAAAGTTATAGTTTAAGGGATAATTAGTACCAAAGGAGACTGACATTTTAAAATACGGCAATAACCTGACACTGTCTCATGAGTTATGTGCATTCTTCCTATTTGAACTTTTGGGAACCACCCTAACCAGTTCTTTCCTGTCTCAGTATTTATGATTAGCCGATACAGTACTTCTGTTCCGTCGCTGGGGGCCTCGCATGGTGAACTACTGACCACTCCCTACTGCCACTAAAGCTAAGGGCATTCAACCCTTTGAGAATTGAGCCGTAGGCATATATCTAAGGTGCATATAGAAGGTCTAATTCCGCAATAGGAATCAATGAGTTTTGCCATTTAATACACTGGGAACAGGACCACATTCTGAGTCCTCATAACCAGGGCTCGCTGAACCGCGGCGAGCCCCGCTCGCCAGCTGCGCTGTCCGGCGATCTGCGCATGCGCAGATCGTTCTGCACATGCGCAGATCACCCGAACCCGGCTCTTCCGGGTTGTAATCTACTCGCCACGGGCGAGTAGATTACATAGTTTGTCGAGCCCTGCTCATAACACATTTGTGTAACAGTCTCATGCACTTAGGGCACATCTACACAGCAGGGCTAAAGCAGAAATAAGCTATGCAACTTGAGCTATGTCAATTGCGTAGCTTAAGTTGAAATAGCTTATTTTGGCTTTTGGTGCTGTCTGCACAGCAGGAAGTCCGAATTAGAGCACTCTTCCTCTGACTTCCCTTATTCCTCATAAAATGAGGGTTACAGAAGTCAGAGCAAGAAGTCCTCCATATCGACATCATTTCAATATTACGTCGAAATAACTGCTTGTAGTGTAGAGTCAGACTGTGTTATTTCAGAATAACATCTGTTATTCCGAAATAACCTTCTGTGTTGATGTACCCTTACAGAGGAACTTATACCAAAATATATTATTGCTGTTAAGGAAGGAGTATAAGCTATACTCAGGTAAAGCACTGTTATGCCAATATAGATGCATTAACAGTAGGGGCTGTACAGATTTAAAACATTGTGGTGGCAAAATTATACCCCCAACTGAAACAGTTAAATTGGTACATAGATCAGGGATTTCACTGACACCTAACATATAAGGCCATGATCCTGAGCCATTAATGTCGATGGAAGTTTGAGCATTGACTTCAGAGATTATGGGATCAAACCCTTGAATTTCTATTTATTCTTTAGCAGCTGTACAGCCTTCCCATTATGGCTTTCTGTAGTTTAGACCTGGCACAAATACTGTTCGCATTGTGGCATCTAAACCAGAACAGGGTTAGGTGATACAGTCATGTAAAACAGCCTGGACCTAATAAACACTAGAGTTTGCACTGCTGGCAACAATATTTCCTAGTGGAGAAATATCTTGCAGATGGGTTCCATTCTATTTGGAAAATTGGAAATAAGAAGTTAAAATTTCAGGTTTTGGACACAGTATGATCCATGAAAATTCTAAGTAGTACATACAACATATTGTTAATAGTAGTAATAATAATAGTATGAAAATGCACTACCAGATTTTACCTGCATGTAATAAACATGACAGGTTAGTTCAACCAGTTAGCTAGTGTTTGACCAGGTCAAAATATATACAACAACTTCTGCAGAGAATTTTTTTTAAAGGAAATTTCAAATTTTCCATAAGTTTTGACCACCCTGTAAGTTGGTTTAAAATAAAATGAGAAATTTTTTGGTCAGAATTTCCAGAATTAAAAGTCTTGAGTAGCTCTAGTCAGATGTCTCAGCATCATATCCAGGAAAATCTCTCTTTCTATAGGGCAGCAGAGTTCAGATATACTAAAGGGATGACAAACTACAGCTCTGAAAAGAGACTTTCACATTCATTGTCCCCACTTTTTAAATCCCAGCCAACTGATCAATGTAATTGCATGAATAGGGTGTCTAACATTGGATACAAGCACACTGGAGTCCATAGATTCCCACCAGCTTCAATGAGCTTTGGAGCTGACACTAGAATCTACACTGAAACACCAAAGCCTTAGATGTATATTTAGCTGATAAATCTGGATTTTAGTGTCTAACTTTTGGCGTGCAAAAATTGAAAATTGTAGCCGATGTGTTTGGTATCCAAATTTATTGCACAAGATCTGGAAGAATGAGTGAAACTACCAGGTTGGAAAATGGTATTTGGCACAGGACTTTGAAAGGAAAAGGTTAAAAGGGCTGCAGAAAACCATATTTTTTGTACTTGTGATTTACAACAGTAACCTGTCTCAGCTGTATCAGTATGATGAAAGAGAAAAATGAGAAAAGCAGCAGGAATAGATCATTGTAATAACAACAACAATGTTCTCTATCATTTTGGACTTGTCACTCTAGAAATGATTAAATCCTAGCCTCATCCAATGTATAGCGAGTAACTGGCATGCTTCCAAAATGAATTAGTAACAATCATACAAAGCCTGGAATTTTCTATGTAGTACAGAGTTTGCCAGAACCTATTTTTAAGGGCCTACTGTAGAGTTTGAGCTAAAATCCATTGGATTCAATGAGCTTCTATCTATTGACTTCAGCAAGCTTTGGATTTAGCCTACATGTGATTTTCAGATCCTAATGTTGACTGTGCCAGGCTCCTTATTGTCCCCAAACTGCCCAACAAGAAAAGATGAATAGGAATAAAAGCTTCCCTTCTGTCTTGTGTTCCAGTCCCTCACGAGTTTGTGCTTTCACACAACTTGGGAGAATGCTAATGGCTGAAATGATGAAAACTCGTTTAAAAATTAAATTAGTTAAATTTTTAAAAATCCTTTGCTGAACCTCTCTGATACCAGTTTGGGTGTTTATCTTTTAATACAAGGTTGGCTGTTCTTCACTGGTCTGAGAGCCATTTGCTCTCCCAATATATTTTAAAACATGGCCCATGTGCTAAATAAATTCCATAATCAAGCCCCCTTCCTGGTCTTTGCCTTTATTAACAAATTTTGAGTTGGCAATTTAACAATATTCAGCTCAAACCCATTTCCAGGCTTGGCTAATTTTAAGATCCTTCCCTGAGATCTGCTCAGCTAACAGCTGAGACCCTCTCTCTTCACCTCCCTTACTTCTGGATAGAATAACAAGCCACCTGCCTCAATGAGT
The DNA here is from genome assembly GCA_019425775.1 of Rafetus swinhoei. NCBI lineage: Eukaryota > Metazoa > Chordata > Testudines > Trionychidae > Rafetus > Rafetus swinhoei. The sequence continues at coordinate 197,494,566 of CM033437.1, read as the reverse complement.
TAGTAAAGCAGAAGTGATCATTTTCCAGAAGGGCATGCATCTGCAAACAAGATGAATTGTAGATAAGTATGACCAAGGTGAGTTCAACAGACATTTTCCATATGTTAAAACCTTTGTTAATATCATCTGTCAGAGTTGGGGGCCAACTCTGCCATTCTGTCGGGGTTTGTCATTCCACAGGACCAGGGCCCAACAGGGTTGTAGATTCGCTTCAACACAGTGCCGATTAGGGATAATGTACTTTATTTAGCTCACTACTCCACTGCTACTCCACTTCACAGGGTACACTCTAGCAAGCGAAAGCACTACAGAACAATGGTTAAAGGAGTAAAAGGCTCCTTGGAATGCTCACGTCCCTTCAGGTCTGCGGGGAGTCCTGTTCCCGTTACCTCGCACCTGGCTGCAGTGAACGTGGCTTCAGCATGAGGGTAATCCCGGTCAGCCATCGAGGTTGGGGCCCCGGTTGAGACTCAGCTAGGGGTGGAACTTTCTACACTAGTTATACTACAGTTGTTTACCAGGTGTGCGCGTACCTGGCTCAATGCCATGCTTATCACTCTTATGGGCTGAGTCCGAGGTCAAACCGCTTAGCAGTTTCCCAGCTCAAGGCATGGGTTAACGCTGATAAAGCCCACAGCTGCTGTTTGGGCTTGCAGAGTCCCATACTATGCTAAGGTGGGTACAGCGGGGATGGAAACTTCCATCTTAGGCCTGCTAAGCTGCAGGACCCAGATATGACTTCTATGTGACAGGGTTAGATGTCTTTAGCTGGTAAATATTTTCATTCTGCCCTCCTAGAGCTTGATGGCCTGATTTTCAGAGCTGTTGAGCACTCATTATTTCCATTAGAGTCAATGAGGGCTCCAGGCTTCTCAAAATCCAGCTGTTAATATCCGGTCACTAGAGCTCAGGAAGTTTGCTTTTTAATGAAACTTTTCTCACGCTGGTTTTTGCTTTTCTGAAGTGTTCAACCTAGAATCACGGATGCACTATTCAGTCTGGAGCATCTTCCCAACTGACTGTGGAGGGAAGTGAGACTTGCTTTGGCTGCATAATGCCATCATCTCTACCCAGCAGTCCTAATTACCAGGGCTCTGTATAGGGGGAACCCCCCACTATTGCTAGAATTGGCTATAATTTCTCATGAAATAAAATGTATTCCTACAGACTGATCCATACTGATCATTTTTAACGATCAGTACTGATATTTGTGCAAATATACTCCCTAGAGACAGAGGCAGATGAAGTTCATAGTGCCTTTCCAATCTAGTTGGATGCATAAAGGCTCATGAAATGCTTTCCCCAAATTGCTACTATCAGTGTTCCATTAAGAATACCATGAAAGGTACTGAGCTGTTTATTTAGTCACTTTTCCATTCCGTCATGTTACCCTGGGAACTTGGCTATATGTACAAGCTCTGCACTAGGAGAAGGAGGATAATTGGCCTGCTTCCTGCAGCACTGTATTTATAAGAATACCTTTCAGTGATCTATGTCTGTACTGTCTGCAAGTATGATTTCTATTCTGCCCTTGAAACACACATGCAGCGATGCTGCCAATCCGTATTATTCCCTGTCAAACATTTCACTGAGTCAGGAGTCTGTGCAAGGCTTTAAAAGCTACGTCCTCTGCCAGGGTTACTGCAGCACTGTCTTCTTCAGCAGCAAATTTGGTTAACCTTTTGGGAGGGAAGGGCTGCAGGTCAGATGCTTCTCTGTCCGTTTCTATAGAACACGATCTTCACCTTTCATTCACTAGTCTGACAAGGCTGGATTTACATCTCACTGCCGTATTGTCACTGGTGGGTCAGTGGTCAACAAACAGAGTTGTCTTGCTGTGGGAGGTGCTGGGAAACAGTCCCACCCTGCTGACTTAGGTTACATCTAGACTGCCGCTTTTTTCGTACCTTTTTCCGATTGTTTTTTTGGAAGAGGCTTTCCCGAAATTTGGCTTGTCTACACTGGGCCAAATTCATAAAAACCTCCTCTTTTGGAAGAGCCCTTATTCCTATAAAATGAGGAGTACAGGGCTTCTGAAAGAGCACGTCTGCTTTTCTGCAAAAAAATGTTGGAAGAGCAGACGCGTTCCCTGGACGTGGTGGAGTTTTTCCGGGATACCTATGGTATCTCGGAAAAACTCCATAGTCTAGACATAGCCTTAGTGTCTTTGGAGTCCTTTTCTAAATGCCCAGCCTCTCAGTTAGTCATCTTTTGCTTTTCCTTCATATAAATTATTCTTTCCTCTCTAAGTGACAGGTCAGCAACAAAGCACTGGGCATCTCTGCTCAAAACTGATCTCTCTCTCTCTCTCTTTCTCTCTCTTGCTCTCACACACACACACTCACTCTCTCCCTCACACACACACATAAGAGATTGGCTTTTAACACAAACAACAGCCGCCCCTTTCCTTACAATCGATACTTTGTTTCTTCTTCTGACTGGTGGAGCCATTGGTTGCCTTTGGAGATATGACAGTTGATCTATTCTCAGGCACAGCTTGGAGCAGCCCCCATCTATCTGCCTATGACTCCAAGGAGCAGTTGTGGTAACCAGGGACTTCTGGGGTACAAAGATGCCGAGGCTCCACTCACACACCCTTTCCTCACTATGCCTCTTATGTTGATGGCTGAGGTGGTGTGTGGTATAGGAATTGCTATAGCAGTTCTACATGGCTAGAGAATCCCCTTATGCAAAGGCAAATCCGTAGGGATTGTCTGCTGTTAGTACAGATGCACTGGTGAATTGCAACCATGTTTTAAAGTTGGCTCTGAATTTCATGCAGTAGTTCCAGAGAAATAGACAATGTCGAGTAGCAGAATTTGAAACAACAGCCATGAGCAGCCATGGTACTGGCAAAATTACTCTGTGGTATTCTTACAACTCGCTAGTGGGAATCTTTTTTACATCAGTGAGAAGCATGGCAATGTAGAATTCTCACAGGAATGGCCAGCTTATAACATATCTAGGCCTAGATTTGCAAAAGTGATTCTTTGACTTCAGTTTTTAGGAGGCCTGTTTTTTAGAAGGCAGAACTTTGGCACTTTGTAAATATCAGACATCAAGTCATCTTAAGTTAGGCACTGAAAATTACTGTTGGCTTTTTAAAAGTTAGGTCCTAAAGAGGCTAATGTGACTCAGAAGGGGCTGACAGAGCACACCTGAGGGAGAGTTAGTTGTGAAAGGCAATCCTCGATTGAGGCTACATCCCAGCTAAGCAGGAGCAGGCAGGACTGGTAGAAGGCCAAGCAATGAAGGCAGACGGGGACTCCAGTGAGGAAGCCAAGAGGGAAAGGAGAAGTTTTGGAATTGTGGTCTAGAGAGGTGATAGAGAAGTCTGACAGAGGTGGAGTAGGAAAAGGCTCAGGCAAACTTCAGCAGGGTTTGGGATAATGCCGAGCTTGGTTTCTGATTTGAAAATTCTTGAGCTGGAACTCAGACTAGTAGCAGTGCCCAGGTTCCCTACAAGCCACTGCGGAATAACACAATCTAGACAGTAAATTGAAATAGTGCCTGGAGCAGGTAATACACAAAGATGCTGACACCCTATGTGTCTCCACCTTTTGGGATATGTTTACTCTGCAGTTAAACACCTGTGGCTAACCTGTATTAGCTGAGTTAGGCTTGGGCATCTCAGGCTTTAGAGCTGTTTAACTGTAGTATAGATATTTGGGCTTGGCCTGAAGCCTGGACTTTAGGACTTTCCTCCATCACAGTGTAGATGTATCCATGGTTATCTGGCTGGAGGGCCAAGCCGTGAAGAGGGAGCATTGTAACTCCTGGACTGTGAGAGGGGCTGCAGCATGAATGAGAGAGAGAAGGGAGCATCCGAGTAGGTGGAGCTCTTCCCCAGATGCAGCCATAAAATGGTACCCCAGTGGTGAATAGAGAACTCATTGACATACCCCTGTTTAAAAAAAGATCCTATGGCTTATTCAGATATACTTTACAGAGCTCCTAAAACAGTTAACTTGAGAGAGAAGACTTCTAACATGTGAGGGAGTAGAGGTTTTTTCCCCCCACAAATTTAAATCAGAACTAAATGAGCAAACAAACAATTTCTTCTTTGCGTGACAAAAGGAAATTGGGATGTATATCATAACTGTTCTTGCTGCTCAGTCATAAAGGAGTCTTCTCCTTTGTATGTGCCATACTTATAGCCACTTTGTCAATCCCTGCAATAAAGACTCAGACAACATCTGCCACATTCACTTTGCTAGTAAAAACACTCATTTAAAAAGGTGATGGGGAGGGAAGAAAATAGAGAGCAACGATATATTACTTTTTTTCTGTAACTTTTCCCATTTGCTACCAGGTAGGTTGCTTGACATGCACAAATCTCCTGTTCCTTAAAGCTAACCTGTTGTGTTGTGCCTTTGCTTGAGTCTGAACATTTACATTGCAATTTTTAGCTCTCCAGCCTGAGCTCTGTGAGCCTGTCAGTTGACCTGGGCCTGCTGCAGCCATGTCAGTCTTTTACTGAAGTGTAGACATCACTGACAGTCTCACCTTTATGTAGCTATGAATGGGAGTAAGTAAAGGGAGGGGAAGGATCATTAACTCCTCACTGTGTAGTTAGGCAGAGCTTACTGGAGAGGAAGCCCAGGTCCAGAGTGAAAGCAGGCACCACATAGCTTCTACACCCTGCCAGGAGCAAGCAGTTTGGGGGACTGGCTTAGTTCCCTACCGTGTGCTGGCTGGCAAAACAGAGAGCGAGCAGAGAAATCAGCTGTGTCCTGGATAGCATGACGGGAAAGGGATTGTGCCCCTAAATTGCTATGCATTCCAGGGCTCTGACTGAGATGGCATTGCTTGCTGTACATTGACCAGAAAACAGGGCTTGGAGTTAAGACTCAGCCTAGTCCTGCCTGGATTTAGCCATATGGACAGCAGAAGTAAATTCCAATAGTGAGACCCCTCTTCTAAGCATGCCTTATCCCTGGCAAAACCAAACCAAAAAAATACAATCAAAACTGTTAGCTTTAGGCTTTAGTTCATGCCCAATTCCAGTGCAATTGAAATAAATGAGTTAAATTCTGCTCTATTTTAGAATTAGCCTGAAATAAACTCATAGATGTAGCTACTTCAGATTTGTACTAATATAAGGTCTGGCTGTGATGAGGTTGAATAGGGCTGGAGACTTTGCAGCTCTATCACCCGCTACCCTAAAAATGACAGTAGAGAGAGGTCCTCCAAGCTGCCTAGAGCAATTGTGAAGGAAGCAGCCAATCAGAGAGACTACAGGTAGCAGCCAATCAGGGCCCAGCAGGCTACTATAAGAAGAGCTACAGAGCTCCACTCAGATCAGTTCCTTGCTGGAGTTGGAGTGTGGATGATGTCCCTGGTTGACTAAGGGAACTACAGGACCTGGACATAGCAATGCTGATAGAGGCTGGGGGTGGCAATGTGAAGGTTGGCTGCTGGGATTCAACTAGGCCACAGCAGGAAGATAAGGATGAAGAATTGGGGGATTTGGGGTAGTGTTCCAGGGAATCCTAGCAGCAACACAGTTTATTTAAAGGGATGGGGTAGATGGCCGCTATCTATAGGATTCCTCAGCTAGGACCTGGTGTCGAGGCAGGCCAGGGTCCCCATCCTACCAGCCACTAGGAAAAGTGGCCTGGACTTGGATACACCCCAGAAGGGGAACTAAAACTCTTTTAGTGGCCTAGGCCCATAGAGGCAAAGAATCTTCAATGAGGGAGCCCTGGGAGAGGTGGGAACATGTAGGCTGCAAGCTGAGAGGTGACTGCTGAACTGTAATCCCGTTCTTTACAGAATAAAGCTTGTTCTTAGTGGTTTGTCTGAGTGGGTCTGGTCTGAGGTGCACACACCAAGGAGCCTCAGGCCTTGTCTCCCAGAGTTAGGGAAAGCCTTGTGACTTTTTACACATGTTGAATGACCTTACATTGGGCTAGTGAAGGGGAGGGGCTACATATATATGCATGCCCACATCCTGAACACTGTGTGAAGGTCTGGTCACCCTGTCTCCAGAAAACAAAAACGAAACAAAAATCTTTGAAAAAGTTACAGAAGGGAAACAAAAAAGATTAGGGGCACAGAACAGCTTCCATATGAGGAGAGATTAATAAGACTGGGACTTTTCAGCTTGGAAAAGAGTTGACTAAGGGCTGATATGATAAGGGTCTGTGTAGTGAAAGTAAAAAGGAGGTGTTATGTATTCCTAAAACAAGAAGGTTGACGTGCTCCCTCCCCCTCATTTTACTGGGGATGCCCAGCAGCTCTCCCTGGAAGCACCATGGTCTGTGTCCCTGAAGCTTGGGGATGATCAAGCCCCTTTTGGGCCTTCTCTTACGTGCTCTATTAGATTGCAGTATGCTCTCCCTAAGGGAAGACGTTAAAGCCTCTTTGCCTGGACACATCTAATAGACCTGACACAGCCCCTCAAAATAGATTCTAGGGATCATAAAAGTGTCTCAAAGAGGTTGCCACAATTACTTAACATGGGGCAAAAATGCATTTTTTTTCCTTTGTGTCCTTTTAAAAAAACATCTGACTAGCCTATGGCAGAGTCCAACCATGGAAAGCTTCAGCCCAAATAGTGTTGTGTTGTGTGTGTGTGTGTGTTTTGGTTTTTTGGCAGATGTATAAACAGAGCACAGGGTCTCATAACTGGGTAATCTTAATAGATGATATGACCAGCTGTGCTTATAACTCACACCATACTTATTTTGACTCCTTGATGTATAAGGATTCTGGATGGAAAAGTTAGGTAACTGTGTGGTAGTTGCACCCAGAGAATCATTGAGGGGACTGTATAGATAACAGTTCTCTTCTCGTCTGAGGACCAGTGAATAAGTCAATCCTGCTGCCACTGTGGCTGCTTTTGCTTTTTTCATTCACAGCTAGCCTGGGTATGTCTGCTTGAACTGGAAACTGTACCTTCTAGCACTAGGCTAAACATCCTCCCACTTTTCCCAACCCCACAAGCTAATATGCCTCAGAGTGCTTGGCCGTGAACACTTAAGAGTTCTAGCCTGATCCCTATTCTCATTGGGTGTGTCTACACAGCAGCGTTATTTTGGAATAATGGCCGTTACTCTGAAATAACAATGGGAGAATTTACACAGCAATTTTGTTTTGAACTAATGGATGGCTTATTTCAACTTCTGTAAACCTCATTCCACAATTAAATAATGCTTCTTCAGAAATTGCTATTTTGAAATAGCTGTAGTGTGGACGTTCCATAGCTGCTATTTTGAAATAGCTCAAAGTAATTACTCCCTGGTACTTCTTGGGGCTCTAAATCGAGGTAGCGCATCCACATTAGGGGAGCCTACCTTGGACTAATTTTGAGGCTTCCCTGTAGTGTAGATGCGCTATTTTGAAATGAACTATTTTGGAGTATTTCTTCTGGAATAGCTTATTCCGAAATAAGCATGCAGTGTAGACGTACCCATAGGCTCTTTCAACATTCATTCCCACCCCATCCAACTGTCACAGCTTTCAGCTTGTCCCCTTCAGGTTTGCAAAACGTTACACGAAGATTAAAATAATAAACAACTAGAAGATGATTGGCAATAGATCTCTTCTAGAGATGGCTGAAATTTTTCCACCACGAAAAAGGATATATTTCCTGCCAAAACTCTTAAAATGAAATATTCCACTTTTTTCACTAGAAGTGGTTTTAAAAATCCCAGCAAGTTTCAGAAATGTTGATTGGAGGAAGTGTGTGTGTGTGTGTGTGTGGGGGGGGGGGGGCGTAACTACTTTGTGGAAAATGGGAACATTTTCCCCATCAGCTGTGATCTCTTGAAACGAAAAGGGACCTTACCTGCTTCTATTAATTTGTAACTTTAATCTGTGAATATCTTAGTAAATGCAGGCCCAAATGCTGCAAATAGTGATGCATAATGGGTTTGGTCATAGAGGTCCCCATGAGACCATCGCCTATCATACCACTGAGCCTGTCTTCTGGGATATCCCACCATCCTGTCCTGCTGGGGCAAACCTCTGGTCAATCCCAGAAAAGGTATAGATTTGCAGTTACAGCCCACAGCAGAGTAGCACAGACACTGTAAGCGTCTCCGTTTCAGGAAGGCTCAGTCACAGGGACTTGATGCAACACTCAGGTTCACATCCCCAATGGTACCAGAAGCCCAGAGAAATCCAACTTAATTTGCATAAGCTTTATACACAGCAAGCTCTTAAGTTCTGTCCCTTTATCAATGAAAGAGATGCACAGCTGTTGTCTCTCCCCCGCCAAGTAACAATTACTTACACTGGTATTATTAATAAATGAAGGTGAATTTATTAAATATAAAAGTAGGATTTAAGTGAAAACAAACAGATCAGATCAGTTTATGTAACAAGCAAAATAAAACAAAAAATGCCAGAAAGCTTAATACTCTTAAGAGTATGTCCTACACTGCAGAGTTTTTTTGGAAAAATGGCTGTTTTTCCAAAAAAAACTTCACTTGAGTCCACACTGCAATCACGTTCTTTAGAAAAAAAAATCAAAAGAACAGAGGGGTTTTCCCGACATTGGTAAACCTCTTTCTACGAGGAAGAAGCCTTTTTTCAAAAGAGCTCTTTCAGAAAAAGGTGTGTGTGAACGGAGAAGAGGGAGTTCTTTTGAAAGAAGAGGGAAAAAAAGCACAGGTGCCCAGGTGGCCACTCTGTCCATAGTAATCACAGCTTATATGTGAGATAGCATCCATTCAGTGTGCACACCATCTTTTGAAAAAGCAGATCGCTTTTTCGATGTGCTTTGGCAGTGTGGACGCTCTCCTTTGGAAGAAGTTTTTTGGAAGATCTCTTCCAAAAAAGCTGCTTCTGAAAGAAGCCTGCAGTCTAGACATAGCCTAAGAAACTTGTTACATGCAGTTTCTTACCCCAACAGTACTTTTTCTCTTTTCTCACAAGCTAGGCAGCCTCCTATCTTGGGCCCAATCTTTCTGCCATTCAGTCTTTGTTTCCAGCAGTAAGCAGCGGCCGGTTGGTGTCTGGCAACTGCTCCTATTTGGTTTCCTGCCTATAATTTTTTGTCAAGGCACAAATCCTTGAGGTTCAGCTTCAACGCTTTTACACCCCTATGGGAAAGTAATGCATCCAAAATGTATTCCAACTTCAGGTGTCCTGGCTACATGTCTTGGAAGGAAAAACCATAATCCAGACTTACAGGAAAAACAAGACTATTCAAGATCATAGTCTGTAGTACTCAAGGAACTTAATGACCCAGCACTCATAATGGCTGTCACTAGCACATCTAGATCAAAAAATGGGTTTATGCTTCATATTTCTAAGTTCAAATACAGGAGTGATATATACACATTAAAGGATTAATGTCATAAGCTCTCCAAGGATAAGTCATATGCCACCTTTTGCATAAAGCATATTTGAGGCATATTCATATTTCCATACAAAATAAGAGGGTGCCATTACACATGTTTAATTTTAAGTAGTACTTTGGACTTCTAATTAAACAGGTGCACATGTCTCTGTGGAATTCAACTCAGTTGGAGAGCCACCATGGAGGCTGAGTAAAGGGGCGGGTGGGAGGAAACGAGGGAAGGAATGGAATGTTAAAACTACATGGAAATGGGGAGCAGGCTGTTTCTCAGGGTTCCTTTTCCAAAATTTTAATCTGTTTTGGTGTAGAATGCTCATAAGTAAACAGTGTAAAACAATTATTATCTGCAATCCAGGAAAACTCACTTTTAACATTAATATGTATCAGGGTTTCTTATATGTGAATTTCCCAGTTTTGGAAAGATCCTCAACATTTTTCACTGGATGATTATTCTGGAAGTCTAGCTCAATCCAGTCTTGTATATCACGTGACAGAGTAGACTGTAACTCTGTAATTCCAGAAAAAATGGAGCTGTTGGAAATTCAGCTAATAACAGAGCTGCTTTCAAACTTAGCTATGCAGTGACTTTTGCCACTCTATAATAAACCTGTCAGATATCTTCACTTCTTGTAGTTAGAAATGTTTGCAGACTTTTTTGTACAGGGAAAAAATTTCTCTTATAACATCATACTCTGCTTACACATGTAGGTTTGGTAATTTTGAGTCTGTGGAGGTTTGGAAGAGAACACTTTCTATTTTTTGACAATGCTATTTGACAGGCTAAGAAATAAAATACTAAAGTAATCTTGCATCTGAAAACAAAGATGGAAACAGCAGATGTCACTTTGCAAATGGAAAGTAAAAAGGTTTTTGTGTTTGTCAGCAAGCACAGTTTAGAATAATTTCTTTGCATCAGTCAAGTTTTTAAATTATTCTAAAGTGGCTGGTAAACAGGAGCAATACAATTAAAGCTCTTTTTAGAGGGTGCGTGTAAATTATTGATATAAAGTTACAACAGCAAAACTGCAATACATCATGTATTAAAAAGTAGACATCATTTGTTTTCCTGCTAGGTGGAACTAGATTCCACACCTGGTCTAATCGGTCAAAGAAATTGGTCAGTGTTTTTCAAAGTGCATTTGATCTGTAGAAGACTGGCAGGTGCAAATGTTCCTTAAATTAGTATTGCCTGCTTAGAGCAGCATCAGGCTTGATATAAAAGGACTAAAAATGAAGCCCTAGAAGGTGAGGCATGGTTATTTTGTTTACTGGAGAGTGAGGCCTCAAATTTTAATCACTTCTGTTGTACCTACATTTCAGGATAAACTTAAAGAACAACAAATGGTCTGGTAGCACTTTATAGACTAACAAAACATGTAGGTAGTATCATGAGCCTATCTGAAGAAGTGGGCTGTGCTCACGAAAGCTCATGATACTATCTACATGTTTTGTTAGTCTATAAAGTGCTACCAGGCCATTTGTTGTTCTTTAAGTTTATCCTGTACAGACTAACTTGGCTACCCCCCTGAAGCTTCCTAAATTTCAGGGGTATTCAGAATCTAATCCCAAGGTGAGAGTCACTCTGACTTTGCTTTTTAGCTGGATGTTAAACTAGTGGAGAGATTTTTTTTTTCTCTTTTCAGCTGTGACCCAAGGGAGTAGAAATCTTTCAAGATTGGGTGATTTGGGGCTCGTGTCTTTGGAGATCAATTTGGAGAGAATTTGGTGCCACTGAACCTATACTTCAAATCCCAGTTTAAATCTAATTGGACTGCTGGTGTGAGTACTGTCTCTTTGGGTCATCTCAAACTGTAATTATTGATGAAAGACATGATATAATTAGCTGTCAAACAGACACATTCATTTTCAGATTTAACAGCCTTTAGCTTTGAGCAACTGTCATACCTTGGGACCCTTGTGCTGCAACAAATTATTCTCCCCCACCGGGTGTACTGGATGTCTGGCGGATGGAGCGCACGCTTCTTGCTATCTCTTTTAGCCTGATAAGTACTTCAAAGTGCCCTGTTCTCTGACACCAACTGAGAAGTCAATCAGCTGCAGAGAGATCTTCTCGTATTCTGCTTGCCAGTAGGCTCATGTTGTCTTGAGTCCAAGGAACGCTTGGAGCGTCACTCTGTCTATTAAGGTTCCCATGTATAAATGGCTTGTTAAAGGTAACAGAATGATCAGCTTTTATAATCACATTACAGATATGACTAATGTATAAGTGCATCAGTTACGAATGGTTAACCTGTGGTAATAAGTGACTAGACCTGGCCAGAAAATAAGTCTAAAAGCTGTTGGCAATTCATTACCCTTGAATGGGAATGACAAACTTTCCATAAGATTATATGGAATGAGTGTGGTTTCAGGGCCTTCAATGGCATAAGCCACACGCTGGAGTAGAAGTACAGGACTAGAGAACTCTGTGGTCTTGCTGTGAGTAATTTATGAACAATTATCCAGAGCATTCATATGATCAAGCTGAGTGATTTTTTTTTAATTATTTTATTTTTTGCATGCTAAGGGCTGCAATAGAATGAGCCTGCCAAGGTCTGCTCTCACAGTAAATAGCTAAAAGGCACCTTAGGCTGGAGTATTAAAGGAACACTGCATTTCAGCAATGTGGATTAAGCTCTTGAGGACATTGCAAATCCACATTGGCAATGCCTTAGAAAGAAAATGGTGGCGAAATGTAACACCGAGCACCATTCTATCAAGTAACCTAGAGTAACACCATATTAGCCAGCATCACTGAGAGGAGAATAGGACACTGTAATCACAGAAATCTGACATGTAACTCTCAGAAACATTGCCCTTTTTGAATGGGCTCGGATTCTAGAGGTGACCATTTTAATGTGAATGGGAGAAATATTACCATAAGGGATAATGGCTAATAGTAATTTAGTGAAATAGCAGTTGCCCCTGTATTTCTTACACTTACTTACTGACTCAGTTTTGCTTGCAGATATGCTGGTGTGAATCCAAAGAAACACCATTTGACTCGATGACTCATCTACCAATGTTTTTCTTATTGTATTTATCCTACATATGAAGAAATCAAATACTTGTTCAGATATAACATGAAAAAAATTGCAGCAATTTTCCTAACTGTGTTCAATTTAATATAAAAATCTGCACAAAAGATAATGCTACATGTAGTGGCAGTGAGGTTGGAGTTTATACAACCAGCAAGGTTTATATGTAAACATTAGGAAATTGTTTCCCCTCATGCGTTCTTTTCCTCTGTTCTCTCCAGAGAAAGGGCTCCTTCACACATGGTGTGACAGCCATGATCTAATTTTACTAGGGTGTGCTGAGATTAAATTGATACAAAGAATTAATGCAAATAGCATTTCCTTTATTTGTAACTACAGTTTAATTCTCTTACCACAGCTTATACCTTTGGGCATACCACATCTGAGCAATTATTTCTCATTGTTACAGTCCTTCTCTAACATCAATGGTTCTGACTTCAGTGACCATGCAACTTCTTCTTTACTACTCCACATGCTGTCTGTCCTCCTCCATCACCTCTGAAGCAAAGTGCAGTATATTTTCTTGTGGCAACTCTGACACACTCAGTAGATGTGGTATGACAACTACTTAGCATAAAATTAGCTTCAAAGGGAAAACAACCCCGATGGGTGAAACATAACCATCTGAGGTTTTGCAAAATTCTTCCAACAGAATTTACAGGTAGAACTCTCAAGATGTGAGGCTCTGTTACAAACGCAGATGATGTGGTTGCTTGAAGGGTGTGAATATTGCATTTCTCCTCTGAGTTAGCTCCAAACTTGAGTGGAGTTTCAAGACAGCTTGGACCTCTTTATGGATTCAGTTTATGGAATGTTTAGGTCTGAACCAGGTAAAATGTGATGGTTTTAATTGAGTTTATTTCAGATTCATTCAAACAGGACCATGAGTCCACCCAAAATTACTGAGTTCTGCACGGTGCCACTCCTAACTGGAAAGAGACATCTACAGAAGCTACCCATTAAAAGACAAATGAATTAATAAGGAAAAACTAGAGCAACCATAAACTGTTATTTTGCCATGTCCATTTCCATGGGAGCCTAGGAGTCCGCATTTCTGCCACTGTGTGGTGCTGCTGAAAGGTATAAATAAGTAGCCTCTCGCAAGGCTAGTCACATGATTCATGATGGCATCATTCTCCAAAAAACACATCCAGGCTCTTTCCTGAATCTCAGGGGAACCCCAAATAGTAAGGAAATATTCCTTTTAAGTAAATGCAGGTTTGTAAAATAATAGGCAGGAGAATGCAGAATACTCAAGGCAATGTATGATTTTAGTTGTTTCTTTGCATCTATGGTGACCAGATTTGCAAACTGGAAAGTCTGGACATTTTCCCTTTCGGTATGGAGGTCAGGCAGCAGGCAGGCATAAAATAGCTTGGGCAGTGATGTTGGTGTACCAAGTCCCATTTTTCCATCCACCCCAACTCAGCCAGGACCTCTCCTCGCTGTTCTCAGGATAAAAGCAGAGATTTTAGATTAAAGGGTGAAATGGTAGACAGCAGAGCATTCCTTTTATTACCAATTTCCACCAATCTTGGCCCATTTATTGTGTGTTCTTTGCTTCTCCATTTAACCTGCTGTTATAATTCGCTCTTCACTTTCTCCGTCTCTGCTCTCACTCCCTTGCCTTCACAGTGGAATTTATTGTATTTCCAATGCCTTCATCTTCTTTTTTCACCCCTTCCTCTCTTCTGCTCACTCTGACCCCATATGGCCCTGATTCTGTATGATGGGAGGTAGAGGAAGAAGGAAGTAATAAGGGCAGTATGGAAAAGATGGAAGGAGGTGACATTTGAACCACTCTGCCAACCCTGTCAATGGCTTCTTCAGATGGCCAAATCATGGAGGGCTTACAAGACCAGGATAAAAGCTATCATGTCCAGTAGCAATCATTGCTTCATTGTCAGTGAAAACATCCATCAGCCTTTATGCTGGTTTAATCTATGCTGTAATAAGTGAGCTATACTACTTGACTTCCAAATGAGACTTTCTAATGTGTCCAAAAGTTGCATGTAAAAGACCTCAGGTAAGGGGTGTGGGGGGGGGGAAGGTATGCGTGGGCGGGAGAGGGAAGGGTGGTCTTTTGCCTGGATTACAATTTTTTTAGGAAGGAAGGGGATCAGCTGATGTCCATGAATCTTAATATGATTTAGGGTGGGGAAAAGGTCCTTGAGGAAATAGTGTGTAAGTGAGAGAGAAAGAGAGGTGGGGGCAAGTTTGTGAGGGGATTAATCCTGGAGTTGCAGGACAACCATTCTGGAGCATCTCTGATATTTTCTAGGTGGCCCTTCAGAATTAGCATCAGGTTAAACTACTCTTTCTATAAGTAGAAACCAAGGTACAGTAGGAGCATAGTGGAGAGCACTTCTCTGAAATATTGACACTACTCATATGTAACTTCTGTTTTCCCTCTGTTGCATAAATTGCTAGTTTCGTCCCCTGGAGGCTAGTTCAATTTGCCTCAAGAAGAGAGTCACACTTTCAGGCTGGGTCCAGCTCCATTTATTGTTTGCAAACAAGTTCAACAAAGGAGCTCAGTGCTCAAAGCAAGGTCGACCACGGGCAGCGCCCGAGCTGAAACTTTTATGGATTCTACATTCCTTCTGGCCAGCGTGTCGCAACGTGATTGGTCACTGCAAGTTTACTCAGTTCCCTGGCAGAAAGTTTAGCAGCTTCTAAGGCATGCGCAATCAGCTAAATGATACGTGCTGTTTCGAGCTTAAGCAATGGAGGGGAAGAAGCACACTTAGTTTTTACTACACCTCCTCCTTTGCCCTGTGAGCCTGACACTATAAAGTGGATTGCTTTAATCCCTGGAGGAGCTGTAAGCCATGGACAGTCATTGTTGCCAGCATGTTTGGAATTATACCAAGGCAAAGTCACACAGGTCATTCAATGAAGGAGCTTTTGTAATTCTACAAAGTCAGACTAACTGAAAGTGGATCCGCTCTCTCTGCTTCTGGTAGCTGGTTTCCAGCACTGGGTTGAAGCAGTAGCTGTGTAGTTCAGTGATCTTAACTGATTCTTGGGTTTGTTTTAAAACTTCTTTCAGGTACTGAGTTATTCAGAACTGAACATTGTATCTTGGATGCATTTTCATGAGGCCTACAGAGAGGAACAGTTGGTACAAAGCAACTGGCATGTGAGCTCAGATAAGGCAGCCAGAGTTAAGTGGGGGGCAGGTCTGGCTTAGTAATTGGATGTCAAGGTTTCTATTTATGCTCCGTAGTTTTTGGGGGAACTCCTGTTGGTCCTGGTTGCTTACATGACTGATTCTTATTGATGAGATAAAGAAAAGCTAGCCAGTCCATGGCCCCGGTACATCTGTGTGTGTAATGACTGACTTAGGAGTTGTCAAGGTAGGTAGTTTGACAAGAAGAGACTAGTTTTGACTAGAACTTCATGTTCGAAGGTTTAAATATTGGGGTGGAATTATTTAGCCTGGGACATAAAAAGGAGTGATTGGGTGATTTTTTTTTTAAATACAAAATTTAGATTGATTTGCAGGAAAAAAAATCCCAATAGAAAATTGCATTAGAATGTAAAACTGTTTCCCAGGGGAAGTGATGGAAACTCCATTTTTTGTAGCTTTTCAAACTTGACTGGGAAAAATACTAGTGACTATTCTGCATGGAATAGTAGATCATTGGCAGATGATTTAATTTTTGGGTTCCTTTGTAACTTGCTATCCATTGTCCCCTCTCTCTCCTTGTACAATATAGAAGATGTTATTCTCTATACAATTTATTTTTCCATAAGTGTTTTCCAAATTTCACAGGTACCTCTGATAACTTCAGAGTTCTCAATGTCTTCCCCAATTAGATGTTTAGGGTTCAATAAATCATTAGTTAGTTTTTCTGGAGACCTATGATGATCTTTTCACAGTATAGGTTGGACCTCCCAGGTCCAGCACCTTCGGGTGGTCCGGAAGGGGGGATTTTGCTAGAACAAGTGAGGTCATTTCTGCCTCCCCCGCCACTGGCCCCCAAGCCTGGCTCTGTTCCTAGTCTGGCCTCCCAGCAGGCTCCCCACATGGAGCTGCCCTGCCATGGCAGCCCACGGTCCCACCGCTGGGGCTTTCAGCTTCAACCCAGCAGACCACTGCTTCACCACTGATGCTCCCAGCCCCGGCAGCCCTGCCATGGAAGCACAAACCCTGCCAGCCCACAGTCCTGCTGCCAGAACTCCTTTCCCTGTCCCCTGTCCATTGCAGATGTCTGCTCAGCTGCCAGGGTTCCTGATCTTGTCAGCTCTATCAGGGCAGCACCGGCCCTGCTGCAAGGGCTCTTGGCTCCACCAGCTCTGCTGAAGCAGCCCTGCAGTCTGGCTGCCAGGGCTCCTGGCCCCACTGGAGATTGCTGGTGTTCTGGCTCAGCTGGACTCCCGCGGCAGGGCTCCCAGCTGCTGGCCTCCCTGAAGCCAGCCTGGCTGGGTTCCTGGCCCCTGCAGGGCTCCTGCCTCTGGGTCTCTACCGGGTCTGTCTGGTCCAGAAACAACCTAGTGGATCACGGATGTTGCCAGACCGGGGAGTCCCAGTTGAGAGAGGTTCAACCTGTTTATTATATGCAAAAAACCCCAAAGAAACCAAAAACCTGTGGTAAGGTTGCAAAGTCAGCTCATTAAGAAATGCTCAAATTAACTTTGCCTCTTGAGCTATAATTTGGCCCTTTTGAGCTACAACTAACACCCATAATGTTGTTTTAGGGATTTGCTTATCAATTTACTGTATTGACAACTTTGTATCTTCTTCAACTACAGTAGGTATCAATTAATAGTCTTTCATCAATCCATGTACGATGCTTTTGTGACAGGCAATGCCCACATCTTCACCTTGGGCTCTTATCATTCCCCATGGAGCTAGTATCACAACTGTGTGGGTGGCAGTCTGTATCACCCTTCCAAGGGTCTCCGTACTCTGTGGTGAGGTTGCAAAGAAAAATTCAAGAATTCAGAGGCAGACCCTTATGCTTCACTGTGAGACCAGTGGGCACAGGATCATGGAAAAGAAGATCTCGGGACAGGCTGCTGGATTCACCTGAGAAAGGGTGCAGCTACACTGCACCATTATCTTGAGCTAACTAGTGCTATTTCAAAATAACAATGTGAGCATCTACACAGCCATTCCGTTATTTTGAAATAATTTCAAAATAACAGAAGGCTTATTCTGAAATCTGCAAACCTCATTTTACAAGGAACAACACCTATTCCGAAATAGCTATTTTGAAATAAAGCATGTGTATATGCTCCACTTCTGCCATTTCAAAATAGCCTTCACCGGGGCCATTCTAAGTTATTCCTCCCCAGTGCCTCCTGGGGCACTAAATTGAGATAGCACGGCTACATTTGTGAAGCCTGACTCAGACTAATTTTGAAGATTCCCTGCAGTGTAGATGTGCTGTTTTGAAATAAGCTATTTCGGAATAACTATTGCGGAATAGCTTATTGTGAAATAAGCGTGCAGTGTAGATGTACCCAAAGAGGGCTTTTAGATGTATCTGGTGACTTTTCTGTCTCAGTTCATGAATGTGTACTAGGAGAGCTATTACCAGACTGGTGTTATCAGACATAATCACTTACAGGTCAATTGATATCAGTGACAGAACTCCCATTTATCTCACTGGGAACAGGACTTGACAAGTAGTTATCTAGTCAACTCTGGGACTTAGTTTTTCATTGTTAGTACAACCTTTCTCCCCTACCCTTCTGGAGCTTATTAAGCATAGATTAAATAAAAAGTTCAGTATCTCCTACCTTAAATAATCATGGTCTCCCTATGATTATTTATCGGGTCTGATATATTTGTAAAAGTCCTTTCTTTTCTGCATTAACACATTTTGCTGCTGTACTCCTTTATCTTCCACCTGTAACCATGCACAAACTCTATTATAGCTTCCTTGTTTCTTCGCCATTTACAGTACATGTCCATTTTTATCCTCAGATTTTTGAGCGCTCACTCATGAAGCTGCATTCATCACATCTTATGCTGAACATATTTCTCTCTGAGTTGATTTGAGGACTTTTATAGTGGTTTACAGCACACACAAGCCCTTTTCATACTAGTAAGCACTGCACTTTATATTGTGCTCTAGTCTTTGCCTTGCTGTGTATAAAAATTTATATCTATATATAATATAGTAAAATATAGAACATAGTGAGCATTTGTCAGGAGAGCCTTCAACTCAGTTGTTAAATATCCTTCACTGGGACTCTGTGTGGAACATATTCATTAAACTAGTGTGGCTGTATGCTGTAGGTATCACTATCAGTGTCAGAGATCTGCTATATCTGTACCACGGTTTGTTCTCTAGGGAGAGGAGATGTGGAACTTAAATAGACCTTTATGGAATTTACAAAGTATCATATGGATGATGATGACAAAAATGAATAGAGCTGGCTGAATATTGGAATAGGTTTTGGTTAGTATTAATACTCTCCCAAATAATTGAATTAACACATTAGCCTAATAGCCACTTGACCAACTGTAGAAGTAAATACATGGGTTTACAATGCCAAATCTTTACTCCTAACAAAGTAGAAATTCCAACAACAAGTTGCATTACTTTCATAGTTCTGTACTCCATCCTCCATAATAAATTCTTAAAAAAAAAAAAAAATTACTGGGCAACTGAGATTGCTAAAAATAATATTTTGACAGCGTCTAGAAAGGTAGAGAACTCTTTTTTTCTTGATAGCTGCTGATTTGTTTTTGTCTCTAAAGTAGAGGCTTTATGTTTTAAAAGTGATTGTTGGCTCATTAAGGCCAGCTGGAACTCATTGCCACAGGATGTCACCAAGGCCCAGAACTTAGCACGATTCAAAGAAGGATTGGACCTGGGATATGGATAGCAAGAATAACCAAAACTGTAATGATAAGACTAACAGTTTTTGGAAGGCTTATTAAACATTATGCGTCAGGATGTAACCAATCACTGGCTAATAAAGGTTAGATGAGGCCTTTATAAAGGGGTTTCTTTTGCTATATCATGAAGATACTGGTCACCCTTGGAAAGAGGATACTAGATCAGGTGGCCCATTGGTCCAACACCTACATTCATAATGATCATGTATTTCATATTTATATTTTTGGTTGAATATTGATCTTGCAAACAATCTTTGTCCTATATGTATGCAACAAAAGTGAATAAGCATCCTTAGTTACAAGGCTAGATTTTACTGGAACTTTACTGGGCTTACTCTGCACTGTGCATGAATTCGACTGTTATGAAACCTCTTCTTTCAAGGTCCTCTGTGACCCATCCTTTGCAGTCATTGCTCCTCCCTTGAGTCTTTCCGGGATCACTGCTGAACCTAGCTTCCTCATTTTCCTGGTGACCTTGGGAGCTTCAGAATTTTCATGTTTAAATGTCCAAGGGGCATGCCATCTGTCTGGAATGCATACAACTGTGGGGGTGGGGAGGATATAGCAGGGCAAAGGCATAATACATTATAATCAGTATCTGTTTTTCTGTGACACAAGAAACAGGGTAGTTGGAATAAAACTCAGGAATCAATATCTTTCCTGTATGTTGAAGAAAAGGACTAATTATGATCTGTGTCTTAAGGAATAAGTGCCAGTCCAGGTCCTTGGGCCACCTCAGAGAATGTTCCAAGAATGTCTTTCCGAGAAATTTGACTAATGCTACAGGCCTTCAACATCATCAAATTCTGCCTTACACAACCGCTTGCAGTGTTTGATGTGTTTTTTTAATGATTACCCTGGCCATATGCTAGTGATTTACAGTCTTTAAAATTCCTTTTATTCAAGTTATTTCTTACCCATTGTGTGTGTGTAGCAGTCACTGAAGTGATATTATAATGCTGAGCTGACAAAATGGAGATTTCAAAAAGCATTTATCAGCTTGGTGGAGGTGGGGGAAAATATTGACATAATTTGTCAATTTCCCACCTGAACATATCAGTGTTTTTGTTTTTCTTCTAGTAGCCTCATTCAAAATGCTTTAGAAAAAAAAATACCTTGAAAGTTGCCAAGGGCAGGAATACATTCACGCAGTGTGAATGTCAGTAAGTTTTGGTGAAAAGACATTCCCTACCTATAAGACTGGTGGAATATATGTGATGGTAGGTCAGTAAATATGTTATTCAAAGAGGAAACATGAGTACAAAGCTAGAACTGTGGAAAAATGAAACTTTGTTAATTGAAGAGTACAAAAGAGCTGAATAGTGTCCTAAGATTTAAACGGTCTTAGTTCATTATTAAAAAAAATAAATTGTATTGGCTTTTACTGCTTCCTAAAAGTGATTGTAATCTTCTAGTTTTGCAATTTCCATTGTATATGGCTAGGTGCAAAGCAGCCTTTTGAGGATTCCCTCCCATTGAATAATGGTGCTCTGCAATTTAACACCCTTCGGCAGAAATACCCAAGTCAATTAAATGGAACAGCATTTGTATCTCCCTCCAGGTTAACTAATTATTATTTCCCAGAAGGCTCCCAGTCATGGAGCTACTTAGGAAGTTCTAATATCATAGCAACAGTACAAGCAAGTCAACGCTTTGGTTATAAGATTATACTCTGCAGTATCTCTACAGTGTAGGTGGGACTGTATATCTGAGCTAGAGGTATTTGAAGCAAATTACTCATTATATTCTTTATAATGTTCATGAGTTATTTGCAAAAAGACCTTTTGTTCATATGAGTGTACTCGTTACTTGAAAATTATTCCGTGGGGTTTATTATGAATTAGGTATGAACAACCTGCCACTATTCCTTGAGCATCCGCCATTTCTAATTTTCTGTTTTGTGCTGTGTGAGTGGTTACTTTGGTCACCTGGTACTGTTTCTGTTCCCTAATTGCATGACTTCTGAACTCACAAAAAGCTATCACGTAGTTATGACATACCTCTCTTTTTGTGACTGCTCTTGCAAACAAAAATGGACCTGTACTATTGTTATAATTAGGGGATGCCTTTTTTATTTTATATGTGGAACATGAATAGATTCCTTTGTCCATGACCCTAACCATTATAGCTCATGCATGCCTGGGATATAAGAAACTAAAGAAGCACATATTTAGTAGTCCCTTATTAAAACATTGGCTTCCTATCACTGGCTGTATTTGACAGTGAAACAGCACAGTTTTACTGGAGTGTTTGGAGGCCTTGATTTTAATGTGTGAATCTTCAAGAAGAAGTTGACAACCTTTATACAGGGTGAAGCAGAGGAAATAGGGATTTGTTTAGTCAGTATCCCTGAGTATTTGTCTTCATCTTCTATATTTCTTATAGCCAAGTAACTACTGTCATGGCTCCTTCCCCACTCTGGCACGATAAATGCAGAAGTGGGGACCAGCAAGTGTACCCCAAAGCCTTATCTACCAGGCTTTGGTATAAAACTTCCCCCCAAATCTTAAAAACCTAGATTTTGGGAATAAAACTTCCGCTGCCACCACCCAAATATTAATAATGAGATTAGGGGAAAGATCATTTGGGAAATCTCACCCCTGCTATAAAAATCAGGACACACAAGTAACCAATGCCAGGTTAATAAAAAGAAAAGAAAACTTTTATTATTACAACAATATTCCTGTCAAGCATAAGGATCAGATGGAAAGGTAACAAAATATACTCATGGAGGAATTACACCATGGGCTAGAACTTAGTTAACAAGAAAAGCCAAACATCTCTTAAGCAGTGCCAGATATCAGATCCCATACCCAACCCTTAAAACAATAAAGCCTAACGAAACTACCTAAACTTTACCCTACTTACAGAAAGTGAAGAATTGTTTCTTGGAGAGAGAGAGAGAGAGACATGCTTGTCCCTCCCTGTAGCTGCAGAGGACTCACCCAGAGAGACACAAGGAGAAAGGAAAAAAAAAACCAAATTCCTTTGTCCCAGTTTGAAAGTCCCACCTACATTCCTACTGGTCACTCCACCTGGCTAGGTGTAGTTAACCCCTTAATCCCCAGGCTGCTGGCTAACCCTCATAATCATGACAACTACCTTATTCCAGGTTTTGGTATGCCTGATCCTGCTTTTAATGTTTTTCTCTTGCTTGCTGTGGTTGCTGCATTCTGGTAACACTTTTTTCCCCACATGGAGCAGCCCTTATGTGCAATATGTAATTGGATCTTCCACAGTATTTCAGGAGTCCTTGTGCTCACCTTTAATGCCTGTGTACTTACTTGCTCATCCAAAACTCTTATCAAACCTATCATCCATTCATCCAATTATTTCTCATGCATCTAGCACTATATTCTCTGGGTTACTCTTCCTCTCTCTCGAATCCCTCACCAACTCACTCTTACAATTACTGAATTGGTTGTAATGAGGCAAGATGTCAGACTGACAACACTGTACACATTGAAGCTCCCTGTTTAATGACCTCGGATATAAGAAATGCAGAAGCTGTTTCTGAGAGTGTTGCATTTCCCTAATGTTAGTACATATGGGGAATCTGTTGGAAGATGCTTTTTTTAATCTCTTTTTAACCCAATACTAACATTATCACTCCAAAGATTGCAGTGTCATGGCTTTGTCAGCTTGTAGTGTTTTGGAGCATTGCTGTACAATCAGGGTGCGTGTACACTGTACCGTAACTCAAAATAAGATATGTAATTTGAGCTACGCAAATTACATATCTTATTTCGATGCTATTTTGAAATAGCTTAAGAACATAAGAACATAAGAACGGCCATACTGGGTCAGACCAAAGGTCCATCTAGCCCAGTATCCTGTCTGCCGACAGTGGCCAATGCTAGGTGCCCCAGAAGGGGTGGACCAAAGACAACGATCAAGCAATTTGTCTCCTGCCATCCTTCTCCTGCCTTTGACAAAGGCCAGGGACACCATTCCTACCCCCTGGCTAATAGCCTTTTATGGACCTAACCTCCATGAATTTATCTTGCTTTTTTTTAGACTCTGTTATAGTCCTAGCCTTCACAGCCTCCTCTGGCAAGGAGTTTCACAGGTTGACTGTGCGCTGTGTGAAGAAGAACTTTCTTTTATTCATTTTAAACCTGCTACCCATTAATTTCATTTGGTGTCCTCTAGTTCTTCTATTATGGGAACAAGTAAATAACTTTTCTTTTTTCACCCTCTCCACACCACTCATGATTTTATATACCTCTATCATATCCCCCCTCAGTCTCCTCTTTTCTAAACTAAAAAGTTCCAGTTTCTTTAGCCTCTCCTCATATGAGACCCATTCCAAACCCCTAATCATTTTAGTTGCTCTTCTCTGAACCTTTTCTAATGCCAAAGTATCTTTTTTGAGGTGAGGAGATCACAACTGTATGCAGTATTCAAGATGTGGGCGTACTATAGTTTTATATAGGGGCAGTAAGATATTCTTCATTTTATTTTCTATCCCTTTTTTAATAATTCCTAGCATCCTATTTGCTTTTTTGACTGCTGCTGCACACTGCATGGACGTTTTCAGAGAATTATCCATGATAACTCCAAGATCTTTCCTGATTAGCTGTAACTAAATTAACCCCCATCATATTGTATGTATAGTTGGGGTTATTTTTTCCAATGTGCATTACTTTACACTTATTCACTTTAAATTTCATTTGCCATTTTCTTGCCCAATCACTCAGTTTGGTGAGATCTTTTTGAAGTTCTTCACACTCTGCTTTGGTCTTGACTATCTTGAACAGTTTAGTATCATCCGCAAACTCTGCCACCTCACTGCTTACCGTTTTCTCTAGATCGTTTATGAATAAGTTGGATAAGATTGGTCCTAGGACTGAGCCTTGGGGAACACCACTAGTTACACCTCTTCATTCTGAAAATTTATCATCTATTCCTACCCTTTGTTTCCTGTCTTTTAACCAGTTCTCAATCCATGAAAGGATCTTCTCTCTCATCCCATGACAACCTAATTTACACAAGAGCCTTTGGTGAGGGACCTTGTCAAAGGCTTTCTGGAAATCTAAGTATACTATATCTACTGGATCCCCCTTGTCCACATATTTGTTAACCCCTTCAAAGAACTCTAATAGATTAGTAAGACGTGATTTCCCTTTACAGAAACCATGTTGACTTTTGCCCAACAAATTATGTTCTTCTACGTGTCTGACAATTTTATTCTTTACTATTGTTTCAACTATACTGGTACTGACATTAGACTTACTGGTCTGTAATTGCCAGGGTCGCCTCTAGAGCCCTTTTAAAATATTGGCGTTATGTTAGTTGTCTTCCAGTCCTTGGGTACAGAAGCTGATTTAAAGGATAGGTTACAAACCACAGTTAATAGTTCCGCAATTTCACATTTGAATTCTTTCAGAACTCTTGGGTGAATGCCATCCGGTCCCGGTGATTTGTTACTGTTAAGTTTTTCAATTTGTTCCAAAACACAGCACCAAATTTCAAAATAAAGTGCTATTCTGAAATGTTCCTTACTCCAGTATCCCGAAATAGCATTTCAGTGTAGGTGTAACCTTGGTAAACAGAACAGTTTTTGTGTCATCTATATCATTACACCTTCCTCTAAGCTGTTTCCTAATACTCAGAAAATAGATAATTTTCCCTAGAACGTGTCTTGTACTTGAGGAAACTCAAAAGAATGAAAGTGAGAAAATGAACAATCACAATTTGCAGCCATTTCTTTGATTCCAAATGTTTCCTTCTGACTTACAATGTGCATAAGTCCTAATTCGATAGATTTCTAAGATCTCTCCAAGCAGAGGTTAGCAAGTCCATAGGCGATATGTGGAGATAATGGGGTTCATGGAGAGGAATAGGAAAAGGAGATGGGGAAGCTTTGAGACAGATGGGAAAACTTTAACTTCCCATCCGACTTCCCCTTTTTTCTTATGACGCATTCACTTGGAGACCTCTCTTGGTGTCCTGCACCCACCTTTCATGTCCCCTTTATCTATTGTTCCTTTTCCCAAGTCCTTGCATTGTAATATTCTGTTGATTATAACAATAGTTGTATTTGCATATTTTATATATTTAAATAATACTGTTTATATGCATGCAATGTGAAAAAGCCACCTGCACTCCACAGTTCCCCATGTAAGATCTTTGGAAATAAAATTCCTGACTAAATTTTAAATGAGTCTGATCTAATCTGTAAAACAATTTCTTAAGTTCCTCTCAGTGGGGAAAAAAGTTAAAGTTTTATATTTTCTTATGTCCCCTCACCAATATAAATAACCTCCTAACCAGTAGATTTAAGTGGCACTAACATTTAATAGCAGCCCACCCATAAAGATGAAAAATAGACATTGTAATAGGCAAGCGCGAGTCATTGTAACATTAACACTAACCAACAGGATGATTAGGAAGCTATAAATAGAAAGGGTCAGAGAAACCATAGGAGCAAATTAAAAGTCAGACTCTAAGACTATCCATTGTGTTAACTAAGAATGATCAGATTTTAATAGATGGCAGTCTGAGTTTGTAAGCACCTAATGTTCCTGCCTCCCATCCTGCTCTGATTTATAAATCTGTATGTTGGGGGTGTGAGTAAAACTGTCCCTGGTAAATCCATCTGAAGTTTTATTCAAATACCTTAATATGCAAAATCAATCTGGAAATCTTGCAAGAACCAGCCCTTTTGCGAGTTCCAATATTTCCTGCTTCCAATAAAGACTGCGGAAACAGCCTTTCTTGTGGTATTTCTGTTCCCATCTGTTCTACACTGCTAGGTTCCAGATTGGATCAGCAGCAGAAGTAGAAGTGCATGAAAAAAGAAAAATTATGTAGATTTAAAAAATCATTAGATTCAATTTTTGGACAAATCTGTGGGTCAGTTCTTACTCTGCATATATTGGTTTGCCCTTTCCTAATTGTAACTGCAGTAGTAATATTTAGAAGAACAATTCTGATAATATAGTATTTTATTCCTTACTATATTTCAAATAAAACCTATGATTTTTTCCCCCAATAATAACAAAACTCCAGAAGCTGGGATTTTAAAATAAAACACTAACTGTTGCAAAAATTATGATTAAAATAATGAGAGCTGACAACACTTTTAACAAAAGTGAATTTTGTATATGAAAAAACAGTGTGTTTGTTTTTTAAGGGCTCTCCATAACTTTTGATTCTTTCTGCATATATTCTAGGACTGTGACCATTTATTTAAAGATTGATGGCCAGCTCTTAGACTTTAAGGGCCAAAGGGACCATCGTGATCATCTAAAGTGACCTCCTGCACGTTGCAGGCCACAGAACCTCACCCATTTGCTATAGTATGTAATGGGTAGAAGATCCATAACCTCTGGCTGAATTACTGAAGTTCTCAAATCTTAATTTAAAGATTTAAATGTATAGAGAATCCACCATTTCCTCTAGTTTAAACTAGCAAATGGCCGAGGCCCCATGCTGCAGAGGAAAATGTTCAGTGTCTTCATCAACGATTTAGATGATGCATAGAGAGTACGCTTACTAAGTTTGCAGATGATACCAATCTGGGAGGGGTTTCAACTGCTTTGGAGGATAGGGGCATAATTCAAAATGATCTGGAGAAATGATCTGAGGTAAATAGGATGAAGTTTAATAAGGACAAATACAAAGTATTCCACTTAGGGAGGAACAGTTAGTTTCACACACACAGAATAGGAAGCGACTGTCTAGGAAGGAGTACTGCAGAAAGGGATCTGGGGGTCATAGTGGACCACAACCTAAATATGATTTAACAGTGTGACACTGTTGCAAAAAAAGCAAGCATGATTCTGGGATACATTAACAGGAGGGTTGTGAGTAAGACACGAGAAGTAATTCTTCCACTCTACTCTGCACTGATTAGGCCTCATTTGGAGTGTTGTGTCCAGTTCTGAGCACCACATTTCAAGAAAGATGTGGAGAAATTGGAGAAAGTCCAGAGAAGAGCAACAAAAATGAGTAAAGGCCTAGAAAACATGACCTATGAGGGAAGACTAAAAGAACTGAGTTAGGTTTAGTTTAGAAAAGAGAAGACTGAGAAGGGACATAATAGCAGTTTTAGAGTATCTAAAAGGGTGTTACAAGGAGGAGGGAGAAAAATCATTCTCCTTGGCCTTCGATGGTAGGACAAGAAGCGATGGGCTTAAATTGCAGTATGCGAGGTTTAGGTTGGACATTAGGAAAAGCTTCCTAACTGTCAGGGTGGTTAAAAACTGGGAAAAATTGCCTACGGAGGTTGTGGAATCTCCGTCATTGGAGATATTTAAGAGCAGGTTAGATAGACATCTGCCAGGAATGATCTAGATGGTGCGTGGTCCTGCTGTGAGGGCAGAGGCCTGGACTTGATGATGTTTTGAGGTCCCTTCCGGTTCTAGTGTTCTATGACAGTGTTTCTCAACCTTTAGGGGTAATAGAGAGAAGTCTAGGAGGTACATCAACATAACTGAAATTTGGAGAAAAATGCATTTTTGTTTTAAGTTTTACAGCACTTTATTATTTTTGTACTTTTTACAACCACAATTCCATCGCCCACCCGGCTATGATTAAGTTGTTTAGACAAATGTGTTGCAATGGTAGAAAAAAATTATGTCTGAAAACTGGGGGTACTTATATTTTTTTAAAGGGGTACTTTATAAAAAAAGGTTGAGAAACACTGTTCTATGGTTCTATAACCTCCTCTCCCTGGCAGGCTCTCTACCAACCTGACCTGGGGGAAAATTCCTTCCTAATCCCAAATGTAACAATCAGACTATGAGAGAGTGAGTGAAATGCATCTGGGAAAGTATCAGGGGGTAGCCATGTTAGTTTGAATCTGCAAGAACAACGAGAAATCCTGTGGCACCTTATAGACTAACAGATATTTTGGAGCATAAGTTTATGCTCCAATATATCTATTAGTCTATAAGGTGCCACAGGACTTCTTGTTGTTCTTGCATCTAGGAAAGAATTCCATGCAGAAATTCAGAACCCTTCCTGTCTTGCAAATTCTTATTACTATAACAAATCAAAGGAGGGAAACCCAATAGAGTAAAGTTACTCAGATATATGAGTTTGCTGAATGAGAATCTAAATGTCTCTGTTGCCCAAATACAGCCATCACAGTAGATACACTTGTGCTAGTGCTTCTCTGTTAACTCAGTCTTGCACCAGTTTGTCTCCAGTTAATGGAAGCTTTCCTGCTGTGAACTCTTTCCTACCCTGCTGCATTCACTTCAGTAAGACATGAACTCCAAAGACTAATTAGGTAACTTGATATACTGAGGACTGGATTTTGTGCATAGCCCTGCATAGGACGCTTTGTATTGTTCCACAGGAGGAACACTAGTAAACACCGTGTCTAAGAAAATGCAACATCTCCCAGGGCTGCTTGGTGCTCATATGGGATGCACAGTCTGTAGTTTACTGTAGAATGAAAGCGGATTGTTCCTTTTAGTGCATTTCCCCCCAGCTCCCTAAGCCGAGGGAATGACCTGGTCATAACTATGACTGGATGATCTACCTTGTGCAGCTTCCCCTGTGAGCCTGCAAAGGGCTACACACAATCTAATCATAATAATGATTCACGTTTCATTGTTACTGTGTTGGAACACAAATATTCTTTCATATCTATATTTATAGATTGATTTATATTGCATCATCAGGGCCACACAGTTAAAACCACAAAAGGTCAGAAAAAGCAAAATGTAAAAGGAGGCAGTATGATCTAGTGTAGTGGTTTTCAATCTATGGTCCAAGGACCTTTGGGGGTAGGCAAAATATACCTAAGATTTTCAAAGGGGTCTTCACCTCCGTCCTAATATTTTTGGAGTCCACAAATGGAAAAAGGTGGAAAACTACAGGCTTAGTGCATAGCGCATGTGGAATAGCACTCAGATTGTATTGTATTCCCACCCTCTGCTGCTTACCTGCTGTTGGACTTTGGGCAAGGCACTTCACCTCTCTTTCTGTTTTTCCCTCCCATCTTTGGTCTATCATCTACATAGACATTAAGCTTTTCAGAGTATTTCTCACCCTGTAGAATGCCTAGTGTTAAAGGTCCCTGATCTCAGTTGGGAGCTCTAGGTGGTACTGTAATACAAATAATATAAGTCCTACAGCAAAATTAGTTTGTCTTTAATCCGTATAACATTATGCACCATGGATCTTTTATGGCTTAAAGTTAATAGCATAAACAGAAATACACGGAATGAAACAAAAATAGAAAAAACTGCATATGGGCTGCATGTCTAAGTCAACATGACTGTAATGCTTTCTTCTGTTTTCTTATTTTAATGTTGCAGCCTTAACACTGCATTTGTATTTCATATAAGAAGTACTGGTGGCAGATCTTTACAGACTAGTTTTAATTCTGAGCTTTTCCCAGCTGTCGGATTGGACTACATGTGTCCTAATTATATAAACCGAGTTCTGGGGGATGGAAGAATCTAAGCCCCAGATTTTTAAAGGTGCTGAGAGATTGCAAAACTGGCTCCTGGCAGTTGCTGGAATATCTGGCTCCTATGCACAGAGGGAATCAAGGAAGCTCTGTGTGTTGCCCCCATCCTGAGCACTGGCTCCATAGCTCCCATTGGTGGGGACAGTGGCAAATGGGAGCTGCAGGGTCAGTGCCTGTGGGCATTGGTAGCTTGCACTGTACAGAGCCCCTTGGCTCCTTCGTCTAAGAGCCAGGCATGCC
Organism: Rafetus swinhoei; assembly: GCA_019425775.1. Classification (NCBI taxonomy): domain Eukaryota; kingdom Metazoa; phylum Chordata; order Testudines; family Trionychidae; genus Rafetus; species Rafetus swinhoei. The sequence continues at coordinate 197,464,687 of CM033437.1, read as the reverse complement.
AACTGCTTCTGGGAGCTGGGCAGATTCAGGGCAGGCAGGAAGTCTGCCTTAGCCTTGTTGCACTGCCAGCTGGGAGCTACTTGAGGAAAGTGCCTTCTAGCTGGAACCTGCACCTCAAACCTCCTGTCCCTGCCTTGAGCCCCTCCTGCACCTCGATCCCCGCCTGGTTTGGTGATGGTGCTGAAAAAAAATATCAATCATTCACCCAGTTCTACTCCTAAAATGCTTCTGAAAGGGACACTTGATTCCTAAGTCAGGTAGGCCTTGCAATGTTGAGCAGAGCAATGCCTAACTATTTTCTACAGTCTGGGATTAAGTGCCGTACAAAAGTTAACGGTGTGCATGTTCCAGTGATATTAGAGAGAATCTATGACTATGTGCAAAGAGCAGAGGAGTCGGTGACCAACTCCTGGATTCTAGTTGTGACTCTGCGATAGGCTCGCTTTTTGACAATCTCAGGGTCACAAAGGCCAGTGTTGCAAGCATGGATGTATACACTAGACTCCAAAATCCATATTTAGCCACTGAAATAGAAGTGTTCTGACTTTCAGAACCCCTAACTCTCATGGACTTGAGCACCTCTTAAAAATCAGGCTACTTCAATTTAAGCCCTTAAAAGTGGAGTAAGACCCAAATTTTAGGCTTTCACACTTAAAAACATTGACCTTGCTCTATTGGTGACTCAGTTTCCATACCCTTATAAGGATGATCCTTCCCTAGAATGTCAATGCAGCACTATGGGCACTATGTCAGAGAAAAGTAATATTTATCTGGTGGACACACCAATATCACTCCAATTTTTCTTGCTTCCCAAGCATCACAGCTACTTCTAGAGGGCTACATGCAGATCCCTTTGGAAGTTGTTTGCTGCATTAGTTAAGAAGAGGTGGCAAGATTAGCCAGCCCTTCCCTGGGGCTTAGTGTGCTGGTTATTTTTTGCATCCAGCCCATGCTTTTCTGCAAAGTTTATACACCAACTTTTGGGTCTGTCCAGCTTGGTATATACACAGCAGGGCTGAGAGCCACTGGGGGCCCTGGGGCAAGGTGTGTGTGTGGGCGGGGGGCAGACCCACCTCCATGCCCCAGAAAGGGCGTGGCCTCAGGTGGAAGGGGGAGGACTGAGGGCAGTCAGCTCTTAATGCTGCCCAGACCACTGCACCCTCCCACCTCTCGCTCTCAGAGCCATGTGAAGTGGCACTCCAGCTATCGCTGCTGCCACAGTAGCATCATCGTCATCCGGGAACTTTGGGCCCCTTTTGAATTTTCGGGCCCCAGGGCAGTTGCCCCCTATGCAGGCAGGCCTGGCTATACACGTGGCCACTAAAACCACAGAATTTTAGACAATCCCAAATTTACCAGTCCACTTATCAGGCAACATTTCACATTTCAAAACATCCAGGATCTACTTAATTGTCCAGTATGTTGTGTAGTTGTTTGTTCTTCCAAATCACAAAGGGAAGTAGTGAATTACAATGGCTTTGTGCTGGTGTGAATGACTACATAAGAAGGAAGGCAATGGTGAATCTGGCCCTAAAACCACTATCATGCAGTTGTTATATTACATCGGTAAATTCTATTCTTTTGCATACTCTGCAATCTAAAAATGTCTTGGATCTCGAAAACCAGATTTCCAGCTGTTGTAAATTGAAACAAAAGGAGCTGTACCAGTTTTAATTCTAAATTGAGATTTTAAAAATTAAGTACTTGACCCTTGAAAACAAGGTTTTATCATTTAATTAGTGGTGTAGTCATTGCTGCTACGTAAGGCTTTTGCCATTGTTTGAAACATATGGTGGGATTTTTTTTCTTTTATTGTGGTGAATCCTGCAGCATTTTCTTCCATTAGCTAAGCTCCCCCAACTTCACCTTTCCAAATTAATGCAAATATAACTGTTCGTTGTCAACTGATTCATTAATGTACAGCCAAATGCCACAGAAACATATGGCCTGAAGTCAATAAATTTAAAATGCATGATGTAAAGTAAATTAGAACTAGTATTTTAATGTTGATAGCTTTTACTGCCAAACTCTTTTTACATCTGTCCAGAGATTCTGATGTTTTTTTTTCAGATTTGCACTTCATTTTGTATGAGACCACAATAAAGCTATCTTTTTTTTTTTTTTTTTTTACAGGAGTCTAATGGGAAAACATATATTTTTCTAAGAAATAAAAAACTCAGATGCTCTGAAATGAAAATGACACTATTTCATCCTTAAGTGAAGGACCCTTTCTGCAGACTGACAGCCACAAAGAGGAAAAATAGTGACGTGCATGGGGATGTTAGGTGAATGGAAAAACTAATCTGCATTCAAAAGGGAAAAAAAGTTTGTCTCGGCAATACTGGGAAAAGAGGTGTATTTCGAAATACTCAGACAATATTATTAGCATTGGGCAAATTTCCCACGTTTCAAGATGAATTTGGGTACTCATCCAAAAGTTCAGAGGCCTAATATAGTATTCATAACTTTGCCAAAACTCCCCTTAGACTCAGAGGGATCTTTCAGTATCCAGATCCCAGATGCTTATCAACATTTTATCTGAATTTATCCAAATCTCTGTAAAGGAGATTTGCAAAGCATATCATGCCCCATCTGTTAGCTAGTCAGCAATGGATAACAGCTATTAGTAACTAGGATTAATGACAACTGAGGAAGTTTATCCTTTTGCTCCCAGGAGAGCTTTGGAATTGGAAGTTCATTTTCGGGCTAAAATAAGCACTTTTGGATCAAAACTCTTAAGCTTTAGCATTTTTCTTTTGGTGTTTGCTGAATCAATTGGTTGGATTTGGTAGGAAAGTAATGATCCTCTAGGATATCACTCCTATAGGCAATCTTAATTTTTTCTTTCCCTTGGTGAACACAAAGATCTTGCTGTTGTAACCTCTCAGTGATCCTGACTTCATTGAAACCAATTCCCAGTGTTATTGACTTTAACTAGGGCAGGATCAGAATTTTTACCAATATAGGTTGGACCTCTCTTGTCCAGCACCTTCGGGACCTTACTGGTCCCAAACGAGGGGATTTGCTGGACCAGGGGAGATCCCTCCCAACATGGCCACTGTTGCCCTGCTGCCCACTGGCTCGGGCTCCAGTCCGGCCATGCTGCTGTCTGCCCAGCCATGGCTCCCCAGGCTGGAACTCCACGACTGCCACTGCCAGCCCCCAAGCTCTGTGGCTGGGGCCGGAGCTCCAGCCAGTGCTGGACCCCCACTACTGCTCAGTTGCAGGGGCCAGAATTACCTGCTGCACCGCCTGCCCCTCCGTGCCTTCCCCCCAGTACAGGGCTCCCAGCTGAGTCACTGGCCCCCCTGCCAATCATACCCCGCAGCCTGACCTCCCTGTATCTGGGCTCTGTGGTCCAGGAACATCCGTGGTCCTGAGAGACCATAGAGGTTGCCAGACCAATGTATCCTGGTTAAGGGGTATCCCTTTCTCTTCTCCCCCACCCCTCCAGATCTGCAGAGAAACAGATATAGGACAAAAATACTTTATTTTGAAAGGGTTGAATACTTGGAACAGACAACTTGCTGGATTCCATCCAATGGAGAACAGTATAATTATTCATCAAGGATCCATAGATCAATAACTATCTTGAGTAAAGTTCCAAGTTGACTGTGAAGGGTTACAAAAGAATCTCACTAAATAGGGGGACGGCAAAAATAGAGCAAATGAAATTCATTATTGGTAAGGGCAAACTAGTGCATAATGGAAAACATCATCCTACCTATATGTACAATATGTTGGGGTCTAGTTGCTCCCATTCATGAAAGAGATCTTGAAATTACTGAATGGTATTCTGTAAACATCTGCTCAATGTGCAGCAGCCAACAAAAGGTTCTAGGAGCTACAGGACCATTGTTTACAGTGTTTTTTTTTTAAGTTACAGACTAACATGACTACCCTCAGAGTGATAGGGGATAATAGGAAAGATATAGATAATAAACAGGAAATATCATAATGAAGGCTGTCAATTTTCCATGGAGGTCATGGCAGTCATTGATTCCATGACTTTCTGGGACCTCTGTGACTTCTGCAGCAGCTGGTGGTACTGAAACCAAGGATGCCCAAGCTGCCCCAGGCTAGCCACACCTGCCACGGCTGGGGCAGTCTTGAGTCATTCCATGCCTCCACACCCAAGCAGCAGTGGCAGTCCCAGGCTATGCACTGCCAACCCCACCACTACCTGGCTCCAGCAGTGGTCCCAGGTCTTCTACCACCAACCCACCTATCAGCAGTGCCTCTGGGCTGCACACCACCATCCCACCATTCCAGAGCACCGGAACCACCCCCCCCTTCCCTCCTGGAGCCCCTTCTCCAGAGTACCCAAGATTTAGTCAGGGGTCTATAGTAGAAGATATGTACAGGTCACTAGCCAGTGAATTTTTGTTTACTGACCATGGCCTGTCCATGATTTTCACTATAAAAATACCCATAACTTAATCTTAGCCTTAATCACAATGCCACTGTTTAAATCCATAGTACATCTGCACCTTGAAAATGATGTACACTTGTAGTCACCCCATCTAAAAAAAGATTAGAGTAGGAAAATGTATAGAGACAGGCAGTACTCATGATTAAGAGTATAGAAGAGCTTCCATATGAGGAGAGATTAAAGACTGGGATTGAGAAAAGAGACAACTATAGGGAGGGATATGAGAGAGATCTAAAACCATGAACAGTGTGGAGAAAGCGAATAAAAGTATTTTTTTACACCCTTTACATAACACAAGAACCAGTACTCCATACAATGTGCATGGTTATGCTGTGGAACCCATTGCCAGTGAGTGTTATGAAGGCCAAAAGGACAGGATAGTGGGCTAGATGGTTCCAGTATGGCCATGCTTATTCCTGCTCAGGATTAAGGAGTGATTGCTTTAGAACTGTGTAATGAAAGAGTAACACTTGATCTCAGACCTCACTAGTGAGGCTGTGTTCTGTGGATGTGTCTGAAGTCCAGAGAGGAAAGCCCCACCCTAGGTTGTGGGTAATATCAGAACTGCTCCACAGCCTCTACTCCAGCTTAAATGCTGGGGTGGTTTTTGTGACCCACCTCCCATCCCAGCACACTTACTTAGTGTCAGATGTTCAAAGAGCTCAAGACTACATTTTCACTTAACGTGCTGAGGATTGTTTTTTCAAAATCTGCCAACTTATTTTGGAGACTAAATGGGAGCTGAGAAGTTACAAAGATGTGGCTGTAAAGAACCTTTTAAAGCAGTTACCAGGTAGTCCTCACAGTTGTGTGAAATTGCCACAGAAAATCCTGCCTCATTTCTATTGCCCAGTAGTGTGGGCTGGCAATAGGTTTTGTGGCATGATATCCTCCTTTAGAAAACTCCATACACACTGGAAGCAACTTGCATATCTTGTGTCTCCAGTTAGATGGCGGGATGGCATGCAGACCTCACCCATGGTGCTATGTCTGATTGCTGAGGATTGGTGGGTGGTTCAAATCATGAATTAAAAAGTGTGGCCAAAGGATTGTTATATCAAAGTGTTCCCTTATACTAGCACTGTTGAAAAGTGTAAGAAATGACAGTTTGTAAATGATTTCACAATGTCTGAAATAGTATCATATGCAATAATAATCTGTGTTGAAGACAGAATTGCTGTGCCGCTCATCCTGTTTGTATCAACTATGTTACCTTGGGCTACCTGGAGGTATGCTATTCCCTCTTTTTGTAGATAGGCAAATGGAGACACAGAGGGATTAAGTGGCTTGTAGGATGTCACATCACTTGCAGAAATGGGAACAGAGCTCATATCCTCTAGCTCCAATTATTGTATCTTAACAGACAAAGTCATCTGTCATTCTCTTTGCATTTAAAGAAAAGTGGTCTAAACACATTTAACATTTTTACCAAATATATGCTGAGGTTGATGTGTTCAAATAAAACACTTATTAGCTTATTTTATTAATGTAAAGTGTTGACTGAATTTAGCCAATAGCAATGATTTTGACCAATCCATGTTGGGGGTATGTGTGTTATGGTCCCAGATGCATTAAAGCACTTGGCACATGCTTAATTTAAGCATGCTCTTAAGTACTAATTAAGTCAGTGGGGCTATTTACGTATTTAAAATTGAACTCATGCTCACGTGCTTTGCTGAATAGGTATAAAATCAATCGAGGGTGCTTAGAGTGAACCATCTATTTAAATGCTGTGTTAAATTAGGGCCAAAGTTCCTTAGCGAGGGTATAACATGCTCCAGAATATTGAAATTTGTGGGCTCACTTCCCAGATTTCTCCAGGTGGGGATATAAAGATGCATAGACTCATCCTTGCATTGGCCCCCAGCTCAGTTTTGCACTTGTCTGCCCCTTTAAGTCCTAAAACCCTGTAAAGGGGTTCCATAGCATGATTGGTGAATGGTGATGCTTCTATGTAAACGTTTCCGCAGAGAGGATTAACACAGGTTAATTATCTCCACAAAAGCAGTGAGGAAAGAGGTTCAATGTTGCAAGAGAATGGCCATCCAGCTTGCCCATCCACCACACAGTGGATCGTGGTCCTCAAGCAACTTCCATTTAGATGTTTTTCTGGTGCTCCTAGGAAGGCAGGGATGATACAATAGAGGCGGTGCTTCTCCCATGTTAGAACTCAGCAAGTCTCACATTCTTTCTACTCCCAGAGTTTTATGGGATGATTTGGCCTTTAAGTCCTTATTTGGTGGCATTTTTATCTATAGTCATATCCCTGGATGTCAATAGGAATTGCAAGCATGAATTAAAACCAGTGTTTGGGGGGGGGGGGGGGGGCAATCAAGGGAAAAGGTGTTAGAAAAGTTGGTCTAAGGACAGTTGCCTTTGGTTTTGGTGGTGGGCCAGATAAAAAAATAAAAACACAACAATAGAAGTTCTAAGCAAATTGCTTGATAGTAAGTGATTCTGATGACTCCTCTTTCATGGTTAACACAGTTTTGAAATTTTACAAACTAGACATCAGTAAATAAATGAAAGCACACCTACATAAAAGGTAGAGTGCAAATCTATGCTAAAGAGGCGTTTATCAATGAAGTTTCTACAAACAGATGGAATCCTTTTGCATTCCATACTTTACAGATAAATTCTTGAGATGCCTCTTTCTTAATGAAATGAGATCACACAAGTTTGTTCCACCGAGAGCATGAGGAGAGGATTAATGGCTTTTTTGGCTTGACAGAAGAGATTTCTCCCTCTACCCCAGTCTCAATCCACAGGCACGTGAGACATTCCATGGCCTTTTCATGTGGCTAAGGGATAGTCTCTTTGTCAAGAACAAGAGTGGTGCAATGTTGCCAAATCGAGCAATGTTCTGGGATAAACATCTCTAGGTGCTTTGTGGGGAATAGCAATATTAACAATACAAAACAATTTCTTTAGCAGTTCCTCTACTTTCTTTTTTCAAATGTTTCTCCCCTTGCATGCCATAGAATTCAAGAGTCTGGACATACAATGCACCTTTGCCATTTTTTGGTGTTTAAAAGCTAGTTAACATTTTTTGTATAAAAAAAATTAAAAGCGAGTGGGGCGTAACTATCCAAGTGAGGGAAAGTATTTATTTCAATACAATGTCAGTGAAATCTGAAGCTTCAGGGGGTAGCCGAGTTAGTCTGTACAGGATGAACTTAAAAAACAATAAATGGTCTGGTAGCACTTTAGGGTACGTCTAGACTACAGGCTTTTGTCGACAGAAGTTTTGTCGACAAAGAGCGTCTAGACTACATCAAGCAGATAGACAAAGCTATTCGTTTTGTCGACAGAGAGAGTCCAGACTGCTGGACGCTCTGTCGACAGAAGAAAGTACCCCAGAACTGCTTCTGCCAGGTCACAGGGGCAGCACGTACTTCCTGGTGCTGCTGCCTGTCCTTTGCAGAGACACATGCTAAAAGGGACCCCCCTGACTAGCCGTTGCTCTGCTGCTGCAGCTGCCTTGCTTACCTCCTAAAAGGACAGCAAAGGTTCTGCAGTGCTTGCTGTGAGTGCCCTGCTTCCTGGCACAGCACAGCCGTGTGGGTTTGTTTGGTTTTTTTGGGAAAGTTTTTCCAAACCTTTGTTTGCCATGGAGTGAGAGCTGCCTCTGGGCAGGCGCTGGCCCCACTCCACGGTACTTCAAATGCTGCTGCAACTGCATGAGACTTTCACGCTGTTAATGCCTGGTCCGGATCCTGAACCCAGACTGGAGCCCCTCCTTCAGGATGCAGCAGCACTGTTCCTGCCTCCGAACTTTTTCCCGGAGAGGCGATTTTGGAGGATGGAGACAAGTATGGACTGGTGGGACCGGCTTATAATGGAGCAGTGGGATGATCAGGCTTGGCTCCAAAACTTCAGGATGCAGAAGTCCACCTTCCTGGAGCTCTGTAACTGGCTTGCCCCCCACCCTGCAACGACAGGACACCCACCTGCACCCTGCCATCCTGCTGGAGAAGAGGGTAGCTATTGCCCTCTGGAAGCTGGCCACTCCTGACAGCTACCGGTCAGTGGGACACAAGTTTGGTGTGGGGAGATCTACTGTTGGCACCGTGTTGATGGAGGTAAGTCCCTGGAGGCGGGGGGGGGGGGGGCAGTCCATGAGGGGTAAGGGGACTGTAACAGGAAAGGGGGGAGCAATGGCGGGGAGGTGGTGGAGGGCTCCTGCGCCTTACACCCCCATACTGCTGGGAACAATCACGGGGAGGGGGATACTGGGGTCTTGGAGAGGGGAGGGGAAGGGCCTCCCAAGGACTTGGGCAACCCCTCTCACTTCATATTCTGTGTGTGTTTGTATGTGTCTATTTCTGCAGGTGGTGAGGGCAATCAACTCTCAGCTGATGAACCAGATTGTCCGCCACACAGACCTAGACACCATCATGGCCGGTTTTGCAGGGCTGGGATTCCCAAACTGCGGAGGAGCGCTCGATGGAACGCACATTCCCATCCGTGCACCACCCCATCAAACCGCCCGGTATATCAACAGAAAAGGGTACTTTTCCATTGTGCTGCAGGCTCTGGTTGACCACCGTGGACTATTTACGGACCTTTGTGTGGGGTGGTCGGGCCGGGCACACGATGCTCTGATCTTCTGCAATTTGCACCTGTACGAAAGGCTGCAGGTAGGAACCTTCTTCCCCCAGCGAACCTTTGCTACTGGGGACGTAGAGATGCTGGTCTGCATTGTGGCTGATGCGGCGTACCCCCTCATGCCCTGGCTTATGAAGCCATACACAGGGCATCTGACCCCGAGCAGGGAAGTGTTTAACACGCACCTGACACGCGCATGTTTACAGGTGGAATGCGCATTTGGCTGGCTGAAAGGAAGGTTTAGGTGCCTGCTAACTCGCCTTGACATGGGGGAACACAATATCCCAGAGGTGGTGGCAGCATGTTGCACCCTCCACAACCTGGTGGAGAGCAAAGGGGAGGCCTTCCTCCCAGGTTGGGGGCCAATGGCTGAAGTGGAGGAGAGGCGGTTTGCGCAGCCTCGGACAGCTGCCGTTCAACAAGCCCATCAGGTGGGGGTTCGCATCCGGGAGGCTCTGCGTGAGAGCTTTTCACCTGGAGCCCAATGACTCCCCAAGGTCTCCCCAATGGGGCCTGTGGGCCTGGGCCCTCCCGTCCCAAAACCTTCCCTCCCACAATCCATCCCTGCATCAGCCTGCAAACAGTTAAGACACACACACCATGTTAAAGATGAAAAATATAATGTTTATTAAGTAGTAACGATAGAATGTTGAACTGTTATAAAAATAGAATTATTAAACAACTGTTACAAAATAAACTTTGTGTTGAACTTTTACCCTGAGTTTTAACTGGGGTGGGAAGAGGGAATGTCAACCTGGAGGGAGGGAGAGAGGGAGGGAGGGATGGGGGGAGGAAGGGCAGACAGTTTAAGGGTCCTGGTGATATCGCCTGGGCCGAAAGACTTTGCCACCTCCTCGTGTCCATGGACCCTGACGTCCTCGGGCTCGAGTCGGGGCTCCAGAGGGCTCTGCTCTAGCAGGGAGGGAGTGGGGTGGCAGGGCAGGAGGGGTGGCAGGGGCTGAGGGAGAGGAAGGGGTGGCAGGGGCTGAGGGAGAGGAAGGTGGGGCAGGAGCTGGATGGACAGGAGGAGTCCCCAGGGGGAGAGGACCTGGCACAGCCAGGGCCTCCCGGACGGTGGTGCACATGGCATTCCGCTGGGGGAGGAACTTGGTGAGCAGGCGATCATGCCAGTGTGCCTCCTCCCGGGTTCTTTCTGCCATAGTCTCTTGGATTTTTGCCATGGTCCCCTCCATCTTCTCCATGACGTCGACATGCCGCCGCAGGAGGTCATTGTAGGCCCTCCAATGCCTCGGTGTCCGGGACAGGCTGCAGGGTCAGGGTCACGGTCTCCTGTGTCTGCTGCTCCTCCTCCTCCTCCTCCTTCTCCTCCTCCACATCTTCCTGGGGGACCTCCTGCCGTCCCTGCTGCACTGGTGTGGGCAACCCAGTCTGGACGAGCACCGGTGCAGACATTGGTTCCCGGCCTCCGAGGATGCGGTCAAGTTCACTGTAGTAGGCACAGTGCACCGGGGCTGCACCTGATGAGGAGCATTGCTCTCGGGCCTTCATGTACCCCTGGTGCAGTTCTTTTACTTTGGCCTGTACCTGTTGCAGGGTCCTGGGGTGATGCCCTTTATCAGCCAGCCCCTGGGCCATCCGGCCGTAGACACTGGCATTCCTGCGCTGGGTGTGCAGGGCATTGAGTGCTTCCTCCTCCCCCCACATTTCTAACAATGTCAGGACCTCTGGCCCTGACCAGGCTGGGGCTCTTTTTTTTTCTGCTGCAGGCACTTGGGCTGGCTCCCTGGAATGTCCCTTGGGGCCTCGTGGCTCTGCAGCTCCAGACATGGCACCGTGACAGTGAAGCAGGGAGAGCAGTGTGGTCACAGGCTTGCTCTGTGGCCAGCTTCCTGTCTGAATGCCTAGCAGAGGTGTCTGTGCCTTTAAAACATGGCTACAGACAGCAACAAGAGGTTTTCCCTAAAGAAAGACTGTCCAGCAGGGGGCTTCCCCTGAAGGTCTTTCTCTGTTGACAAAAGAAACCCCCGCGTCCAGACTACGCTTTCTGTCGACAGAACTCTGTCGACAGAGGCGTTATGCCTCGTAAAATGAGGTTTACCGGTGTCGACAAAACTGACGCATTCTGTCTACTTACTGTCGACAGAATGCGACAGTAGTGTGGACACAGGTTTTGTTTTGTCGACAAAAGCCCAGTTTTGTCGACAAAACTATGTAGTCTAGATATACCCTTATAGACTAACAAAACATGTAGATGGTTTTATGAGCTTTCGTGGGCCCAGCCCACTTCTTCAGATGACCGGAGTTGGAGAGCCAATTCTTCTTCCTCTCTGTCCCCTTCCCCTTTTCACTGAGGTAGGGGTAAGCAACATGTTTTGTTTCTTCCCAAAGTTATCCCATAATTGCTCATGTTTCATGTCTCTTGTACTTCCTTTTGAAGCAAGTATGAAAACAATATCCCAGAGTTCTACATCTAACCTCTGATGTTTCTCTGTTGCTTTAGTGAAGGGTCTAAAGCATTCAGTGGGCATTGGGCACCTACCAGTTTAGAGTTTTTGGAAGTCCCACAAGAAGCATGTCTGCAGATAGGTACCTAAATACTATTCTAAGTGAAAACACTGGGGGCTTTCTGGGAGCCAAAATCAGGGGGTAATATGTCTGTCCCATCTTCCTCTCTTTGCAGGCATCTTTTTCTGTTGTGTGCCAATGAACTTCATGCAGCCAAAATGTGACTCATAATGCAAGTCTTTGTCCTTAGTTTGCAGGCTGATTCAATCACTGAACACATGTTGAGAGAGCTTTTGCAATTTACAGTTCAGCTTTGATCAAGGTCTAGTTTTACTGGTTCAGATAGCAGTACAGTATGTGGTTCCCATGTCCTTCACATCTCACTTCAGTTCTCAAGGCTAGTAGGAGTTAAATTTGTGCCTAATTTGAGAAATCTGTCTAGGGCTAATTATAAACCAAGTTAAAAGCAGATTGATGAGGACCCTGCCAGATGGAAACAGCTTTCACATTTTTTCCTATGGGTTGTGGGTGTAGTTAAAAGTAATATCCTCCCCTGACTAGTCTATCTCTATCAGCTATTACCTCTCATAACAGCACTTTTTTTTCTCCCTAAATCATGTGGAAAAAAGCGTAAACCTTCAGATTTAGAAATAAGATGGCCAAGCTCAAAGTGTGCTTGCTGATGAATCTAAAGATAGATGCACTGTGCAATTTAAATTTTTTTTTTTTTTTTGGTGGCACAGTGTACTGAACATTTATTTCTGGCTGGGTGAGAGACAGGGATTCTCTCTGGCTCTGGAAGAAGTAAATCATATTTCATCCCTCTTACTTCATTGCAGAATTTGTCTGTTGGACTTGAGGGCAAAGTTTTCCAATTATAGAACTGCGTAATGTTGTTTTTGCTTATTTTCTGCTAGGCTGCAGGACTATATACCTAAAATGTAGGGCTGTCCATGAGTCTTCAATAAAGCATGACAACATCTGGCAGTCTAGTACTCTTAGATGATGGGCTAGTCTTCCAAAGTAGGAGAAAATCTCCAATTTTTGCATGTTTGAAAATTAGAGTAAACAAAACACCCAAGAATACAGCAGAAGGGAGAAAAAAAATGTTGCACCTGGCAGAGGAATGGACTTAGATGACCCGATGTTGATATTTGTCTCTGTCTGTAATTTTTAAGTGATGGATTTTCTACCTCAGTGGAACAAGGGACACACTTTTCACCATCTTCTGTATCTGCTTTGTGCTGCTATGCAAAGCAACCAGAAATCTGTACTCATGGGACAGTGACAGATTTCTTCTGACACCAGGGCATTGTGAAGATAGGGAAAATAGTGCTATCCCACCCCTCCGTCACCTCTTCATAGGGGCATGTTGGGGCCCAGGAGAGCCGGGAATAGGGCATGCCCATATGGGACAGAGCACCTTGCTCTTCACCAGATTGTCAGATGGCACGGCAGCTGACTAAAGCTAGTTTAACTTAACACAGGCCTGAGACTGCTCTAAATCAGCTTCTTGCTGATCTAAAATGGGGTGTGTGTGGAAAGATGGTTTAGGTCCATCTTCCCCTTTCTTTCTTTAGCTGCACCAAATGAAAACACCTCAGGAAAAAGCTCACTGCTACCTATTGCACCACTTGGTATTTTCAAATCCTGTCACCAAAAGCCAACCATGATATGGTGCAAGGAAAGAGTATTTTTGAGAGCTTCTGGATCAAGAAATTGCATCTAACAAGGACTGTTTAGCTTGTCCTGGCCTGACTTACCTCCTTGGAAATATGAGCCCTTTTTAATGCAAGAATGGAAAAGAGTTTGGGTCTGAGTTTGATCAGTATTAAACCAAAACTAGTTGCTGGCTTAGTAGCATGAAGTGCAACATTAGTGCCAATGAGTTTATATTTTTATAAGGTTCAAAGATATTGGTGCTATGAAACCAATTGTTTGAAGAGTATCTGATCTACATAGACTGTTTGGGTCTAAAAAGGCTAATATGAAAATATCACCTGAACAGGTTTATACATCTGATGATAGGAAAGAGTGTGCGGAAAAGACTTAACGATATGCGCATTCCTATATATTTAATTGGAGACTCAGGATACAAACAGTATCTCTCTTCTGCCACTTTACCTAGGGCTTTTTTCTTTCATGATAGTCTGCCCAAAAGCAGTAGAAAATGAGCCGAGCCTCTGCTATTTTTTAAGTTTAATGATGTGACCCATTAAAAAATAGAAATGCTTATTTAGGAAGCATAAAGAATGCCATTAGTAACTAGGCTTGGGGAGTTGGCTGCTGTCCAAAGTCATTTTTTCTTCATCCTTCTATGTTGTTTTACCCATGTATTTCCCCTCCCCCCTTTTCTTCATCCAGTGTCAGCCTGGATATTTCCTTGCCTCCAGCCAGTACATGGATCTGTGAATAATCCATGGGTAATTATTTGTAGATGGGGTGGCAAAGGGCCGATAGAGGAAGCTATATGGCCATCCCCATAAATTCAGAATGCCTAGCATATCAGTGCTCAGCTGGAATTCTCAAAACAACATGGCCCAAAGCCTTGAGACTTCACATTTTTTCCTACACAACTTAGTGAAGCTTCCACAACCAAGCCAAGTATGGGGATTATGGCAGCTCTGTTGTACTCTGTCCTCTTTTCTGGGTTTCTGAAATTTTAAAAACAGCCCAAAGCTGCTTTCAAGAAGTTTAGCCTCATAATTAAATTCCCTCCACCCTCTGCTTTGTTCAATGTGGTGATGAGGAGACATACTGGGTAACTCATTTCGAAGAACTATAAAAACAACCAGTAGTCTTGTGGCACCATAGGCCTGATCTCCCCTAGGGGATACACTTGAATTAAGATACGCAACTTCAGCTGCATTAATTGTGTAGCTTAAGTCAAAGTATCTTAACTCGAATTTTTGGCACTGTCCACACTGTAGGAAGTTGAAGGAAGAACACTCTCCCTTCAACTTCCCTTACTCTTCGTGGAAGGAGGACTACAGGTATTGACCAAGGTGCTCCTCTCAGTTCGAATTAGCGTGTCTTCATTAGAACCACTAATCCAGCCCCTGGAAGATTGACTGTAGCTACTTTGATCTTCTCTGTAGTGTACACATGGCCTTGGAGACTAACAAATATTGTATCATGAGCTTTTTTTATGGGCAAAACTCACTTGATATGAGCTCATCTGAAGAAGTGTGTTTTGCCCACAAAAGCTCATACTATATATATTTTTGTTAGTCTCTAATGTGCCACAGGACTACTGGTTGTCTTAAAGTTACAGACTAACACAGCTACCCCTCTGAGACTTTCAAAGAGCGATGTGCACCAATCCCATTAATGAAGTGGAGGACCATAAGCACATTTACAATGGATGCTGCATATAGATTCAACAATGCAGAAAAACTGTATATGTACAAAAAGTACATTTTTATGGCCATTTTCACTTTGTTGCCTAATTTGAATTTTAATAGACAAACTCTTAACAGTGGCAGGCTGGAAAGGAACAATGATTGAAAAAAGCCAAAGAGGATATTACCAGATAATTACCACTCAATTTAAAATGCATTTTCTCTTATTTCTGTACAGTATTTTATTAGCTCATCATAGCATGTTGGAAGGTTATGGCTAAAAGCTGTGGTAAGGAGTAGATCCCCATTAATAGTGGTATTTCCCCCCCTCCAGCAGGTTCAATGAGGCATTAGGTTGTAAATGGAAAGATACCCTGGATGACCATCTCATATCAGCAAAACAAAATTCATTTGCACATCAAGCGAGCAAACATCAGAGCTTCTGGAAACTACAGCCATCCAAACACTGGCATTACATGGAGACACAGAGAGAGAGAAAGATACAATTTTTTTTTTTTTTTACTTTGTGACTACTGTGGCTTCTGTAAATATATCCCCAGCTTCACAGAGCTGATGATATAACATTTAGAAAGCTTTTAAGTGCTTTGTGCAAATGGTGGGCATGTTCCCACTGGAAAAACCTCTCTGTGCTGCAGCAACAGTGCCAAAGCAATTTGAAAAGCACAACGATTTAATTTCAAATTCTCTCCTCTTTTTTAATTTGTAGTTAGTCTCTCCCCCTCCTTTCCCTCACCCCTTAACTTTTTGGAAGATATTTCCAGCTGCTCAGCGGGTACAATAACATTTCATGTGTCATAATGAACAGTGGCAAAGTTGACAGCATCTACTTGATGAAAAGAAAACAGGAAAAAAAAGTCCTTTCCCTTTCTGAGAGAAACAGTGTATAATCACCACTGAAGCTGTGATTAATACACCTGTTGAATATAGAACGGATTTTAGCAGGGTATTTGTACAGAGCTCACGACATGAGAGAAGCATTTCAGGCTTCACTTGAGAGAAGGGGCTAGCTTACCTGTATCTTTAATATCTTTGGCTAGGCGCTTTTTTTTCTGTCCTTCTAGCATACGTTTGGCTTGACTGCTTCTTGGGTCTTCTGGTAGAAACCTGCAGAAAAGGATATTTTGCAAGTCTTTGTTGCATTGTTAAACCTGAATTGATGTGCTTTCTAAGAAGAGCTCTGAAGAGGAGGTGCCAATAATACAGTGGTATACATGGTTCAGTGCTGCCTTTTTAGCTTTCATCTGTGCATTGTATGAGTGGGGAAAAATAGATGAAAAGAGATCCTGAAGATGTATCTGCAATGTTTTGGGGGAATGCTGTTTGTATTGCCCTTAATGTACTCTGGACCATTTTTGTTTATTGGAAAAAAATATGGGTTTCCTATCTTAGGTCTTGATATTGTGTAGATTCCAAACCATCCCTTGTCAGCAGTGAACTGGAGAGCATCTACTGTGCACAAAGTATTGGAGCTGGTAGCTTATGGGTTATACTGAAACTGAATCACATTGGCTGCTTGGCCTTTGTGAAACAAGCTTGGTCTTGGTTCAGTTCTTAATGCCACACATAATGATCAAACCAGACACATCACATGTACCGTCACCTTGTTGTGCCTGCCTACAATGGGAAATAGAAGAACTGGAAACTTAATATCATCCTACAATGAATTCAGACAATGCTGGGTTTCCTGACTCAAGAACTATCTTCTTAGCAGCCTTTCAGGACTGGGCTCAACTTTCTGTATCATCTTGGGAAATGTTGCATTGCAGAGATGCTGTGACTAGTGGTCATCCTAAACAGTGGCTCAGAAAGTTCAGAACACTACAGAAATCAGCCCTTGCCACTACTGAAAGTCTTAGTGTAATAGAGGCTGAACACGGGTCCTGATAATTTCTACTTTTTTGTTCTGCCCACAAAGCTTGTGTTCATAGGCTAAAAACCAAAGTTGACAGACATGTCTTCACTGATGAAAAAAAAAGTGTTTTAAATTGGATTAGTTAACTTTGGTTGAAAAAGAAGATACAGCAACTCTGCTTCTAAATATTAACTCTACAGGGAAGACTGGGGTTGAACTTGAACTGCTAACCTAACTTAAAGGCCAACTTGCTCTGTTTACTGCTCTTTCAACTCCAAGATAACTAATGTGGGTTGGCTAACTTAAGTTAAGAACACACTCCCCCTTTCCCACTGAAGACATATCCTCAGACCTGTTTGGCAGTCTTAGTAAAGAGACCCGGGACTGAATGGCCCTGGAGACGAAGGCTTAATCAAACACAGGGCTCTTCCCTACCCCCCCCCCTCGGGCCCTTGGTATAAATATTTTTCTTAGGGGGTTGTGCGTGTGTGTGTGTTAACTGATATAGGTACCTGGAACTTCCTTAATGTGCACAGAATTTTATGGGTGGAAAGGCACCTTTATATCTTGTCATGGGGTGTTTAGTCCCTTTTAGAGAGAGCAGAGCCAAGTCCCCAGCAGCCTGCTCATGTGAAGGGGTTAATTGAACCTAATGAGAGACACCAGCAGGTAGTTAGGTTATTACTAGTCCTGGCAGGGATGGCTGGGGAATGTTGGCTAGGAGGAGGTTGTGTGGGAGGAGTAGTTCTGCAGGCACTTTGGTTGAGAAAGGAAGGTTGATGGGAGAGAGAAGTCCAAGCAATACCAATTTAAAATGGGGTTTGTGAGCCAGATCAGTCTGTAAAGGGCTCCAGGCTTGGGATGACTGAAACAAGTTGCAAGGAAACTATTTGCTTATTACATACTCGTATTGCTTGTTCCCCTTCACATAGAGGTGTAAACTCTATTGATATAAGTATATCTACACCACAGGGTTGTGCTGCTTTTTCAATGTTGGGAGTAGTAAGGTGGCACGAATTTCTAGCATACTCAATGAGATGGTCTCATTGCTACAAACAGCCTCTCCAGAGCTAGTTTTAAGAGTGATGAGTCAGTGTGAGAAAGCTTGAACTGCTGTTGCCTATGCTACATCTGTTCAAGGGGATAAACATACTCCTGTGATATCCAGAGCTGTCAATCTACATCCTTTTGGCAAGCAGTAAATTCCCTTCATTGTATTTTGAATTAACTTTTTATTTCTGTTACATTTGAAACTGCATCCAAGAGAAGTGTTAGTGGGATTTTATTTATATATATGGTATCTAGTCTTATGGTCTCTCACTGAATTCATAACAGATTAATTCAGTTTAAAAATAATAGCAGTTTGTATAGCTGCACATACACTAGGGTTTTTTGCTGGCATAGTAATGCCCAGAAAATTACACTGGTAACCAACATGGTTAGACTGAAAAAATATTTCTAGTATGGAACCAGTCTAAGCATTGGAAAACTTCCAGCTGAAACTTTTTTCCATGGAAAATTATTTTTCGACAGAACACACATTTGATTAGAAAATATCTGGCTTTAAAAAAAAGTTTATAGCAAATCAACCTCCCAATATTAAAAAAATGTTTGCTCAACTGAAAATTTCAAGTTTCTGACCCTTTCCTCTTACCTCCATAAAAGAAATCAGTTATTGGCAAATATAAGTTTTTCTTAGGAAGAGAAAAGGAAGAATTGGGGGGGCGGGAGGGAGAGATCAATTGGCTCAAGAAATAAATTTAAAGAAGCTAGTCCAGAATAAGACCAAGGAATGGACAGACTTGTTAAAATGACATTTTGCAATTTCCTCTTTCAAAGAGGGAATCTTTTGTCTATGAATCTTCAGTTGTTGCATTTGCTAAAAGGAAACATATATGTAAAATACCAGAAAGCCCTGCACTGCTTGTTTGGACTCCCTGTGTTTATGCAGATTCCTGCTGAAGTCAATGAAAACCTGCACGATGCTAGAATCTGTCACAGCGGACCTCAACACAAGGTCACAGCCTAACTCAATATCCACTGTGCCAAGTTGCTCTTCTCTGTTAACCTACCATGCATTAATATTTGAATGTTTGGTCTTCATTACATTTAGCGGTTTGAAATTTGTGCTGCTTTCTACATTTTCATGGGGTGTAATGGTAAAACATGAATGACTTTAATATCCTCTGATGGTGGAAACGACACAGCACCTTGTTTCATGAGTTCAAAAGCCTCTGCATTAGGAATCCTTAAATTT
The DNA here is from genome assembly GCA_019425775.1 of Rafetus swinhoei. Taxonomy (NCBI): domain Eukaryota; kingdom Metazoa; phylum Chordata; order Testudines; family Trionychidae; genus Rafetus; species Rafetus swinhoei. Next base: position 197,445,710 of record CM033437.1, on the reverse strand, counting down.
CCTTGAATTGACAAGAATCTATGTGGCAAGTCTGTGAACAATGTGAATTCAGAGGCATTTTTTTAAAGCGGGGACACATACTTAGTTGACAGAAGTTACATCTAAAAGCAAAGTATTTGCTGCCAGATGCTCAGGAACTGTGCTCAAACAGTGCAGCTCTGAGTTTTACTGGGATTTAGCATCAGTCCGTTTAAGCAAAGATTTACCAGCTATTTGCAATCTTTTCCTATTGGCTTAGTTTGAAAAGACTGAAAATGTGTTCCCTTGTATCCCCAATTTTTCTGTTTAAAAAAGAAAACAACATGACCCAGAAAATTCAAAAGAATGGGGAAACAATGAACAGTTTGCTCAGGAACAGAGAATATGCCATAGCTGTTTTAATCTAATAATGATGAAACTATCTTTGAATATGTTTTTTCTATTATTTGATTAGTTTTATAGATGGATTGATATTTATCATATGAAGTCTTTGCTGTGTCCACCATCAGTTGCTAAATAAATTACCTGTGAATATATTTTTTCATCACCCAGTCAGATCTATGTAGCACAGGGGTGTTCAGATCTAGTTGTTGCAATATGGCTCATTTTTTGACAGCTGGATCCCAGTCAGAATATTGCTAGGTTTTGCTTCATCTTTACTAGTATAGAGCTAGACTTGGCTGAATAAGATTTTTATTTTTTTTAAATTTTGGCAGATGCCAATGTTTGTCTTGTAAGCATGATTTTAATTTTAAATGTTCACAGTTGTGAAAAATTATGGCACTTTATGCATTTTGTTTTAGAATGTTAACAATTGAAGATGTCACAGTTGTAGGGGAAAAAAATGGGAGTGGTCAGACAATAATTATTTAATGACCGCTGATGTTGAGATTTGAAAAAGTTAAAGCTTTATAACACATTCCCAGCATCAATGGCAAATCATACAAAGTAAATAGTCTTATATCAAACTGTAATAAGATCTCAACACAGTATTTTTCCAACTGTATCTACCTGTACATTTCAAATGTTATTGATGGGAAACATTTTTTGTTAGCTCGTCAGTGTTTATTAGCATTTATTATAAAAAATAGTGTCTTCCCAAGCCTATTTATAAGAGTTATACTCTATTTCCCCCCATTTGCTTTTCTCCCTTCATTGTCCCACCCTCTGCAAACATTAAATCTAGGCTTGCTTAGTACCACAAAAACATGGAGACTTAGGCTTGGGCTGGGGAACCACATGTAATTTGTGTGTAGCTCTTCACAGTGTTGTTCATTCGTAGTTGCTCTGCCTGATGTCATCATGTGGCAAATGGCACTTCCTGATCACTAAGGTCAGGTTCTTAATGTAGGTATAGTGTGCAAGGCTGGAACTGTAGCAGAATTTATCAAAAAGCAGTTCTGGGAGTGACTCACAGAGCAAACTCTGTCAGAATGGTATTGGGATGTGCTGATGTGAAGAGCCATGCTCCCAATCCCATTCTGAAGTTCAATGGTTGTCCTGTATCTCTTAGTTCTTCCCTTCTTCACTGTTTCCTTGTGGCAACTGGCAGGAAACTCCAGAAGTCTCCATAAGGATGGCACCCCAAAGCCACTTGCTTCTCGACTGCTCCCCAGTTGGGCATGGTTCACAACTCTGAATGAAGCTATTCTGGGAGATTTTTATAACATGATGTAATGCCATTTTCTTAAAATATCTCTTTGTAAAATCTCTAGAATTGCTTTCAGTAGTCACTGGGTGATGGATGCCAACTCCAGGAGACTCCAGGGCAGTCATGGAGGACGGGCAGCCCTACCAGTTGGTGGACCTCTCTTGATTTGTGCAATCTGGTGCACAACGAACAGATAGGTCATTGGGAGCGAAAAGATCAGGCCGGGCAGGAATAGGCAACCTCAGAGAGCCGTGGAACTGTTGAAGAAATTCCCCTGACTCCAGCGGTATGGGGAGGAGGAATGCTGCTGATCATCACCTCAGGCCTTTGCAAGAGAGGAGGCTGGTGGATGGGGCGGGAAGTAGAAAGTCTCTCAACAACTGCTCCTTATAGCCAGTGAGAGTACAAGGGAGTGGAAAGAGATCCCTTCTCCATCTTACTTTCACTTATATATACACTCGATAGCACAAGCCAACATGTAGATAGTGGGGGTAGGAAGAAACTGACCCCTTATGGGCAGGCTATTACATAAATGTCTTCTTTTCGAGTTTCTTGCACTGACCTCAGAAGCATTGGTTCTAGCCTCTGTCTGAGACATGATGGACCACTGCCTGTTTCAATAAGGAGTCCAATTTTATTACATCATAATAAAATTGTTAGTCTTTAAGATGCCACTGTACTCCTTGTTTTTTGGTGAAGCAGATTAAAAACTCTCTGAAGCCTGTTTCAGTATGGCAAATCCTGAGTTTCTAATGGTCACAGGAACTCTTATTCGGGAATAATTCTGAATACTGTATACTTTGAACAATTTACAAATAGAAGAGAATTCAGATCAAGTAGTTTATTAAATGAAAATCACTTATTTGTCCAGTTCTACTTTCTAAGCTTGAACCACATATAACCAATGAAGATTTTCTCAGCTACCTTGGTTTTGGAGTTCGATTGTAGGGTGATCATTATTTCTAATAAGTTTCCCAATTTAATTCCTATGTTAGTGCTCAATGTTGTGGGGTTTTTTCACTTCTGACTTTGAATAGAGTTAAAATTCATTTTCCATTTTTTTCATCTAAGTGCTAAAGTTTAATCATCAACTCTAGAGGGGAAAATCCTACCATAAAAAGGATACAAATCCAAAAATCTCAACAATGAGAACTCCCAACATCTTTTAAAATAGCATACTGGAAAACAAGATTTGTTTTTTAAAAGCAATAATACAGAAACTTATAGTGGAGAAATAGAAATGATGAAAGTACTTTCAAAGAAATGCTGTTTAACAAAAGAAATACATTACCCGTAGCCTTTGTGAAACCCGCATTATAACATTTGACAAAATGGGCTTTGAGGCATAAAACATTATATGCTGTCTGTCAGTGGTCAGGAGTCTGAATAAACTGTATAGGATTATGAAGCCCTGGTGAATGAATACATAACACCAAGGTTTTAGCCTTTTAATATTCCAGTATATGATATTCAGAAATTATTTCCTTATAACTAGTAAAAAAATCCCTAGTGAAATGCTGTAGTGTTGCACAGGAGGGTATGTATTGTTAACTAGATATTTGCATCTTCTACACCTATATAAAATATCTTCTCCAGCCCATATAAATAATTTCTGTCTTGAAGGGCTTTGGGTAGTATACCAAAAACCTTGAGTGATGGGTGTATTTCTGGGTTCTACAGCTGGATATTATTTATATCTCAAAAACAGCCATCTTTATTTTGTAAAGCATGCATTTTATGTGATACATTTTGGATACTGTATATTCCATCATAATATGACAGCTGTCCATACCCCCCTTCAAGGTCAAAAGGAGGAGGTCTTCTTGGGCTGTTAATTCAAACCTAATTCATCTATCCTTAGGAAGCCTGTATCTTTATCTAAGTGGAAATATAGTGACCTTAAAACTCCACAGGAGTAAAGCTCAGATGGTTTGTTCATGTCATCAGAATTCCAAGATAAATGTCATAACAGAGCTCAGCCATCATGCATTATATATCTACAGACAGTGAACAGGGTTTTTTTTTTCTCCCACTTTGCTTCAGGACTGAAATTTTTTTATATGACAGTTATGGAAAACCTGAAGTGCCTGTAATGTGCAAAAATAGAAAGTTCTGAATGCTGTTAATAAAACTTTAATTTGTGAATTACGTCAGCATAGAAATAACTAGGGATGTGTGAAACCCATAGGTGCAGCCGTTCAGGTAATAGTCTATATCTGAACTTTGTAAAGATCTTTTCCTCTGTCTGCATATAGACTTCCCATCGTTCTCCATGCCTCTGTCAACACAGTCATATTCTTCTACCTGACCCAGTCTCTCCATTTTCTTGACTCAAATATCAATCTGCTCCTCCTTAGAAGGTCCTCTGTGCCCTGAACCTCAACTTTAGATATCTGATACAGTCTGTATCTGATGCTAACCTGTTTGTGGGGAGGAATGTGTCTCAGTCTGGCATTTTTACTCCTGAGAATTTGGGCCGCATGTTGTATGCAAATCTTATGCACTCCTAAGCTTCTCAAAATGAAATTCTCTTCCTCCTCCATTCCATTCCCAAACCCCACCCCCCAGGTTTTGGATGCATTGATGGGATTTTCAGAACCTTGTGAACTTGTTTTGTTTTTAACCTCTCTACAGCAAGTGCCACTAAAACTTCAGTATTTCATAATCATTGCTGATCTGCAATCTACAGTGTCTCCCACCTGTAGGAAGATCCTATTGTTATTGTTGCAGATCCCAAGGGTGGTAAATATTGACTACTAAAACAAAGAAACTGGTCAGTTGTATGTAGGGGTACCATTGAGTTTACCTGTAACCATGGTTTCCTTTTCTTTTCCTCAAGGTTGGTCATTAGGAAAAACTTCCTAATTGTTAGGATAGTTAAACACTGGAATAAATCACCCAGGGATTTTGTAGACTCTCTGTCACTGGAGATATTTAAGAGCAGATTAGATAGACATCTATCAGGAATCATCTAAATGGTACTTGGTCCTGCCATGAGGTCAGGGGACTGGACTTGATGACCTCCTGAAGTCCCTTCCAGTTCTGGTTTTCTGTGATTCTATAAGTGTTTGTTCCTTCTGCAGCCAGGGTTTTTAATGGGTTCTGTGGACCATCAGGAAGGCAGAGAGCAGTGTCTGGTGGTTTGTGCTGTTGTTTCTGTGACAATGGTGGAAAATGGCAGTCATCAGGGAGTGACTCTTCCAGCTAAATGTAGATCAGTGCTGGGTTCTTAGGCTTTTTGAACTGCACAAAACTTAACCAAGCAAGCATCTCTCTGCCCTCTCCTCTCTGCATAGCTCCTTCAAACCTGTTCTTGATGTGGGTGTCTGGGCATATGCCCTTGCTCCTAACACTAACTTATTTATGTCACCAGGGTGGCAGAAGTTCAGCAAATAGGCAGGTGGACAGAACCAAACATTGGAAAGATCAGACAAGTGAGCCTTGAAGAGTCAATGAGAAGAGAATGAGCACTAATAAACAAACCCAGGTTTATATACTAAACAAGAAGCAGAGATAAAACAAAGGTGGGATGGGAGATAAAGTATCCAAGCAGCGATAATATTCATATGAGCTTATTTTCATTTTTTGGCTTGAAGACACAGCCTTCATATTGCTGTTTCAAGAAACTAAATGTTGCATCAAGGGAGGGGATTGTGACTAAATGATGATTTCAGGCTGGCCAGTAAATGCTGATTGTACTTAATTTTTAAGCTTAACAGGAAGCAACCTCCATATTTCTTCAAGACGTGAGGGAAGAGCAATGGAAAGAGCTGCCACTTGCTAAAAGACCATTGAATCAGATCTGGTGATAACAAATCACCTTTCAAACCAGAGGCAATTACTTTTCATACTGGACCTGATTTTGGTCTTGCTTGCCCAGATGTAAATCAGGAGCAACCCCACATAAATCAATCTGTTTATACCAGTATAAAACCAGAGCAAGTGTGCTCAGAGCCAGGCTTGTTGTCTTTGAGGAACACACGCAGGGCTGTGAGGAATTATTATAATTTAATATGATCAGCCCAGATAAATACAGTTACAACAGAGTATTGGATATTCAATCACATTGTCTCCGATGGTTGGCTTAGTGTTAATTGGCTTATTCTTAGCATTGCTCTTGAAGCTCTTCCCTCTGCTTTGCTAGTGTATCATAAGGAGCATGGCATTTACTCTTTCATTCCTTTGGAATTTGTTGGCCAGGGGGAATACATCCTCTCATGAGGTGTTGAGGATTGACATTCTTGTTGTGCTGGCATCTGACCCAGCCAAGAGTGAACATAGTGCTATTGAAAATAAGTAGATAATCTTTGGAAAAGGGAGTAGTTTTTTCCCCCCTCACAGAAAATAGGCAGTGGCAGTACAAGTGCCTCTATCTGGAACAATTCACCTTCATGTTCATTCAAATCCCAGTCCCCAAGTTCACTCAAAATCTTGTCCTCTTCACCAGAACTACAAAATTGGCCATATGTGATGGCAGATTTTATGATGTGCCTACCAGCAATTGGACGCTGACATCTAACTCATTTCACAAAGGCCACCGAACAGATGTCACATTGTGATGGTTTTTCATTTCTAATGAGTTAAGCCCGATATGAACTGGTAATTTAGATCTCAAAGACACAATATCCAATTGGCAGGCCCCACAATATCCAATTGGCAGGCCCCATCACTCAGTGTCTCTCTTAAGAACAAAGGTCAACTGCTATGGGAAGGAAAGAACGTTGGTAATGGGGATGGGAAGAGTGAGCATACTTAGTATATGAGAGAGAAGGCAGAGAATCTCTTCGTAGAGAGGAGGAGAGAAATGCATTACAGGAAAATATACTGATTAAATACAGCTGCAATGCGTTCATGATGTATCATGCCAAAGGCCAGTATCTAATTAAAATCAAACCTTCTCCTGGCTTGAAAACAGTTAAATGCATGGGCTGCTGAGAAGTGCAAAAGAATTAAGGTAGTATTTGTATGTATACACTTAGAGAAATAACTAGACAAGGAAAGAATTGTTTAGAAGCATATCTGGCTTATTAGAATACCTTATGGTATTAGAAGTATGATCCAGGTTACGCTGAAAGACTTTTTAACACACAGAGGAGACATGTCTAGGAGAAAGCAAATGTCTTTGCACACACTCCTTTGCGATGCTTTCTGTGTGAATGCAGGCTGCGTGGCCTTTGCCTCTGAAAAGGTAACAAGGTACATGCTGCTGATCTGGACATAACTTGGCGTGAGAGAAAAAGTTGTCTTGTTCCCAGTTTCTTTAACCCATCCATATTTAATGTTAAATTCTGTAATCTGTACTAGTTTGATCACTCACTAGAGATTCTTTGGTAAGAAGGAAAATGTTAGAGCTGGACAATTAAGTTATTTTTGAAGCTTGGACTTTCAATGAGGGTTCCTTTGAAAAAGAAAGGAGGCAAGTATCTGTACTTATGAATAATAAGGTATAACTTAAGTGAAATGCAAAAAAGGAAGAAATGAGCATAAGTAGTCAAAAGCCAGAAAGCATTTTGAAGATCTGCCAGGAATTGAAGGTGTTACTGGAATGTAAGTAAAGACTGAATGGGAAAACTAACCTTTGGTGAGTGACATTTGAGGTTACGCGGATGAAAGTTAATGTGAACACAGAATGATTTATGTATGGCTCAAGGTAAGTTTCAAGTGTTACTATCTCACTGTGTTTCTCAATAGAGCCAGAAACCTTATTCCTGAAACTAGTGTGTGAGAGTGACTTGGGATACAAATAAACAAAAAGACTTGTTATTGTAATTGCTTCACATTTTATATCCTCACATGGTGGAATGTGCTGTCTATCTTTAAGGACATTATCCCACAGAGTTCCACTATTCCTCAGACCATGCATGGGCCATATCCTTTACAGAGGCTTTTTTTTTCTTCAGGCAAAACACCTTGTGTATTCAATGTATCCCATAGGAATTTTGCCTGAGAAAAGATTAAGAACGCCAATAATTGGTCCATCTGCTTTTGATGCCGCAGTCTCTGAAATGGTACATATGTAAAAAGTCTTAATTGCCTAGGTAGAGTTAGAAAAAAAGGTCTTCCTACAAACTGCTGCTGTATTTCTGTCGAGTGATTGTCCAAACCAAACCTGAATTCTGAACCTTTTGGTGTTCCCCTCAGTGCCTAACTTATCTTGTTGATAGGATTTGAGAAATCAATAGATTCAATTGAAGGCACAAAGTGCAATGTGCCAAGGACCTCTTCAAACATGTCTGGGTTATTTTTTCTTTAATTGTTGATTTTAATTTCAAGGACATTTTCCCACTATGAATGCAATAAAGGAGTTTAGTAAGTAGACATGCACATTATAATTGAACAGATTTTTAATAGCAGTACCTTAATCAGCTCAGCCCAACCCCTCTTACTTTTAATAGGGAAGGACAAGAGTCAGGCCTCTTGCCTGTGGGCCACTGGTCCCAAAGCCCAATACTAGCCCCTATAACGATAACAGTAGTTATAGTACGAATGACAAACAGGTCTGGACTTATGAAAAATACCTCTATGCAATTGAAAGTATTCAATTATTAAAATATTTTTTAAAAAGGATAGAATAATCCTCATTCATGGCAGTTCACCAGCCAAGATAACAAGAAGATAGTCATATTCACTGACACCTAAATCAACATCATCCCACTGGGCCCACAAACACACACACACTTTGGATGAGAATATACCACTGAGGTCTATAGAGTAGATCCTATAGAGTAGATCCCTGTCTTCCCCAAAAGTGAACTGAAGCTACTTAGGGTTCTTGTCTTCATGAATTACTACTGTTATGGGTAGAACTGGTCAACTGATGCAAAGTTCTGCTTACAAACTGCATCTAAATTCTAAACAGCTGTTAGCTATTGCAGCTGGGTTGGCTAGCTGTGCTGCTTCCTATGGCATTACTTTTCCTTGACTGGCTGGATAAGTACACAAACACTTTCAGAACAAACACACTTTTGTTTGAATTTAAAAATCTTTTTTGCAAATATTCACACAGGCCCTTTAGAATTTGCTTTCTGAAGAGCTGCTGGCTGTTGAGATTACATTGGTTAGTTTGTGATCAGTTATGTAGTGCTGCTTCTCTTCTTTGACTGGAGGTACTTAAAATGATGTCCCAGGTTACATCATCTATGAAGAGGGGACCTGAAACCTCAGTGTCTAAAGGCTAGAATATATACTGCTTCAGTTAGAGAACCTGGTACATAAACTAGTAGACCTATCCCTCTCAATGTGACCTAGCTGCTGTAGGGAGATTGAACTGCATTGCTTTAGTTTGATTTACAAGTGCACAAGTATTTCAGGTCAAAGATTCCTGCATTTAAATTTTAAAATTCAAGTTTTGAAAATTGGCATACATGTAACTTGTATCTGTGCTTTATATGGACATTTATGCTAGTAAAATTCAACCATCAGTTTGTAAATGGAGAGTAGAACTGGCCACCTTTTTTCACCAAACAGGCAAATAGGTCAATCTGCAAATTCATGGTGAGTCCACCAACTAGTTGGAACTGAAGGCCACCTCTCCTAAGATCAAACTGTTTTTGGGAATGTTGAAATGTTTCTGACTTTTTTCAGTCTGGTGAAGATATCTGTATGTTTGACCTGAAACAAAACATTTATCTTTTTTTAAAATTGCAAACAAAAATCTCTTATTTGGCCAGCTCTAATGGAGCATGAACACAACAGGCAAAAATTTCAAAGTTGTTCACTGATTTTGGAAGCTGGAGGGCTTGGATGATGAAAGTCTAACACCTTGAGCATGATTTTCATACATATTGATACTCTTATTGACTTTAGTTGGAGCTGTGGGTGCTTGGTTTTGTCTGAAAATCAGTCTAACTACACTGAGAAATGGCAAATCAAGTAAGTGCTTTTGAAAATGTTGACTTAAAGGGGCACTTCCATGGCTAAAGTGAATTCGTTTAAAAAATTCCAATGAGTATTTACACTGAATGTTTTTCAGCTTTAGATAAACCCTAAACTAAGAGGTAAGCTTTCTGGGATTTTTCACTTTTTATGACCTTACTCCAATTCCATGCATTATTATTCCATGTTATAAGTTATGGATGAAATATTTTTTTAACTTCTCTTGGAGGCCTTATGGCCCTGCCATGTCCCATCCCAGAAAAGGGCAGTGAAGAGGGTCTTCCAAGTTGCCTAGAATGGCTGTGTCCCACACAACCAATCAGGGTCCAGCAGGCTCTATAAGAAGAGCTGCAGGGCCAGAGTGAATCCTTGATGGAGTTAGTAAACTGTAGATGGTCATGGAAGCTGCAGGCCCTTGGACAGGGGCCATGCTGGCAGAAGTTGGGAGAGTAAGAAGGTAGGCTGGATTGATTGCCAGGATTTCATCAGAACAAGGTGCTGTGGAAAGGGTGAAAATGGGGTTGCAAGGAAGTGGCCCAGGAAATTAGAACAGTGGCTTGGCTTAGATAAAGGGACATAGCAGACAGCTGCTAAATACAGGGTCTCTAGGCTGGGACCTGGGATTCTGGGTGTGTCCATGTGCTTCCAAACCCCAAATAGTCATGGGGGAAGTGGCCTGGACTTTGAGGGCACCCCAAAGAGGAAAGCTGAAATGGCCAGAGAATGGGAGGACACTGCCCCCATGGGGAGTTCTGTAATACAGCTCAATACCAGGGATGAGACCTTTTTGATAAGGGGACAAATTAAGGACCTAAGCCCAAGAAGGACTACAGGGAGAGCAAGTGTAGGCCCGCACATGCTCAACCAAAAGCGGACACTACTTCACTATATTTCTTTATATCTTGTTTTTAAACTTCCAGTTACAAAATGGACAGGGATTAAGTATAAATAGCTAACTTATCTTCAGTGGCTTGTACAACTTTATGGCAATAAATGAAGGGTGGGGTTTTTTTTGGTTAAAACCAAACCAAACAAAAAACCAAGTCTTGTGGCACCTTAGAGACATTATATATATTGAGCTTTCATGGGAAAAACCCCACTTCTTCAGATGAGTTTGAGTGGAGAGAGTTTTTAAAGTAGAATGTCATGACTGTGTGGAAGCTTTAATCATGACAAGGAGTAAATACTGACTGAGCTGGAGTTTGTGATGCAAAATGTTAAACTTGCTTCCATTTATGTTTAGATAAAAAGGGGGCTTTAAAAGACAGTGTATTTAAGCAGATGCTGATGCACAGCTTTTCTTACATCCATGGAATCATGGTAATGGCCACACTGATGGTGAAATAAAGACCATGGATGGAGTTTCTGCAGTGGTTGGAAGCATGGTTCACTTAAATTGGCCATGAAATCCCATATTAGTGCAAACTAATATGTCATAATACTGTACTAGAAGTGAGGCTGCTTTGTCTAAGACTTATTTATGTTAGTAATCCTTACTAATGTGTGTCATCTCATTGAAGGTGATGGGACCAGTCAGGCGAGTCAAACTTTTCAGACTTGGGTCCTTGGATTTGATGTCCTAGTTTTCTTTCACCTTTCCCAGTCCTGATGTAACTGAGGCTTTGATCCCATAACTAGTGCTTTTTATGGGTGGCTCTCTTGACTTTAGTGCTCCATACCATAGATATATGAAATATATAATAGTGCATGTAGGTTGCGTGTACTCTGAGTTTCACACTAGGGAAATAAGCAAATGTACAAGTCATTCCTCTCCTTCAATGTTATTTTTGAGCCGTGTCCTGCAAATGTTTGGACCTATTGCCCCTTCTCCAATATAGAACATAGTGTGTACTTCTCAACAAACACCTCCGGTTGCTTTTCATCAGAAGAGTTTCTTATGGGGCGTGTCTCAATAAACCATCTAGCTGGACATAGTTTTCTGGATAGGAAAAAAATAGAAGCAAGGAATTTACTGTGCAGTGGATGGGACTTCTTACACTATTGCTAGTGGTGCATCAGTGATTCAGAAGCTTACTGAACAAATTCAAAGACCTGAGATCAACTGATAAAGTGTCAAAATAGACCAGTAATAACCAAGACAAAGAGCCAAGACACACACTGTCTCAACAAAAAGCAGTCTGGGCAATCTCCGCCCGTACCTTGCAGTCGGCATGAAACAAACTTCATTCTGAATGGTTGTGTTGCAGGATGTTGCATAATAAGAGGTGAGTGGAAATTTTCTGTCAGAAATATTTCTGACAATAATGGCTTTTTTTGAAAATGTATAGAAAACTTTCATTTAGTTTGAAACTTTTTTTTGGATAAATAAAAAACTGACCATTTTGGGTTTTCACGCTTCTGATACACCCTCATTTCCTTCTTTTTGCCTTCCCTTCTCACCCCCTTTCCCCTTTTTTCCCCATTTCTTTCCCGCTCCCTTTTTCTTTTCCAGTGGAGAAACTGCCATACTTTGTTTCCTAAAGAAAAACAAATTGATTTTCAAAGTTAGAAATAAGGGGAAAATACTCCTATAAAATACAATTGGTATTTTTCAGTGGATTTCAGTATGATAGTTATGGTAGCTGTAAGCATTAATTTCCTTCCTGGTTGTTTTTTTCCCCCCCAAGGAGGGAGAATTGTAGTGTATGTAATTATACAAAAACATGCTAAAACAGAGGTGGGCAAGAAGTGGCCCACAGGCATATGTGGTTCACCAGGGTTAGCTCCTTGTGGGATGTTGGGGCTCTATTTACTTCTGAGTCCAGAGGTATGGCCATTTGCAGCTCCCATTGGCTACAGATTGCTGTTCCTAAACAATGGGAGCTGCGGGAAGTGGCACAGACCGGGACACTGCTCCCTGCATCTCCCATTGGCTAGGAACAGTAATCTGGAGCCAACAGGAGCTAATGGATGTACCTGCAGATATGTAGGTACATAGTGTTTGACGGCCTGCTTATTTTACACCCCTATGCTAAAAGAATATTATTTAGGTTGCAAGACAACCGATTGAAATTTAGGAAATGCTAGTTTTATAGCTGACTATACAACCCAATTTGTCTACCCCGTGCCCTGAATGAAGCAGGCTTATCATCCAGATAATGGAAAAAAATAGCCTGTGATCATGTAATTAAAGTCTATGTAATAAGTATTCAAAAAGAGGCAGAATTAAGGTTACACACCCTGATTCCTCCCTTGTAGTCTGCCTCCCTGTGGGAGGAGCATGGGCCACAGGTGCTATGTGCTAGTTCTGGGGATGAAGAGCCCAGCTTGATTCTGTTCCCTTACCCCACCAACTTTTTCTAACAGCTCTCACAGCTCCTGGACATTTTTAGTACTGCATGTCCTGTTGTTGCTTTGGGAACAGAACAGGTCTAGCTTTGTTTAGCTGTTACGGCACACTGCAGGAACTTTCCTCAGGAGCACAAGCAAGAGCCATTCAACTGCATTTTTAACTGTTTGTCTCCAGAAAATCTGAATGGAATTTCATGGGATAAAGAGAATTCACTTCTACTGCCTTGGAGGTTTTCCCCAATTGAATATTGAAGGCCTGCTGAAAATAATAGAAATTTGAGTGCGTCTCAGAAAAAGGTTGCAAGAATCTTTTTGTAAAGGAAAGTGTTAGGCAACCTACATATAAAAGAGTTGCTCTTGCTATAATACTATATGGTTCTATGGATTCCACGCTTGTACTCTCCGCTCAGACCCTGGGCACTGCAGACTGAAATCTGAGTAAAACAGAGTGCATGTTGCAACATCTCTGATGTAGTCTACATTACTGATTTCCTCCTCCTGTCCAATCAGACAATGATACTTGCATATACTTCAGTCTTTGTGGGACCGAAGCCTAACTGTAACTCAAACTTCTTACATGCATCATCTTCTCTGTCATCCCCTCTCCCACCCAAAATCAATCTTCTGTGATTATTCTCCTCTCTGGTTGACTGCCCTGTTTGTTGTTATAAGTAATTATCATTGGACTTTTTTTTTTTTTTTTTACTTTTACCCTGCATTAATAAATATAGACTTTGAGTCTCCTTGCATTGATACATCTCTCCAAACTTTTAGACATCTGATGGAAGTGGCGGAGGGGAGGAGGGAGGTAGAATGGAAGATTGTAACTTTTTGTGTAGCTGTTTAGCTTTGGTGGTGGAACTTTTCATTATTGCCAACATTTTGGGGGAGGAAAAAAAGATTGAGGAGGGTGATCTATGGAATGTTTTTATTGTGGGGTTGTAGGATGAGAAAAGAAGATTCCTTTCAAGACTAAATATAATACAATAAAATCCGCTCCCTAAAATTTACTATTATAGTCAATGAGCTGAGGAACTGTCCTGCCAGATCCAGTAAACAGGGGGGTCAGAACAGTAAATACTATAAGAACCAAACCAAAAAAAAAAAAAAAAAAAAGAGAGAGAAAGAGAGAATGTGTGTGTGTGTGTGATCTGTAATTCCCTACAATGTGTTTGGCAAATGTCTGAATAAACTAAATTGGTCTCCTGATTTTTGGAGGGCGGAGTTTTGGTGCTTTTTTAGTTTCTTTATATTTTTGTTTTGAGTCTCCTAATTTGTTCTTGTAGTGAAAAGGCACTGGGGTAAGGCAGAAATCATGCTGCTTGAAAGCAGGGAGCTATAAAACACAAGCATTGCTCTTTGTATTAGTTGCAATGAAGTTTGCATCACACTTCTGCACAGGAGAACTTGTGAATATAACCTTACAAATGCTCAGATAATTACAGCTTTTGTGGGAAGAAATACAAGTTGTGGGTTTTTTAAAACAATTTGAAAATGTCATGTGCTATGTATGCTAAGTGGTTGAACTTTAGGTTGATTTACATTAGCATTATACAGGATTAATTTTCTTTATGAAAATAAAGCACCAATTTAAATAAAATCAGTCTTGGTACATTTCTCAACCTGGTCTCTATTTAAGGCATGTGTTTTTGTGAAATGAATCACTTCATTTCATAAAGAGCATTAATCTTCTCTAAAACACACACCACAGTCTTATGAAGCAGCTATGCGTCACACACTTTGGAAATCAATTTCTATGGGGAGCTGGAGTAACTGTACAAACTTTTGGAAATTAAATAAGACTGGATCAACATGAGTTACCTGAAAGTAATTCACAAAGGACCCCAAATCCTGCAAAGTTAGGCATGTGCTCACTTTTAGACATGTTAACTTCAGTGGGGCTAATCACAGTACTACTGGATAGAATTAAGCACATATATTGGGTCCAAAGTGTATCATTCTTTTCCTAGTAAGCAACTAGAGAATAAATAATACATTTGTGACTGATACAGGACTTGTTTCTGCAAAGGCTCATGTAGGTGCTTATTTCATGGATATGAGTAGTTCCATTAACTTCAGTGGGAGCACTGCTGCATGAAGTTGAACTTGTGCCTATGTCATAGGTGTAGGATTGCACAAATAATATCTAAGGCCTTAGTTGCAGGGGTGAGAGGGGTGTCAGTTCACAAAGATTTGTTAAACTGCAGTTTGTAAGCCAAACTACATAGGAATTACAACACTTGTGGACACATGGCAGGTGTCTGGTGCATACTAAGCACATGGCAGTCTGGGAAGGTATGCCATGGTCCTCGCTTCGCTGCTTAGCTGTGACTCAAATTGCCGTGTAAGATGAGATTTGATGGAGTAAATAATAACAACAACAACAAAAGGACTTGATCGTGCCTTTCTGCATCAGAATGAGATGTTAGGCTGCGACTGGTAGAAAAGTCAGATGAAGCGTCAATACCCTGTGTTACTGATTTGTACTTAAAGGATTGTGTCCCATTGATCACAAATCTTTTGAATATCTTTAAGTCATTCAATGTTATCCTTCTCAACATCTAATGTAGCATTGCATGCTTCAATTACAACATTAATTTCATGGATCATTTTTAGCAGCTTCATCCACCTGGACGACACTAAAATGCCTTCAAATTTGGATGTATACTTCTGAACTGACTTAAGTTCAGTGCGAGCCTGTGCTGTGAGAGTAAGAGATTCAGGTTCACTTAACACCTTTCTCACGGAGTCCAATGCTGTGCAACTGGTTTAATGCCATCAGGTCATGCTGACCATCTCATTGTCGACATGCCGTGAAGGGAAACAGGCAGATGCTGCTTCAGAATTTCACATTTTCAAGGACTGCTACTGAAGAGGTTGTACAATTGCTGGATTGTTCCAAAGTATGCGATTGCTTCTTTGCATGATTCAGCACAATCAACACTGACAAGATTTAGTGTGTGGTTGCAACAACTGGAGAAAATATAGTATGGATTTTGCTCAAGAAGGACTGCTTGTACTCAGTTGTACCTTCCAGCAATATTGGATCCATTGTCATAAGCTTGGCCAATGCAGACTTGAAAATTTAATTTGAAGTCTTCCAGAATTTCTAATCATGTGCAGCGATTTCTTTTCCAGTTCTTTGTGAAATTATCAAACAAGATGAATCATTCTTCAATTGAAACCTTTGAACTTCCTGCAATTTTAACATATCAAACAACCAAGATCATCTCTTCTTTATTAAAACAGCCAGGAGTTGCATCAATAATAATTTAAAGGTACTTTGCCTGTTGTATCTCTTCAAGAATTATTGTTTGCATGAATGTCCCCCACAGCCCAATAAACTTGTTTTGTATTTTGGTAGACAGGTAATTGGCTTGCATACATTTTCTGCTCTCTTGTGATTCACAAACACACTTAACATGGCCTAATAAAAGTGTGTCATACTTGCTAAGAAGCTCAAGTATATCAAGAAATTTTCTGATTTTGTAGGGTCACCAATACATTGACTGGAACCAAACAAAGCTAATCCCTGTTCAGAAAGAAAAAGAATAACATTCAATATGCACTCATGGAGTTTTTTTCCATGTATTAGTTTCTGTGTTTATTTCACTCAGGAGTAAGTTTTCAATTGAACTGTCAGCTAATGCTGCTCTACTAGCTGATTTTCGTGTAACATAGTTATCTTTATGCAATACGGAAGTTTCAGGTGCAGGTATTCGGTCTTTAAGCTTCCTCCAACCTCTACTGATGCTCCAGCCAGATGGATCAGACAGTACTTTGCATTGTTTGCAGATGATACCATGCTGGGAGGGGTTGCAAGTACTTTGGAGGATAGGGTCATAATTCAAAATGATCTGGACAAACTGGAGAAATGGTCTGAGGTAAATAGGATGAAGTTTAATAAGGACAAATGCAAAGTACTCCACTTAGGAAGGAACAATCAGTTTCACACATACAGAATGGGAAGCAACTGTCTAGGAAGGAGTATGGCAGAAAGGAATCTAAGGGTCATAGTGGACCACAAGCTAAATATGAGTCAACAGTGTAATGCTGTTGCAAAAAAACAAACATGATTCTGGGATGCATTAAAAGGAATGTTGTGAGCAAGACACGAGAAGTCATTTTTCTGCTCTACTCTGCGCTGATTAGGCCTCGGTTGGAGTATTGTGTCCATTTCTGGGCACCACTTTTCAAGAAAGATGTGGAGAAATTGGAGAAAGTCCAGAGAAGAGCAACAAGAATGATTAAAAGGTCCAGAGAACATGACCTATGAGAGAAGACTGAAAGAATTGAGCTTCTTTAGTTTAGAAAAGAGAAGACTGAGAGGGGACATGATAGCAGTTTTTAAGTACCTAAAAGAGTGTTACGAGAGAAAAATTGTTCTCCTTGGCCTCTGAGGATAGGACAAGAAGCAATGGGCTTAAACTGCAGCAGGTGAGGTTTAGGTTGGACATTAGGAAAAACTTCCCAGCTTTCAGGACGGTTAAATACTGGAATAAATTGCCTAGGAAGGTTGTGGAATCTCCATCTCTGGAAATATTTAAGTGCTGGTTAGATGGACATCTATCAGGGATGATCTAGATGGTGCTTGGTCCTGCCATGAGGGCAGGGGACTGGACTCAATGACCTCTCGAGGACCCTTCCAGTTCTAATGTTCTATGATTCTATGATTGGAAATATTACTGTTAAAAATGAAACAGGGTACACATTATAGAGCCTGCTTTTCCATGCTCCAGCAGAGCCAGTATCTTGTGTAGATCTCTCCATTTGGAAGCTTTTGTCAGTGGATGAATGGGAAAAGATATGATTTTCAGCATCTTTAAGTATATTACTTAGAATCTGAAAACAATTAACTTTGAGAAACGACTCCATTGAGCAACATTGTTCTTATTAAGAAGTCCAATATCAGGTTCTTATAACTAGCAAAGGATACAGTGTAACAGTGGCATAAGTTCTTGCTCTTGCTGCACAGCATCTCTGAGATCCTAATTTTCTGCCTGCACAGTCTCTAAATCGAGCGTAGATTCTGCATCTATCACTACTGTTGGCATTTCTGTGTCTTGATTAATGATCTCCCACATTTTGAGGCAGTGGCATTGAAATGTCATTTGTGGGTACAAAGTTTTCATCATCAGAACTGGAAGTATCACTGTCAGTATGGTCACTATTGAATTGCTGAGGCATCTTTTCTACGAGAAATGATGTTATTGGCTTTAAACTGCTGCTTCTCTCTATTGCTTTCGCCATCTCTTACTTGTACCATTTTCAAATCTTCAATTCATTTTTATAAAGGGGCTCTTTTAAAAAACATTAATTCACTAAAGGCTATTGGATATATAAAATTTTAATTGTATATACTTCACAATGACTATTATAATAGTTTGGAAGTGTTATTTACTACAGCCCTTATAGTCTTATTTCAAAGGCTTATTGAAATTTCATCTAACATGTTCCCATTATTTAATTCCTCTAACTGGTGCGTTATTATGTATATGAACATGGGGTGATTACCAGATTATATGTAAAGCGTATTAAACAACTAGAATTAAAAGTTTATTATCACAAAAAGCCTTTAAAGGTGAATCTGAAACTGGATAAAGAGGTAGCTTACAGCTGAGCCTGATATGGTTATTGTACACGAAGGCATGTGAGAAAAAACGGGAATACAAAAATCTCCAATGCAGAGATAAACATCTAGTTTAAAGGTTAAAATCACCCTCAGACCAAGCAAAATCGCTTTACAGTAACAGAATTAAGTACGACTTTCAAAACCTCTAATATATGCAAAGACTGTAAACAGTGTTTCATAATGTAGAATCACTAATCACAGAAGCTATTCCAATCTCCAGTCATGCAGATGAAAACTCAGATATGACTGAAAAATTGGTGAAGGCCTGAGGTCCCACAGTGATTTAAATCGATTTTTTTGCAGGTGAGTATATAGAGCTTCTTGTGTTGTCTTTGATATAACTGCAAGTTGTACAATAAATGAAAATGACTTGGCAAAAAAATGTCAAAATTTGAGACCCCTTCATCTCCTGAGGCCTGGGCCAAATGGTGGTCCTCCACCTCCTTTGATAGGGCCTGATCCTGGATGACCTGGAAGATTCAATGATGCTAGGATCTTTCCAAAATCAGCTCTTTATGAATAAAGGACAATCTGCCCCAAGACTCTTTAGGGCTATTTCATAGTGTGGGGATTGCATTGGTTATCCTGAGAAACCTGACTTGTCCTCTGCTGCCCTGGCTGGTAAAGCTATTCACTGGCCACTTGAAGAGAAGGAAGGAATAGTTCTGTGATTGCATTGCACTAGCAGTGTGCATTTGCACAATTGAAAGGAAAGTGTGTTAGTGGGCTAGGCTAGGAGGTGCAGAAAAATCTTGACTAAGATTACAACTGCCTGTTGTATTTTGTGAAACTAAGGGAGAAAAACCTTGGTGATGGGTGGGAGGCTGTATGGCAGAAACTTGCTTTGTTGTTTGAGGATCCAGCAAGGTGCCCACTAGAACTTGGAAACATCCAGAGCAATAATGTCAGATGCCTGCTGCTCTGACTTAGTCTCAAGCCTGAAAAATGTGCAACTACTTACCAGCTTTTCTTTCAGAGAGTGGTGGACATGGAGAATGTCTTGTGAACAGTGTTGTTTCTTGTATGGGTAGAAGTGACATGTTGGGGTATGTTTTATCTTGTGTCTGTATACTTTTGTATGAAATGATGACTTACACACAAACCATACATTTTTTATGTGTGCACCATGCATTGATGACTCCTTTATGAATGATTTTTCTAGTATTTTTTATTAAGCAACAATTTCTTATATAAAATCCAGAACTAAACTAGCTGTTAAAACAATAAGACATAGCTTTAAAGTGAGACAATGCAATGGGGGAGAGAACACAAAAATGGGGGAGGAGATTCCAATGTATAGGCAATTACACATCTTGCCTCTGCCACCATCTCTCTCCTTCCATGTTGAGTGTAGGGACCCATAGTTATCAGGGAAATGGCATTAGGTTGCTCAAAAGAATTGAGCTCCTAGGTGCAATTGTTCTTGTTGACTTGAGCATGGGCTGGAGGGGGAAATAGCCTTTAGAAGAATGGCAGTGGGGAATGTATTCTTGTGTTCCCTTGTACTCTGCATTGTCAATGGACTGCAAAGCTTGTCGGGTTCCTAGTTGAGGCCCTGGATTATTGGGGTGCCCTTTAGCAGAATGTGCTGCATCACAGTTCTGCTTCTGTATTTCCTCCTGGAGGTGTCTTTGGAATCCCCATCGTTCTCCAGTTTCTTACTGTCACTGGCCACTTCAGCACTCTCTTTGCATGGCTTCCTGTCTTTCCCATCTCTGGTTTCAGTTTCTAGGTGGAACTTTTAGTGAGGTCTGTGAACCTTGTGAACTCCAAGTTTTCTGGTTCTTTCCTAACAGGTTAGCCAGTGGTTTCGGTGTTTGTAAATATCCAGTTCTTGATGGAGTGGCAGCTGCAGGTGGTGTGGCTAGGGGAAAAAATACAAGCAATCATTGTTTATATTCCAGAGAGGGTAAGATAGCATTTATTTTAAACAAGTATTTCTCATTTTCCCTCCCTGAGAATCTTTTTCAGTCTTGGATGGACATCAGAGATGGTAAGTGGTGGATGCATGAGGAAGGCTCAACTTAGATTTGATTTGTGTGTGTGTGTGTAGTATATACTCTTTGGTTTTGTTGTGCTTTGGAGGTACTTACATGGTGTTGTAGGGGTTAATGGGGACATATGGGAGTGAGCTGGCTAGTAATTTTCTCTACATCCTCGTTAGGGTGCCCTGGCTTTCTTCTAATCTAAAGGGAAAGTGTAGAGCAGCAAGATACACTGTGGCATTATTCTCCAACATGGTTCCCCAGAATGCATAAGGAGTGGAAGGGCATTGCGAGTAATACTA
This sequence comes from Rafetus swinhoei, assembly GCA_019425775.1. NCBI lineage: Eukaryota > Metazoa > Chordata > Testudines > Trionychidae > Rafetus > Rafetus swinhoei. Next base: position 197,424,995 of record CM033437.1, on the reverse strand, counting down.
GGGATAGTAACTGTGCAGTTATCTCACATATTGTATAGACCCAAATCAAGGAATTTCTTTCTCCAATTTGAGTTTCTCTCTTCTGCAGTGTTGAAAGGGTGCAAAGAAAAATAGATCAGGCTCTGATCAAAGCCTTAATTGCTCCCAGTCTTCAGTATAGGGTGGCTTGGACAGTCTATGATGTTTAGAAGGTTGGATTTAGTGGTCCCTCTACCCTTAAACTCTGGCTCTGAGAGCCTGTGAAAAGCTATTCAGAGCCGTCTGTATGGTAAATTTATTTTCCTGTACAATATGTGTTAGAACATTTACACCTCAGCAGGAAGCTGTGACCTTAATACCTTTACAGGCATACAACCCCCACATCCACTTCATAGAAATGAAAAACACTAACCGAACTATTTTTCCTGTAACAACTCTCTCAAACTGTTGAACATCCCGTAACTGTTTGCATTAATCATATATGCTGTGGGAAGGGAGTTGGGAGCATTGGGGTAGAGGTGGTGGTGGTACCTTTCTGCAGGCTGCCATTTTGAGCAGGTGAACTGGGCTGGGGCTGGAAGGGAAAGGAAAACAGGTAAAATGGGTAAGTAGGTATGCACGCTCTATGGCATGGGCCTGGAAGCAGTTGATGCTCGGAGCTTCACCATGACAGAACTACTGCGATTCTGAAGATGTAGAGGGGGCTGAAGGAGGGAGGAAGGTGGATGCTGGAGACTCAAGCTCCTAGATCACATCAGCCTAAAACGACTGAGTCTGTGAGGCCCCCACTACAGAAGTTAGCATAGCAGCAGAGTATAATACTGAATTGTAAAGACAGATACTGAGTTGTAGCCTGATCTACAGATTGTGTCTAAGATTCCCAGCTTTCACCTTGAGATAGATAGGGGACTTGTCCCATGATGAGGCCCAGTATTAAAATTATCAGGGCTCGCTGAACCGCGGCGAGCCCCGCTCGCCAGCCACGCTGTCCGGCGATCTGCGCATGCGCAGATCGCCCGAACGTGGCCTCTTCCGGGTTGCAATCTACTCGCCACGGGCGAGTAGACTGCATTATTTGTCGAGCCCTGAAAATTATTATGTAGTTGGGTGCATAAGTGCAGCACTCACAGTAGAGGAACTCTTCTATATTTACAAATAAATCTAATATATAAAGGAGAATGTTTGTATGTTTGTGCTCTAATAACTTGGACACTATAAGACCTATAGCAACCAAACTTTCCATGGGGTAACCTTTCCTCCAGGAGAAGGTTTTAAGGTACTGTGGAAGGGTATGACTGGGGCCCCACTCCCCCCCCAGGGTTGTCAGATGGTCTCCCAAAAAATACCGAATACATGCTGGCTAAAAATTTGTCGAGGAAAAAAAAAACCCACCACAAACACACATGCTATGTTTAATACTTAACTTTATTATAAACAGTCTTCATCCTACGCAATATCTTCTTTTGCATTGGATTGTGCAGCTTTTATCAATTTTTTATTTTTCAAAAATTCTTCTTTGACTTTCAGACAAGACAAAGGTATATTAAAAAAAACACAAACTTCACTTCTTACTGAATCAGCACTCAATCTATTCCGTTCATCAGTCCATAGAATGCCCATGACACTAAAAATCCTTTCCACACCGGCATTTGACACAGAAATTGAAACAGTATATTGAACCAGTTTTAACAAATTTGGAGCAGCAGGTTCTTTGCTGAAAAGTATTTCCACTTATCAAGAGATGTTGTGCCCTCAAGAGAAGTGAACATCATGTCCAAGACACCAAGTTCCTCATAAAGAGAATTTGGAGGGAGCTCTTTTTTCCAGGGTGACAACATCCAGATTTGAATTACTTCATCAAAAGAAGGAGATTTCTCATGATTAGCCAAACTCAAAGCACTCAGAGCACGATATAGTGAATTTTCAAAAGGAAACCACTTCTCCAGATACTTTAGGGCTCTTGTGTACACATTCAGTGCTTCAGAGGTAAATGTATTGACTACATGAACTAGTAAGTACTTCTTCCGCAATGCAAATGTCACTTTCATACCAAAAAAACTTATCAATTTTTTTTCCTCAAGGAATTTCGGAAGGAACTTTTCCATGATGAAATAAAGGTCACAAGAAATTGTTGATTGGTTTTCCAGTTTGAGCAATGTATCTTGGAATTGTGACATGAAAAAGTGAGTGAAATAAAGATACAGCTCAGAAAGAGTTGGTTGTTCATCACTTGCCATTTCGTCTTCCTGATCAGAAATAATATTCCATATTGCAACAGGGCAGTCGTCAGAGCCAAGTGACAGAAAATAAGCTTTTAGTGGTCACCAATTCAACAGCAATCGCTCAACTGCATTAAACAAACTAAGCCATCGAGTTGGAACGTGCCTCAAGACTTCGTGGAACTCAACCTTGCAAAATTCAAAACATTCTTTCAACTCGTCTCGTTTTTTAGCTGAGTTTGAAAATTCTGCAAATACTTTTAAAACTAAGTTTTCAGTGTCAAAAGATAAAACTCTGAAAGCATATTTGGCACAGTTATGCAAAATGTGATTAATACAGTGAGCTGCAATAATATTTTCATTCTCTTCCTTGGCTAACTTTTGAAAAACTGAATTGTTTATGCCACAATTCACTGAAGCGTTGTCTGCTCCATATGCTGAAACATTTCTCCACGATAGTCCTTTTTCATTCAGCACACGACACAATTGATCTTTTATGGACTGCGAATCTTCAAATGCACTTTTGTAAAAATCTAAGATTTTGAAGCATAGTCCTTCTTGAGGTGTGAAATACTGTACAGCCACAGGAAAGAATTTGCGGTTTCCTTTGTTAGATGCATCGGTGGCAACCGAAAATGGTGTGCAATTCTTTAAATCATTTAAAAGCAGCTCTATTGAGAGAGGATATAAAACGTTGTTAACAATAGTAGAAGCTTTTGTGCGTCCGGCTGTCATTTTCTTAACAATTCCAGAATCTTGAAGTACTTGTTTCATAACTTTGACGCTACAGTCTTGAGCAAGAAAAGAGATGTGATGCTTTACTCCATGGCAAAGGTGAGTCAACTCAGCAACAGTTACTTGGTCACTTTGTGAACTGTCTTTGATGACAAAGAAAGAGCTCATTCTCTGGGAAGCAGCAGCAGCTTGCACAGTTATCACATGTTTATGAGTGTCAGCATGTTGTGTTAATGCCTTAATGCCATCATATGCTACATTAAACTATGTATTGCACATTTTACATCTGGCTTTACATTTGTCATTATGATCCATGGCAACCCAAGAAAAGTGGTTTTCCCAGTTTGAATTGTACCGGCATATTTTTCTTCTTTTCTTAGGAGGTATTTCACTTGAGGTTGAAGGTGTCGGTGTCTCTTGTTTATTTTCCTGTTGGTAAGTTTTATCTTCATCTTCTTCATCACTCATTATGCATATCAAGATCCTAAATTAAATTAAAAAATTCTTGATTTAGGTGGCCAGCCTTTTTGGATAAAGCTACCAAATATTCCTTACCTTAAGAGCGCTGTGAGATATGAGAAAGATGAAAGCTAGACAAAGGACAATACTTTCCACAACATTTTCCACAAATAATTGTGATTTCAGTGGATGTCTCACTCCTGAAGACAGGAGAGGCTGAGAGAGAACTGCTCCTGCAGGCATCTACCTGTAGATTGGGTCTGTGTGCTAATAGCCTAAGTGCTGCAATGATGCCCACTGAAAAAATAAGGCAGCCTTTTGTGAGAGGCTTGCAGACTCTCTCAAGGAAATCTTCTTTGAGTTCTCTGTGATGACTTCATGGGCCCTCCTGGTGCACATAAACAATCTGTTCTGCAGAACCCCTGCTGCCTAACTATTGGCAAGCAGACAGCAACTCTACTATTGGTTATTTCACTACCTGTGATAGCATGAGTATGTGTGTATGTAGATATAAAGAGTAAGTGAGCAGCTGCATCCCTGAACTATCAAAGCAAGCTTCATACCTCTCAGAGGTTCTTTCCCCTGCATCAGGCTTGCCTCATCCTCTTTCATAACTCCCCCTCAGGATTCAGGGTTCAGTAGGGTGAGCTGGTTCTCCAGGTTTCCTAGAGGGCCCTTGGAGGTGGGAAGAGAGTCACTATATACCGACACTGATATATTGTTTAGTGCTGCTAAGCACCTATCATGAGACCACTGATTACTTTCTGAATGACCTTGAGCAAGTCACTACATCTTGGTTTCCCTATCTGTAAAATGGGAATAGAAAAAGATACTTTCTGTCCTTTGTAAAATACTTTGAAATCGGGGTGTGTGTGTGTGTGTGTGTGTGTGTGTGTGTGTGTGTGTGTGTGTGTGAATAATTTATGATTTATTGCAAACTACCACCCACAAACAACTTTTCCCCTTTCCATTCCCTTTCTTTGCCCCTGTGAGTTAAATTGACATGGTACACATGTGTTCCTCAGGCTTGTGAAAAAACCACATCACTTAGCCCGCACAGTGATACTGACTAGGTATAGACTAAAGATGTTAAAACATGTTTACTTAGGTGTGTAACTGCTAATGCAGAGGCAGCGGTGGGGTGTAGGGGTAGTATAGACATTGTCAATGGCAGAGCTTCTCCCATCAACTTAGATACCTGCTGGTAGCACCCAAGCACCTTTGCTAAAGAGCTGCTGGTGCAACACTAGCGTAACACAAAACCAAGCCCTGACCTGAAGAAGAGCTCTTCATATACCTTGGCTCTTATCAGTGCTCTCTGCCCATAGACGGGAGCCTGGGTCACAAAGCGCCTGAGTCCAGCCCAGCTCCACTCCCCATGACTGGATTACACAACTCAGAGTGGGCGGGGGTCAGGCCATGTGTGGCTACTACCAAGAGCCACCAAGCTGGGAACGAAGGGGGAGGCAGCAGAGCCTGCTCTGCAAAGTAGCCGCCTGCTACCGAAAGCAGAGAGGCAGACTCCAGGGCAGCACAATGGCAGGGCGGGGGGGCAACCATGGGTAGGAAGGTGACTTCCCCATAGCCAGGTCTTTGGGTGTCCCAGTGGAAAGAAGCGGGAATTCCACCCCACTCAGTTTTGGCTGAGAGCCCTTGGAAAGCACCTAAACAACCACAAAGCACCTGTGGGCTTCTGTCCTGGACTACGGCTCCACACCGTGCCTGAACAGCGCTCAGGGACAGGGCTTCTCCTTCTCCTCCTCCTCCTCCCCAAGGTGTCACTCCTAGGCCAGAAGCAACCAGCTGAAGGCTCCCAGCCCCCTATCGCGCCCCGCTTTCTAGCCACTCCCCCCGGCCCTGCCAGGCTTCTGCTCAATCACAGGCTCCCAGCCCCCTATCGCGCCCCGCCTTCCAGCTACTCCACCTGCCCCCGCCAGGCTTCTGATGCGACCAGAGGCTCCCAGCGGTGATCGTGGCCCCGTCTCCCAGCGGGAGGCAGGGCCGCGATCACCGCTGGGAGCCTGTGATTGCGCAGAAGCCTGGCGGGGGCCGGGCCGCCCACATCAGGCTTCTGTCCGGGTCCAGCCGGAAAAATCAGAGAATACCGGACACTGTACGTGTCCGGTATTGTCCGATTTTTTTTTTACCGGGCAGAGGGCTCAAATACCGGATTGTCTGGTAGGATACCAGACATCTGGCAACCCTACTCCCCGCACTAGCGCCACCGCTGTTCTGGGTCTGTGGCGCTTGCGCAGAGGCGGCGCGTGGAGGACCGCCGTCATGGCACAGGCACGCCTCAGCCAGTGTGCAAACCGGCGGGCGGGTGGACCCGGGAAGAGCGAGGGCACAGGCAGGGACGCCGGCATGGAAAAGGGCGCCGACGATTAAAACCGGCGCCAGGCCAGACACAAGAGAGGAGAGAGAGAAGGAGGAAGGGGGAGCGGGGTCGGCTCTTTTGCACACTGCCACCCAACCCTTCCCCGCCACCTCCCTAACTGCCAGCCTGTGCCCCATACAGACAGCACCCCGCTCCGCCCCACCCCTCCCCTACCACCTCCCAAACTGCCACCCTGTGCCCCACACAGGCAGCACCCTGCTCCGCCCTCCCCCTCCCCTGCCACCTCCCTAACTGCCACCCTGTGCCCCACACAGGCAGAGAATCTGATTTTCTTCCACCACATCTGTCCAAGTATCACCCTATCTAATATAGAAAGGAGAATGTGTGTAAGTTTGTGCGCTAATAACTTGGACACTGTAAGAGCTACTGCAACCAAGAGCTACTTTGCATGGGATAACCTTTCCTCCAGGAGAAGGTTTTAGGTACTTTTGGACCCAATCAGGGTCCCGCCCTGCCCCCCCCGCGGCACCTGTGGCCCCACGCATGAGCTGGGGCGCCCCTCCCGCATGTAGCCTCCCGGGACTCGCCCCCTCCCGCCCGTGAAGTTACATAACCGACCCTCTTCCCCCCCACCCCACCGGCATGCAGTGACCCCACCTCCATGCGCATAATGGCTCGGGCACCCACCCTACCCCGGCGGCACCTGCAGCCCTGGGTGCGAGCTGGGCTGCCCCTCCCGCGTGTAACCTCCCTTCCACCCGGGGTCACTCCCCACCTGGCACCCCCCCCCCCTCCAGAAACCAAAACCAAAGCTGGCCAGCGTTTCTACTCAACTCGTGGGCCTTATCCGAGCAGAAGGAATCCATGTGCCTGCTGCAGCACAGGGCGGAAGGGCCGGGTTAAACCCTCGATGTGTTACACTGCTGTGAAGCCAGCTGGCTACTGTTCATACATAGTGGGGCTCTTCTGTGTCTGGTTTCAGCCATCGGGGTTAGATGTGAGCTCTGAGCTTTTGCTTGCCAAGGCAGGGCAAGTGGATCCCTGAGCCAACCTTGCAAAGAGAAGTCCCCTTGCTACTGGCCGCATGACTGTGTACTGTTCTCCTGTGGGCTGGCTGCTCGGTCCTGGGGGGAGGAGGGTCCTGCTGCTCTCACAGGGTCAGGTGGGGGCCAGGAGCCATCAGCCCCCAGGGCTTGCTCAGGGTCCCCTCCTTTCCTCAATTTTGTTCTTCCGATTTCCCGAGCAACGCCGAGTAAGTCCAGCTAGTAATGTATTAATACATTTAGCTCTCTCTCTCTCTCTCTCTCACTCACACACACACACACACACACACACACACACTCTCTCTCTCTCTCTCTCTCTCTCTCTCTCTCTCTCTAAATGCAGAAAGTTTATCTGAACACACACACAAACTCTAAATGCAGAAAGTTTATCTGAACAGCCAAACTCGCACCATCCCTTGCAGAACAACTTGAAATGTTAGCCATTATTTTCCTCATTGACCAGCCACAGAAACGTGAACTAACACTAACATGATTCTGGTCCTTCCCAAGGCTTATATCTCTCCTACTGCCCACAGGTTGGGAGTGATGCCACTTTTAGAATATTTTATGCTCACATTGTTATGTCTAATGCATATTCAGTGAGGGCTTCTTCCCTCTTCCTTATTTGTATTTCTTCCCCTTGCCAATGTTAAGGTGCCCTTATTTTACAGATCAGCATATTTATGATGTCATCCCATTATTATCAGGCTACTTTGTTGCAATGGCACTCGTGCAGTTAGATGTTCCCTCCAACAGCTCCCAGAAGTTGGTGTGTGTTCATGTTTCTGTGGTTGGTCAATGTCATTATGAACAAAATCTCCCCATACATTCTACATCCAGTTATCCAGAACTTATGGGTTACCTAAATTTATGCTAACATTCACAGGCCAGAGCAGTGGAGAACATAAAGATAGACAGGTCAGTAATGCCCACCTGTAAAACAGCATGGGATAATAGTTGAAGGACTACCAAAGTAGTGCACATCAGCATGGCATAAACACGACCCACAGATGAAAGTAACTCAATTCACATCAGCTTAGTATGCTTTGAAAGAAGACTAGAATTTGTGATTAAATGCAGAGTTAGTGTGATCTAATAAATTGTGTTGTTTGTACACAGGCATTTCCATAATAGACTAATGTGAGTCAAAGTGGACAAACCTCCTTCCAGGCACATAAACCAATATGCATTTTAGGGCTTTTCTCTGATAACCCCATTATTCCGTGACCTTCCAATGTGGAAAGATTTGGGAAATTAGGAATGGTGTTGGAAATTCAAGCATTATTGGAAGAGCAAATAGCAATGTGCCAGCATCCTTATTCCCAATTCAAATGAGTCACACTCACCATTGGTGTAACTCTGAGGTTTATAGGTTTGGTTTTTTTGCTCATGTTTTTCCCCCCTCTTTTTAACACATCCTATTGGAGTTTTGTATATTGCAGATACCACCCTTTTCCATTCAGTGCCACATTTACATGCCTTAAGTCTGTAAACTAGCAATTTAATTTAATTCTCCAGCTTGCCTGTGTCTTGCAAGGCTACCATTTAAGGGTACATGTGATGCATGTAGCAATTTAAATTACAGATTCCTCTGCAAGCCAAATTGTGTAAATTGTCAGTTTGCATTAATACTCAAGAAGCATTTGAAGCTGTCATACGCTACATGCTGAGGGGCCAGAAGAGAGAGTAGTGTAACAAGCAAATCAACCTACTAGAAGAAATTTGCCCTGCGGGAAATTCCCACAGTGCTGGTGGAAGATTAACGCGCGGGAAAATCGCTGCAACAAGAGTGGATACTGACACAGACAATTGGTGTCTAACTCTCAGCCATTACTACTGCAAATTCTGGAAGTACCCCCCTTTGGGGGCTAGCTCATGACTACTTCACTGGAGATATTTAACAGCAGGTTAGACAGACATCTATCAGGGATAATCTAGATGGTGCTTGGTCCTGCCGTGAGGGCAGGGGACAGGAATTGTTGACCTCTCAAGGTCCCTTCCAGTTCTAGTATTCTATGACCCTGGAGTGAATTAAGTGCTCCCAGAAGGAGCATTGGAGACAATGAGCTGCAGATGCACACCGTCCCGCCCTCATCTTCTGCATGCTTCACAAGTGGGGTATCATGCTAAACCTGCTGAACAGATGAGTTAGTAATGGCCATTTTAGGTATAGGGCACTTTCCTGTCTTTCAACCCGATTATCCTTAGGGGCATGCTCTCCACGTCAAAGGGCATGGGCAAGGCAATGTGTGGGAAACTTGTACTAATGCTGCCTCTGCTGCCACCACTCTCTGGAGCCGCAGCAGCTCCGTTCTCTAGCCATAGTCATTAACCTCCCAATCAATGAATAAACTGAAGGTCAGTCAAAAAATAGCCCTTTCATATTTAATTGTAGTGGTGTTTTTTTGTTGCACCTCATTACTCCAGCGCCATCATCTAGCAAGCACCAGGCATACACATTTGCCTTTACCCATGGGCTGCCCTTCTGCAGCTCAGTCATTTGCAAATGCAAGTAGCACTACATGGAGAAAAGGCATTCTTGCTGGTGATGGTGCTGCCAGGATTCTATCAAAAGGCTCCTACACAAAGTGTCCCCCCCAGTCTGTGAGCACTGTTGTCACCCGGGGGGTATGTACCCACAGACACTAGGCCTGGGGAATCTAGTAATTAGCTTCCTTGTGGAAAACCTATTTTCTTAAAACTACGACCAAGGCAGGAAGCAAAATTGCTCTAAGGGCTCCATCTGCTGAGTTGCTGAGCACTCTGGTCCCAGCCCAGTAATGCACTGTAAAGCGTACTAACTTGAAACAGGGGAGTAATCCCACTGAAGTCAATGGGATGGCTCACATGCTTCAGTGCTTTGCTCTATCGGCATCAGAGTGTGCAGCACCTGGCCAGATCGAGACTTCTGGCACCAATTTAGCAAAGCACTTCACCATGTGCTCAAGTGCTTGGCTGAATGGGGCCTTTAACACACACATTTACATGAAGACTTTTCACTGGAAACATGTGTTTTGTTCTTAGATAATTGAACACTCGACCTTGCCTCTTTTCAAGTCAGAGCAGTTCTTCCACCAATATAAATCAGCAGGATTGAGCCCATTAGCAATAGGATATATTGAAAGTATTACACCGGGTTCAACTTCTGTAACTTGAAGTGGGAGTAGCCACCTTTCACAGACTCTAAGGCTGCCAGCTCCCACATTTTCATACGTGATAATTATGCAGTGGTGCTCCCTGGTCCATTTTAAAGGCTAAATTGTTTTTCTTCAGAGTACTGTATTTTTAAGAGTCTGAAGAAGTAAATAATTTGGCAGGGATGATTTGGCATGTCTAGATTAAGGGGTGTTTCCATCAGAGAGATTCACCCAACCACCCCCTTTTGTTGGGTAGTGCAATTTTATTAAAGAGGCTTTTGTAAACCTGTGAACATCCACTCCAACATGCCAGTGGTTTTCTTTTGCATTCCTCTTCAGTTTCACAATGTGTCATGACACAGTGTTCACTCTGCATCTCTGTATCCACTCAGACCAGTCTGGTAAAATATAGCACTTTCCAATCAATGTGACCCTTAGCGAACAGTGTTAGATGTTTTCAGAAGCCGCAAAAATGATAGCCAGCAGTACATGCAAGCAAATAATTACTTCATTTTAGAACTGGCAGAATGGTGCTGGAACTCGTCCATGAATATTTTTTCTTGCTTTCCATGATAGTCAAGGATTAGATTTACAAAATCAACATTCTCTGAGAATTGGGTGCTTTTTCAGAATCTCACCAGTTACTTCTCTGCATTTTTTCTTTTTATAAATCTGGCCCTAAATGATCAAATTGTTTTGGCTGAACCAGGAAGAGTGAATTTGAATGTCATGTGTAGCCAGGGAACAGAAACAATACTAACACCTCATAGCTAAAATAGCAAATATCAGATACTGGATAGAAATACTGTGCGATCCAATCAGAGGTGTGTTTTTTTTTAATGACAGTATGAATAGATGAATGAAATGCCATCTCAGTTTTCTCATGAGTAACATTTAAAATCTAAATGTAACGAGGGTATTAAAGATGAGGGATCAGGCAACCCTTTTTGCATAGTTCTGTAAGGGACCAGGAATTCTACACAACACCAGGGCCTAAGAAATGGCAGAGGCGGGATAACGGAAGAAAGGAAGCAGTCCTGGAGGAATAAATCAGTTTTTGAAGAAAAAGCCACACTACTGTTTCTTTAAGGCCTGGGGCCAGGAGTCTTGAAGTGGAAGGCTGTCCTTTCCTCCAACCAGTTGGAGCATTCCCTAGGAAGGAGAGCAGCATATATGCTGCCTTCCCCCTCCTTACATGAGGTAGGAGCAGAGCTGCTGACCTCTCAGAGCCTAGGGGTGAAAGGACTGATTGGAAAAGGGCCCAGCTGGGAGAAGCTGACAGAGGGCTGCAGCTGGATTGAACTTAACTAGGGCTGTAGGAATTCTGCTCTAAGGAGAGTAAGCCAATGTGAACTACTGCACAGCCTCCAGAAGGAGCATTTCTGAACTTGTGACAGCAAGTCTGCCTGAATTATCACTTGGGCCCCAGAAGAAGGTTTGGACTTCAGAGGCTAAAGAATAGTTTTTGTGCTTTGTAAAAGAATTAATAAGAGCCCATGATGGAGAGTCTTGTTCTCAGCAGTTTGGTCTGAGTCAGTTATTGCAAGAACCATCAGGGGGCTAGGGGCAACCTGTCTGAAGGGCTGCACTGTCCCCAAGGAGGCGTGCATGGGGGCAGCTATCTCCTACACTAGACTTGCTGACTATTTATTTTGGGGGAATATCTTGCTCTTTTCTACACCACAAAATGTATATACTGGATTTTTAAAATATTTCCTTCGTGTAGGCATGAGGCTGAAATGTTGCTTCTTGTTTTTAAAGTTTTGCGTCAATTCTGCCTTTCATTCACTTTTAAAATGAAAAGCTTAACACTATCTCAGATGAGCCACAAGATGGATCCATGCCAGCTAAAGCCATAAGGTCATTTTCTTTTCTGTAACTTACATATGAGGGTGAAATGATCGATTCTCTTCCTTCCTGCTAGACTTCTATTGCAGAAAATGTGAAGTCACTTCACTATCTCCTTACCCTGGCCCAGATGATTCCTTCTGTCTTGTGTGTAGGAGATACTGTACCATGTGGCTTTTTCTTTGTATTGCATTATCCCAACTTTAACATCAATGCTCTCCATTATCTTTTCCAGATTGAATTTAGTTGGATTCTTAAAAGGGAGAGAAATTGATAAGTCTCTTGAAAAGCTCTGCTTTTGTGTGGATCATATCATCTTCTCTTGTGATGAGGATTCGGTCTAATCTTAACTGAAAGATATTGCTTAGGCTTTTCCATTCAGTGTCTTTTATTATTGCAGACATTGTACAGCTTTTATAGAACCATAGCCCTCTACTAATTCACTAAGTATAGTTTCAACCAGTCTGATTTGCTCTTGCATTTCAATGAAATTCAATCCCTAGAGGGATCTTTTTCAGAGTAAATTCTACCAGTATTAAAAGGCTTCCTGGTATAACAAACCCACCACACACAAACCACCATGTCATTCTACTTAACTAATTACATTATAAACCCCACTCATTCTAATTCTACATTTGAAAAGAAGAAAATAAAGCAAAACAACCCTCCCTCCTCCCATCTTTGAATCCTGGATTCTAAAGGTAAATGCCTAATGCCTCACAACAAGGTTAGAGTTTCTTTTTGCTCTCTTGCACATGTTTTGAACCTGTTTTAATTCAAAATCATGTTTCTATTCTGACTTGTCTATTTTTTCCATTCACCCTCTGCTCTGCAAATTGAATCTCAGTTTGTACATTTCCAAACTTTTCCTTGATGGTTTCAGATGAACTGTTTCATAATCTGCATTAATTTCATGAAAAGCAAACCCTCTGGGTTAACCCTTTGGTGCTGATAGTCAGGTATTTCCACACTTTAATCTTTAAATTAATTCAATCCTTCCCTTGAAGAGAAATAATAGCTGTTGTATCTCAGTCTGGTGTACTTTAGTTATGCAATTTTTTAAGAAATGCTAGCTGTAGACTATATTCTCTGTAATTTTGATTTTATGGTAGCTACACAGTGCACACTTGCAATGCCATTGAATACTTTGAAGGGATTCAACAATTAGGAAAATTTTCGTCTGTAAGAAAAAAATATTTGGGAATGAACTAAAGATGACTGAATTCAGTGCAGAAGGTAGTTTTCTGTGGATTTTTGGGTCTGATTCTTAGAATCCCAAGAATTTCAAAGTAAATGTATTTGTATTTCCCTTTCATCAATCTGTTTTTTTAATAAGATCATTTACCATATAAATTTTGCAGTCTAATAATTTACCATATCACCTGGGAAATATTTCAACTATTAATACTTACAAATTCTATGTTTCCTGGTCCTCTCTCTAATTCACTGTGGTTGCTTTGGCTCACAGGAGGATTTAGTTTAAGAATCTATACTTCCTATCCAGGTATTCAATTATTCAAAATATATTTTGTTATCTTACAAAAGAACTCCTTCACATTATTTTCATTGGGCAAGGTCATTCTTAAATCATTGCCTTTTGCTGATTGTCCTCAACCAGTTGCAGATTATCTAAACTAATTTTAAAAGCGAAGAACCTGACTTTTTTTTGGAAACAATTGGACTAATATGTACATACCTTTGAAGCATCTGTGAAACTTTAAAATGGAGTACAACAAAATCAGGAATTGTAAACCAACTTTAACTACAGGTGGGCCTAATGGAAAAGGAAAAAGAATAAAGTGTGTTGTTATGTAATAAAGCTGGTTGCATGACATGGGACTGGTCTTGCAGTAGAGGATTTCTTGTGTAGCAAGATATAGGAGCTATTATTCGGAATCTCATTGCACAATGAAAGAGTTACGCAAAGAGAAACATAAGCAGTTCCAGCCCGTTATAGAGTCTTAAATATTATGAGTATATTCTTGAACTATACCTAGAAATCTGTTTTTTATAAATGAAGATGTTCCAGCATGGGAGGGACCCAATGGCGAGTGAATGGGATTAGACATTTGTTGAGTAAAATCTACTCTGGTTTGTTACATTGCAAATGCAATTTTGCTAATTTTATCTCAGAAAAAATATCTGGGATTTATTGGGAACACAGTCTAAAAAGCTTTAAGTGGATTAGGAGTACTCATGCTAACAAACTGCTATAGGGAACATGCACTCAAGAAAAATGAGAATGGATATAGATGGGGATAATATTGGAATTATAGAACAGCGTGAATTCTGCAGGAGTCTATTACTCTACATAATAAGGCACAAGTGTTTCACAGGTAGGGGTACAATGTGACTATATCCTTAAGTGCCCAAGTCCCACTGAAAGCCAATGATACTTGGGTCCAAATTGCCTGAATTGCTTTTGAAAATGGGGCTTAGGCATCAAAATCTCTTAAGGGCTTTTGAAAATTTGACCCCAAATGGACACATACATAGAATTTGCTGGCCTATGCATATTTTTGGCATACAAGTAGTCCAGTTAGGTTTTGGTATGGGTTGTTTTTTGGAAACATGGGGGGGTTGAGTTTGGGTTTGGTTTTGTTTTTTTTTGGTGATGATGGTATGCTGATCTCAGTCTCATTTAAATTTTTATTTCCAAAGTTATTTTTGGGGATTCCCTTATGTTTGCTCTCTTTTTTTTTTTTTTTTCTTTCCTGTATGTCAGATGGCATTCCTGAGCTCACGGCTGTAATGTTTTGGCAAGTTTCAAGTGAATGAATTCCTGATAATTACGCATTTGATTTTGTATTATTTTGTGTGATACATAGCATCCTTAATTATTAACTTTGCTGTTGCTTCCCTTCATCCCAGTTCTCTTGATAATGTTGTTTTCAAGTTGGAAGTTGCTAATTCCTTTTTGAGATCAGCCATATGTTCTCTTTTTCCTCTCATTATAATTACTTTCCTTTTCTAAAATGCTATGGTATCAAAGGTGCATTTGGGAAGGAGTTTTTGCTTGGGTTTGCTGAGGAAACTTTATATATATATATATATATATACACATATAAAAGTGTGTGTGTGTGTTGTGGAACTTAGTTTGCATTAAGCTTGTTTTTTATTTTTGTTTTTGTCAAAATGCAGTTTTATTTAGGAATATGTCAATTCTGATTAAACATAACAATGTCTAAATGTTTTTTATTCATTTTTGTTTCCACTTTTTTATTATATGAAAATACTAAATATAATATATTATAGACACATTTCATGAATATAATATCCTAGTCAAAACAAAATGAATTGAAAAGGTAATACCGAAATGAAATATTTTGAAGGTCCCAAATTACATTGTTTTTGTTTAGAGGAAATTTCAAATTGGCGGGGTTTTGTTTTGATTTGGAATAAATAATGTTTATGAAATGTCAGAATTTCCAGTGACACAGAAATTCCATCTCCTGAACAGCTCAAGGCTACAATCCTGGGGCATGTCTACACTATGGAGATCAACCCTCTGGAGGTCGCTCTTTTAGCAGGTCTAGTGTAGCCCCCCCCTCAAACTGAATGTTGGGGGCACCCCTGCTGGTGTCCTGTACTCCTCATAATGTGAGGAGTAAGGGAAGCTGATGGGAGCACATGCTCCCGTTGGGCTCCTGCAGTGTCTACGCTGCAGCGGCTCGGCTTAAGGTACCTTGTCGTACCCAAGCGTACCTTGGTGTACAGCCCAAGTAGAGTCACATCTAATCAAGCAAGAGACTCCTGAGGAAAACCAAAAAGGCTGCAGAAAGGAGTGCCAAAAATTCAGTAGTTTTTTTTCCCCTTCATTTTTAGAAATAAGCCACTATCCTAACTTGGAATTTACTAGTGTTTTAACCTGGGTTAGCTGAGGTGTCATCTTTTCAATCAGCATTACATCAGGAAGAAGTTTTCTCCAAAGAGGTGTAAGTCCGCTGATCTCTTCTAAGCATTACAAATCCCATCGCAGTGTGTAGTATCTGCCCTCCTGTCAGGGGTAGTTTCCAGTATAGGTAATTAAATTCTGCCTATATAAATTTGTTTTCATACAACATGGTATTCTTAACTCCCTTTCCTTAAGCATCTGTGTAGCTTTGTTGGCACCTCTGCAGCTTTGTCTTCAGTTTTTGTGTGCTGTTGGTGGCTGAATTTTGGTGGTCAGTGAAGTAAAATAATTTTTTAAATAGGAAAAACAGGCTCAATCAAAACCCTGGCTCTCTCTGAATCGAAATCTTGCTGGGGCATCACCTCTACCTCTAGTTCTGCAAAGCTGTTCTGAGATTTATTCTTGGAATTTTATAAATGAGAGTGTGAGGGGCTCAATCCTGTCCACTTGAACGTGGAATAGGTTGCAACGTTAGAATCTGCTCTGCCCTAGTCACACATCAGAGACTGAATGATTTTGTCTAGGTCACAATTCTCTCCTGTCCCTGCAACTTGAGCAAAAAAAGGGAAAGACAGTTTCCCCTCCTTTTCGTGGAGCAACTTATTCTCCCTAAAAGCTAGGCCAGCTCCTTTTTGTTAATAAATAAGGAGGTGGAGACAGAAGCAGAGTGAAGGCATCCCACATTCTGGTCCTTTTCATATTTGTCCTCCTGCTTGTGTACAGTAGAGAACATTTTGTGTGCAGCCTCTTCAGTTGGATTTGCAATCTGAGCATGGTTTCAAAAATCTGCTGAGGTGGGCAAGGGGTTGTGATGGAAATGCTGTGGTCACTCAGCAGCCCTCCAGTGCTGCATGGCTGCAAACTGAAAAATCCAGTTTTTGCTCATTTTGGTCAGAAGCTGTATGAGTGGATCCTGTGACGGATGCAGGAGCAACTTTGCAGGGATCTTCTAGAGTACTTCAGTGAGAAGTAGGGTTGCCAGATGGTTTCAGAAAAAATACCAAACAACAACTGTGGCCCCTTTAAAAACCATGTGGTGAGGCTTTTTGGCCATAACAGGCTGCTGGAGGCTGGCCACCATCTTGCCTCCCTGGGCTGGGCTGGACAGCTCCCCGGTAAGCACTAGAGTTGCCAGGCTGCCTCCCTAGTGAGCCAGACAGCCTGTGATTTTCGCCTCCTGGCTGGGAAAAAATCAGAAAGTACAGGACATTTTAGGTGTCTGGTATTTTCTGAATTTTTTTACCAGACAGGAGGTGAAAGTAACAGACTGTCCAGTTCAATACCGGACACCTGGCAACCCTAGTGAGAGGTAGAAATCAGGGTTTCAGTGAGAGTGAATAAAAAAGGACAGAATGGTTGAAAGCCCAAATAGAATTGTTAATTAATGGAGCTGTTCAATACCAGAGTACACTAGACCCCTAAGGGTACGTCTACACTGCAGTTAGCAGGTGCAACTCCCAGAGTAGTAGAGAGATTTGCATTGAGTCAGCTTGAGCTAGCAATGTGGATATAGCTGAAGAGGTGATGGCTTGAGGTACCCTCTTGAATTTAGACCCATGAAATGATGCATAGCAAAGGGATGTGTGTGTGTGTGTGGGGGGGGGAGGGGGGGGAGGGCGCGAGATTTTCTATACATCTGGCTACTCTGCAACTCCTGTGTAGCCGTGTTGCTGATGCTGCTGGTTCTTCCGGAAAAAAAGAGTCAGCTGTTTCAAGGCCCTATCTGGCCAGGGGAAGAAATGAAATGGGGGAAGGGGCTTCTGGGAGTTGTAGTCCTCTACTTATAGCAGGTTCATCAGGCAATGAAATGCTCAATCAAACAACTGTATGGGAAATGGATTCTCACAAATGTCCTAGGTCACTCCCCATCCTTTCAGACTCAGAAGTTAAACATGTTGTCATGGTACTGTGAGGATTACTGCTTTGCACAGAACTAAAATATTTGCTTCTAAATTCACCTTACAGCTGTTAAAAAATATGGACACATTGTCAACCGTATGGCATTTGTTCCCAGAGCCTATAAAACCTGTAAAAATAGCATTGCCAAAGCAAAGCATCAGGCTAATCATTTGTACAGCCTACTAGGTACTTCTTTCTGAGGCATGATATTTAGCATAGTACAAACATTTTGTTGGTAGTTGTCTGAACCGTTAATTTTATATCCACTGCACACTGTATGATGATTAAATCCAGATTGGCTAGTCCTGCTCTTATTATATACGATGCATACACAGACGTAATTTTAAACAAAGCAAATACTGATTACATTTAATGAGTTAGAAAACATTAGTTGAATTAAATGATGGTGCATGAAAGATCGGGGTTTTTTGGGTTTTTTTTAACCAAAAGATACTTGCTTGAGTCTTTCAAGTTACAGTGAGTAGAAAATATTTCTAGCATAAGTGACTCTCTCTTTATTGAATAGCTTTGTATAAAGAGGATGCATGCATATAGAGGGAAAATATAGCCCTATGAAAATAAAATATATAGCCCATAATATATATGCTGGGTTTTTTTCCATAGGAGAATGGTTTCAATGTTGTTTAGGGGATTTAGATACAGGTACTCCATTAAAGATTGATAGTAGCTATGTCTAAATTCCCTAGACTATTTTAAATCTCAAACTATTGTGACAAAGCTCCTATGAAAGCTCAGTGGGTCTGCACTTCCTGGAAGATTTTGCTTGCCTCAGAGGCTCACAGCAGATCATGGTTTTAGGCACTAGGGCTTTTAGTTTGCTGTTTGATGAGCTCTTTTCATCATTGGTCAGCATACAGTAAAATGGAGAATAAACTCCACAGTCCTTCTCCCCAAGTGGAAATGGGGAGGTGGGTGTTGGGGGGAACCCAGGCCCACCCTCTATTGCAGGTTCCAGCCCAGGGCCCTGTGATAATAGCTGCCTGAGTGAATCCCTGACACCTGCTAAAAGACAGCTCCAAGACCTCTGGACTACATCCCCACACCTTCCCCAGCACCTTCCTTCTCTCCAGTTTGTCCTCCTAGTGTTCAGTTGTTCTCACTTTTCCTCCTTCTCCCAGCAGCACTTTCCTTTGTCCTCTCAGCTACACACACACCCAACTGTAGGCAAAGCTTCTTTTATAACCAGCTAGAAATGGTTTTCTTAATTGCTCCCAGGTGTCCTAATTAGCCTAGGCTGGCTGACTCTGCAGGCCTGGTCAATTAGCCCAAGATGTTCCACTGCCCTTCTAAACCAGCCCCTTCCTGTTCATTTGGGAACAGAGATCTCCTCAATCTGAGGTTTATAGAGCTCCCCTCCACTGCTTTTTTATAGCCTTCTGTTCTGACCCTGTCACAGTATGTATTTACCAAGAGAGAAAAATAACAAGTTACATTTATAGATTCAAAGGTATAAGTAATCAAAGTGGGAAAAGAACAGCTTGGTCATCAGAGAAAACAGCCACATTTTGGTTTCAGGCCAGCTAGTAGGACTGATTCAAATTCTTTTAATGAAATAATTTTCCTGAAAAATGCTGATTTGGACATCATGACATTTTTCTATGGGAACATGTAGGTTTCTTTGATATTTCTGATGCAAAATTATCAAAATCATTCATTTCAATAAAGTTCAAAGTGTTTTTGTTCTAATATGTTCAAAATGTTTAGTTTCCACTTTATTGTTTTAACTTTTAGACTATGGCTATATCTACACTACCAAGTTATTTTGAAATAACTCCCGAAATAACTATTTCAAAATAAGCTTATTCCTCTTCAGAAGCAGGAGTTATTATTTTGAAATAACAAGCCCCTTATTTCAAAACAACAGGCTTGGAAGTGTGAACGCTCCACTTGTTATTTTGAAATAAGGGGAGTTATTTCAAAATAACTCCCCAGTGTAGACGTGCCCTGTTATACTACAGAATATAATATAATCTATCAAAAATCTTGATTTTATAATATAAAATAGAATTTTAAATTAAGTCAACATTAAATATTTTCATTTTTCCAAACTTAAATTTGCAGTTCCCATTTTCTGGGATTTAATGCTTCTTTCTGATTCAGAATGGGGGGGAACCCCCCCCCCTGCAATTTTGGAAACTTTGGGTTTCAACCTGTAATCTGTAGTGGCCAAGTATTTATGTAAAAGTATAACAACTGATTACTTTCTTGGCAGTCTCAGCAAAAATCCAAAGATTAGAATGAGAAATAGTAATATTAATGTAACAACAGTACCAAAATGATGGGGGAGGAGGGAGTAACACATAAATCATCCACTAGAGTTAATTTAGTACCATGAAATAAATGGATCTCTCTCCTTATTACTTAAAAAGAACTCAGGCTATTAAAGAGTTCAAATGTGCGTAGACTGTTCAATGTGCAGAAACAAGTTGTTCCTATACATAATTTCTTAGAAAACCTATCTTTGGATGCTGCAAACAGAACTTCATTCTCCAGGGCTATATATCTTGTGTGGCTATTTAGGACCTTACACAACAACCACTTATGCACACTTAGTAGGACTACTCATCAAAGTAATACATGTGTGTAAGTGTTTCAGCTGCTAGGACTTACATGTTATCATCTGATACCCTCTTTTTTTACTCTTTGCCCCGAGGAGATACAGTCTACACAAGATGCAAGGCAGCAGAGAATTGGATCCATATTATCCTCTAAGTGGTTTGGTGGTTTTTGGTTGTTAGTCTGGAAAGTGTTAACACTACAAAGGTCAGTGTTAGAACGGGTCAAAATGATTTTATTTTGCTCTTGGAATGTAGCATTTTAATGGAAATTCAAAAACTGAACAATTTCAGGTGAAAGCCAAAAAATTGCAACTGAAAACTTAAAAATTATATTTGAGAATGCTGGTGCAATGCCTCATAGGAGTTGTAGTTTGAGTGCCTCATACTCCCATTTTCCTCTGTTTGGGCTCAGTGTCTTTCCATGCTTAGCTGGCTAGTTCTTGTTCACATTCTCAGCGTGTAACTGATTAATACCTATGGGCTTTGGAAGGAATTTTCCTCCAAGTCAGCTTGGCAATGACCATACGGGGAGGAGCGTTAATTTTCCTCTGTGGTGTGTGGGTGTGGATCATGTGCTGACATTATCTGCGTATATTATTTCCCTGCCATTGAAGGGGCTTCAGGTACTGGTGAATCTCAGTCCTTCCAAATCTCTGCCATAATGCTTTCCATCTGGGGACTCCCATGACTTCTGAGGGCTCTAAAAGTTTGGTCTAATTCCAATTGTTGGGTTTAGTGTGCAGGTGGTGGTAGTGGCCTGTGAAATGTACGAAGTCACACAAGACTATCTGGTCTGTGTTTACATGATTTCATGTCCCATAAGGCACCATGGTTTTCCCTGTTGAAGAGGGGATCAAGTACATCATGGGAGCCCCCATATGTGTGCATTGTTGGAGATGTAGTCCAGCCTGGAAATTCAGAGCAGAGAAGGTATTTGGGTGTTCCATGTCACTATTCTCTGCTCTCATGAGGCACTGTGGTGGCATTTCAGAATCTAAATATTGTGGTTTTCAGGCCTTCATTTTATTGTGAAAAATAAAATCACAGACTTCTCTCAAAGTTTTGTAAAAAAATCTTCCATTTTCCCTTGGGAAAACATTGTTGATGAAAAGTTTTTGATTAGTGCTAGTCAACATATGTTTTGTTTCCTTTAAAAAGGACCCCAACCGACTATGCTCTGGGAGAGCAGGCTCTGAACTCAGTGGAAGTCATTAGAACTGCAATGTGAAATATGACAATTTGTTGATGATACACCATATTCTTCAAGATGATCAAATGTTAGAAATGTGGGAACATCTTTGCAGTGAAAAGAAAAATGTCAAGTATTTAAATAAGAATTAAAACAATAAGAAAACACATGTCCTTAAAAAGCAAGGCAAACATTTTATCCCATGGAAGCACAATTAGATTAATATTGTTATTGCTACCAGAGGGAGTACATGTTGTTTCCTGCACAAAATAAAATATAAGACTCTATATGTGATAGAGCTTAAACAAAGTGCGTTTCCCTAGACTGTGACTTAGCAAAAGACTTCAACTTGTGTTTGAACTAAATAGTGCTACTGGCATCTCAATGATCATACAACTAAATAGGGTCCAATTCTAGAAGTTACTTAAGGATGTGAGTACTCTTATTGACTTTAGTAGTACTGCTCACATTTCAATAAGAGCCCAAGTTAATATCAAGAACTACAGTACAAGATATATTTAAAAATCAGACTTGCTGTATTATTGCTAAAACAGATATTTTTAACTGAATATCAACATACTTTTCTCCATAAATAGGTAATCTCTTTTAAAAAATATGTTAATGTAATGTTAAGTGGGTTAGATCTCTGGGTAGGGTAAATAAAAATAAGTCTCCAAGAAGATGAAGTACAAAGCTTCAGTTTTTGATGTTGTCAGTCTGGGTATGTATTGTGTAATAGCAATTGTGCTGTTTTTGAGAATCTCAAGTCCCAGCAGTGATTCAGAGCTGGAATAATTGAAAGTAAGTCAGACTAAAGGCAAACTAAAACACTTTCTGTTCTACCTGTCAGTAGTGGTTGCTGGTACTCACTGCTGCTCAGTGGTATGTTGACTTTTGGAATAAATACTCTTTAGAAAAAAGCAGCTATGTCCATCAATGGTGCAAAGAGAAATATAACAGAGGAGGTTAATTTTAATTAGTTTTCTCTTCCTTCAAAATTTAGAAATGGTTTTATTTTGGTTTCCTACTGGAGATATTACATTATTCATTCAGACTCTGTGTAGGCTTTAACATTAGAAATGCTATCAATTAAATGCTATTTTAAAGACCACTCTCCTCCTTCATGTACATAACCAGAACTAAATCAAGGTCTGGTATTTTTCCTTGCAACAATCTGTAATGCATTAGCTCAGGTGCCTAGTATAGACAGCTGGAAATTTCCATATGGAATGCTTTTTTTCAGTGGAGAATGCCTGATTCATCAACCTAAAAGCATTTTGCAGAGATGGTTCAATTTTACTGAAGCTGCTGTGGAACACAGACACAGTTCCAATAGAAATGTGCCTGACTTCTTACTAGCTTACCTGCTCAGTTACTTAATGTGTAGACAAACCCTTCAGTTGTGAGATCTTCAGGCAGCAATTGTCTTTCTTTCTGTTTTTGGACAGCACTTAGCACAATGGAGTCATGACTCTTGATCCATAATTGGGTGCTACTACAATACACATAATAAATTCAAGAAAACAAAAAAACTCTCGGATCAAATCATGGCAGGTAAATTAAAGGAACAATGGATAGTGTTTTAAAAATGCAAATACATTTACTTATCCTTCTAAGTGTATCCAGTAGATGTGAATATTGATGTAGGAGGCTGTCAGCCGACGGTCAGGGCAGTGTGTGTGTGTGTGTGTTTCCGAGAAAAGGTTTAACGTCCGTGTCTTTACTGCTAGGACCGGGGTCCCGTCGCAGAGGGTAGCCAGCAGGCCAACAGACGCCCCTGTTTATAGGAAGAGCTTATTACACCTCAGATTTTAGCTGCTAGGATGCAAAAATCCCTTCGCAGCGGGCAGCCTAGGACAGACTGAGAGGTGCCCCAACGGACCTGTCACCTGGGAGTGACACAGATCCAAACGCCCAAGCTCTTCCTATACCTGTCCCTTATGACTGGCTGAAGTTCTTTTAAATTGTGCTTGGTTCTGTTACAGCAACTGAAGGAGTCAGGTTAAAACTTAAACAGTTACAGGTTTATCAAACAAGCTTATAAATCATATGGTTACAATGGCTATTGCTCTATTTCTTAACTGCTAGCAAATATAGATTTTAAAAATGGTTACAAAGAAAATAAAGATAGAAAATAGAAATAATGGTACCAAGTGACAGCTTAATCTTTAAAGAGCTCTAAATTTATGTGTACACTTAAGACAAAGGACCACATTCAGGTACAATTTTTACCCCCTTCTGTGCCTCTCGATTCCAGTGGGTCAAGCCAGGGCCGGTCCCTCAATTCCTAGGAAAGACGAATACGAGGTGGGCGTCGCCATGGAACCTCGGGAGGTCAAACACCTAACCTGACCAGCAGATAGATGGTAGATTGACACTCAGAGTAAATGTGCTGCTGGACCCATCTTTATACCCATAGGGGCCCGTATCCTCTTTCTTATCTAAGATGCCAGATTGTGTTGGTTCGTCTTTGTGACGCCAGTTCTTACAAGCAAGTTTCAACTTAATTTACACTTGCAAGAGAGATAACTAAATTGTGAGTACTAGACATTTTTTACTGGGCGAGAGATTCCTCCCCCCGCGGACGGATGTGTGTTCGTATCAATATGGGTTCAGTCAAGGACACTCCTCTGCAGCCTCTTGGTCAGCAACTGGCGTATCTCTGTTTACAGCCATTCAGGGCCACAGCAGCCTGCCATATCCAGGCAAGCAAAGATGGATGTTACAGGGGGGTTCCTGTCTGGCTACAGAGGCAGGAAAATATTGCACTGGTATAAAGTACACATGGCTGCTAGTAATGGGGAGTTTACACTTGTTTGTCATCATCTTGAATAACTATGAATTTTATTTTTAATAGAAGGCTGAATAAAGTGGTTGGCCAAACAGAAAATGCTTATTTTATCAATAATCATTCAGAGTGAAGCCAGGAAATGGTGCTGAGAGCAGAACTTCTCTCTTGTCCAAATGTAAAGCAGAATAAAGAATTTCAGTGTCATGTTCATTTTTGAATTGCATTTGAGATGTCAGCTCCTTCAAAGCCTTAGCACATGACATAGTAGAAATATGATCATTCTAATCACATGATAAATGAACATTATAATGAGCAAGAAGAAAAGCCAACAAGTTTTATGCCATTCATTATTGTATTAACGTATAGCATGACAACTAGGTTGGATGCTTTGTGTGTGCAAACACCCATCAGAGAATAGGGTCTCTGTCTTTTGGGTATTGCAATCTAAATACAAGCTTAGTATATACATTATCTGCCAGTTGAATTCTGAGTTCTCGTGAATATCTTGTCTCAGAAGAATAATTGTAACTTGTTGGGGTTTGTGGATATAATTGTTTTAGTAATCAGATTTCCCTCTGTCAAGGTTAAGAAGCACAAGCAGTGACACTGCCATGTTAATGCTTTTAACAGACTATAAGCTATTTGGACATGATTGTTTTACCATGGCAACACATTGCCATTGAACTGTGATATTGACTGTTTTCAGTAACATACTGCTAGCCAATGTCCTTATAACCATATTGCTCTTCTTGTGACATGGGAGATGAAAGGGAGTGGCAGAAGTTACAGTGAAGGTGTTAAGTAAGATCTGCTGTGCAAGTGAAGAGGTGCAGGTCAATTTCTTGGCAGAGTGTCAGTGGTGTGAGGCTGATTTATCTCAGCGGAGTGTCTGCTCCATTGTGTTTTCAGTAGTCAGAAGCTTGCTTTTGAGGGACAAATTTCAAGCAAAGCATCCCTAAATTACTGAGAAGTAACAGATTGGTAACACAGCAGCCAATATGGTTTGAAACCAGTGGCACATCCTGCAATGTTCTTGAAGATGTGCCCAGCCAGACAGTGCGTGATCTAAGATAATGCTGTTGCAAAGCAATGTTGCTGGTATGGAAGGAGAAAACTGCAGACTCCCTTTGGCAAAAGAGGGTACAATGAACTGCATGATACTGTCAGTTCGAACTATAGCATAGCTGTGGAAACGCTACTGTTTCTGAGCATGGAGGTTTTGTTTAATGATTTCATCAATGTTGATTCACAGGGTGTAGAACCTTACTGAGTTGTCTTTGACGTGAGCCCCCAAACCCAATTAAATCACTAATGTAACTGTTGTTTTTTTTCATTCCATTAGTTAGGGACCAAATACAGAACCCTGGATGCTTTCATCCTTTGGTAATCTCTAAACTCTGATAAAATCTTTGCTGTCGGTCCCTGTGTCAACCAAAAATGCAGATCTAGCAACTACTGGACCTTGAGAAACCTGGATTCAAATCTTATTTGCAGCTGTAATCTCTCCATCTTTTTTTTATGCTCAGAAACCACAAATCATTCACTTAGTGCAGTTTGGATCCAGGTTCCCTCAATGAACCCTTTGGTGACCTTAAGATCAGCTTTAAAACTATAGCAAAATCCCCAACATGGACAACACATCAGGTGTTGGCTTTCATTATGGATGGTTAGCACAGCTCTGATCATAACTGTTAATTGTTTTCAGGAAGTCGAACACAAAGGAGAAGCCAAAGAACACTTTCTGGACTCGTGGTAATTCTGTCCCAAACTTTCAAAACTAGATGTCTAATGTAAAGCTCCTAAATCTATGTTTAGGCACTTAATTTTCAATGATCTGAGTTCTAGGGGTGCCCGGATACCATTGAACTCAATGAGAATGGCAGGTGGTCTGTACCTCTGAGATTTAGGAGCTAACTTTAGGTTTCAGGTTTGGAAAGGTTGGCTTTTATTTTTTTCAAAGAAAAAGCTCCATAATATGATGCTTATAATGTTGTATGTGAGCATTTTCAAACTACATGAAGGGAATTTGCTACATATAATACTTAGATGTTTCCCCTCATTTATGGTTTTTTACCTATATTCAGCAAGAGTCCAATTTTTGTGGGTAACATTAGGCACCTGACATGTATATTAGCCA
Organism: Rafetus swinhoei; assembly: GCA_019425775.1. NCBI lineage: Eukaryota > Metazoa > Chordata > Testudines > Trionychidae > Rafetus > Rafetus swinhoei. The sequence continues at coordinate 197,398,747 of CM033437.1, read as the reverse complement.
TGTGGATGCTGATTTAGGAGCCAAAAATGGATATTTAGATGACAAATTACAGATTGCAGTGACTTAAGTATCTGTTTTGACAACTGGGCTTATTTTGGCCCTGGTTGATATGCTAAGTGACTGAGGGCACGTCTAGACTGCAGGCTTCTTTTGGAAGACGCTTTTCCAGAAGAGATCTTCCGAAAAAACTTCTTCTGAAAGAGTGTGTCCACACTGCCAAAACGCATCGAAAAAGCGATCTGCTTTTTTGAAAGATAGCATCCACACACTATCTCACATTTAAGCTGTGATTACTATGGACTGAGTGGCCACCAGAGCACCTGTGTTTTTTCCCTCTTCCTCTTCTTCCAAAAAAACCTCCCTCTTCCGCGTCCACACATGCCTTTTTCCGAAAGAGCTCTTTCGGATAAGACGTTGTTCCTCATAGAATGAGGTTTACCAATGTTGGAAAAACCCCTCCGTTCTTTTGATTTTCTTTCGAAAGAACACAATAGCAGTGTGGATGTAAGTGAAGATTTTTCAGAAAAACCGCCATTTTTCTGAAAAAAAGTTTGCAGTCTAGATGCACCCTGAGAGACTGATTGGAGTTTTGCCATGGGTTTTCGTGGGACTAGGAGCAGAGACTGAAACCTATGTGTTCATTTTGCAATATAAAGGTCATTTGCGGATTTTCATTTCTGACAGTTCTGGCAATGTGCAGGCTCTTGGAAGAATGTTGTAATTCATTAATGTTTTGGTATGAATTTAAAATCCCCGAAATACATAGAGAGATGGCTCATTGGGAGTATCACTTTCCAAGTTTGTGTGTGTATATTTATTCTCCTTTGTCCCTTTCTCAAAAGGAGTTCACCACAGGGACAACTCCACAACATATGTACAGTATTAAGTCCCCATTCTCATCCCTTCAGTTGCTGCACTCATCGCTCTTAATTAGGACTGCTTTCTTCATTTCAGTCTGGGTCCAGCATGTAATATTTTGTTGCATAACCCTTTGGGAGTAATTATTAAAGTTCCTGCAGGTTCAACTTCCAAGTTTGTTTATATCATACAGCATTAAATTTTTCAATTTGCATTTAGTGAAAGAAAGGAAAAATTTATAAATGATAGAGGCTGTGGTTTGGGGAGCTGGCCAACATTTTCAATAAATATTCGTAAAGTTGGTAGTGTTGCGAAAGGAATTCCAGGTTTTGTTTTATTTCACATTTCCTATGGTATTTTCTTTTTTAAAAAAAAGCTTAAACAGAAAAAAGAATAATAGATTTTACAAAGTAAGCATTAACATTGACACAGACGTGGTGTCTCTGACTGTAGCCAGTATGCAAAACTGTGACATTAAGGGCATTATCTATGGAAAGGTGGAATATTAAAGAAGTACTTTATACTGGTAATACCTTGTGTTCATACAGAGCCTCAGCTCACAGTGCTGTAATTACTACATTTTATAAATGACTTGGAAAATCTCAAGCTAGGAAGATAACTAGGGGAAATCGGAGACTATATTTTTCTTGGAGGGCTTTAGAAACAAGGTAAAAATTTCAAAAGCTTCTAATGGCCATATTTTGGAAGATATTTGGGCACCTAAACTACAGATGTGCAGACCTGCTGAGAGCAATTCTGGGTCCCAGGGCAAGGAGGATCAATAAATCTGCATTAACCCCAGTGTGCTAAATCACCTGGGCCCCTGGGCAATTGCTCCCTTCCTTTCCCCTCTGTTGGCAGGCAGGCCTGTAATGGGTGGTATATCCCACATGGGCAATGGACAGGGTTAATGGGACCCAGTGGCCCAATTATATCATTCTGTCGAGACAAGATGAGATAATGAAGGATATTAGACTCAGCTGGGGAAAACCCGATTGCAAGGTTCCTACAGAAAAGGACGGCAAAGCAATAGGGAAAGGAGATCCAGGAGAGAGAGAGAGTTAAAAGTTTCCTGCCTCTGGAAAAGCAGCCATAAAGGGGCCTTCATAATCTGGGAATATCCCTGAAGGGAGATATCAGCTGAGGAGAAGAAAACGCCTGGGCCTGGGAGAAAAGTCTCCGGGGAATTATCCCCGAGAGTGAGTGGCTTGAGAGGTGTCAGACCACCAATGGGAAAACCCTTAGAGCAGGGATTCCCAAACTTTTTGACACAGGGACCAGTAAATCCATTCACGAGCTTCTGGAGGACCAGTAACATATATTTGCATATTCATTAAGCAAATGATGAATATTCAAATAAGTTGTTTCTGGTCCTCCCAAAGCCCCCAGTGCCAGCGTTAGCAAAGCTTTTGATACAGTCACCCACGATATTCTTGCCAGCAAGTTAAGGGAATATGGATTGGATAAATGGACTGTAAGATGGATAGAAAGCTGGCTAGATCAGGGTTTCCCAAACTTTTTACTTTAGTTGGAACCCGTTTTTTTTCAGTACTGTTTTTTGCAGCCCAAAAATATAAACGCATATAAAAAAAGAATGAAAAATTAATACATTTTCAGTGTTTCACCCGGCTGCATCCTCTACCCAGCCTGGGTCAGGGCTTGGGGGACCCAGCACCGCATGGGCACTCCAGGAGGCGGGAGCAGGAGCAGATTGGGGGTAGGGTATCTGGCTAGGAGGGAGGGTGCAAGGAAGGGTGGGGTTGCCAGGTGTCCGGTTTTGTACCAGACAGTCCAGTATTTGAGGGTTTTGTCCAGGAAACAAATTGAGAAATTACCAGACATATAAAATGTCCGGTATTTTCTAATTAGGTAAGTTTTATTATAATTAGGTGTATCAGTCCTTAGCTGGGAACTGCTTGGCTGGTAGATGTGCTCACGCTGCCTGAGTGTGTCTACCTGCCAGGCAGTTCACAACTATTCGAGGGAGGGTATGTGGAGGGGGCAAAATGGAATCCCCGGCCAGACTCACTCGTCTTCCAGGATCTGTAGGGTCTGCATGTGCCCGGGTCAGACCCGCTCCTCCTCCTGATCTCCCCAGGCCAGCCCTGCTGCCCCCATCCAGCCCTGCTTCCGGCGGCCGGTTCCCGCCTCCCCCGGTCAGCCCCGCTCCCCCGCTGCCCCCATCCAGCCCTGCTTCCGGCAGCTGTTTCTCCCATCCTCCTCCTCCTGATCTCCCCCGCCCAGAACATAAGAACGGCCGTACTGGGTCAGACCAAAGGTCCATCTAGCCCAGTATCCTGTCTGCCAACAGTGGCCAGCACCAGGTGCCCCAGAGAGGGTGGACCGAAGACAATGATCAAGCGATTTGTCTCCTGCCATCCTTCTCCAGCCTCTGACAAACAGAGGCCAAGGACACCATTTTATCCCCTGGCTAATAGCCTTTTATGGACCTAACCTCCATGAAATTATCTAGCTTCTCTTTAAACTCTATTATAGTCCTAGCCTTCACAGTCTCCTCTGGCAAGGAGTTCCACAGGCTGACTACACGCTGTGTGAAGAAGAACTTTCTTTTATTAGTTTTAAACCTGCTACCCATTAATTTCATTTGGTGTCCTCTAGTTCTTCTATTTAGGAACTAATAAATAACTTTTCTTTATCGGCCCTCTCCACACCACTCATGATTTTATACACCTCTATCATATCCCCTCAGTCTCCTCTTTTCTAAACTGAAAAGTCCCAATCGCTTTAACCTCTCCTCATATGGGACCCGTTCCAAACCCCTAATCATTTTAGTTGCCCTTTTCTGAACCCTTTCCAAGGCCAAAATATCTTTTTGAGGTGAGAGACCACATCTGTACACAGTATTCAAGATGTGGGCGTACCATAGTTTTATACAGGGGCAGTAAGATATTCTGGGTCTTATTTTCTATCCCTTTCTTAATAATTCCTAGCATCCTATTTGCCTTTTTGACCGCGCTGCACACTGTGTGGAAGTTTTCAGAGAACTGTCACGATAACTCCAAGATCTCTTTCCTGATTTGTCATAGCCAAATTAGCCCCCATCATACTGTACGTATAGTTGGGGTTATTTTTCCCGATGTGCATTACTTTACACTTATCCACATTAAACTTCATTTGCCATTTTGTTGCCCAATCACTCAGTTTGGTGAGATCTTCTTGGAGTCCCTCACAGTCTGCTTCTGTCTTGACTATCCTAAACAGTTTGGTATCATCCGCAAACTTTACCACCTCACTGCTTACCCCTTTCTCCAGATCATTTATGAATAAGTTGAACAGGATTGGTCCTAGGACTGACCCTTGGGGACACCACTAGTTACCCCTCTCCATTCTGAAAATTTACCATTTATTCCTACCCTTTGTTTCCTGTCTTTTAACCAGTTCTCAATCCAAGAAAGGACCTTCCCTCTTATCCCATGGCCATGTAATTTACACAAGAGCCTTTGGTGAGGACCTTGTCAAAGGCTTTCTGAAAATCTAAGTATACTATATCTACTGGATCCCCCTTGTCCGCATGTTTGTTAACCCCTTCAAAGAACTCTAATAGATTAGTAAGACAGGATTTCCCTTTACAGAAACCATGTTGACTTTTGTCCAACAAATTATATTCTTCTACATGCTTCACAATTTTATTCTTTACTATTGTTTTGACTAATTTGCCCGGTACTGAAGTTAGACTTACCGGTCTGTAATTGCCCGGATCGCCTCTGGAGCTCTTTTTAAATATTGGTGTCATGTTGGCTACCTTCCAGTCATTAGGTACGGAAGCCGATTTAAGGGATAGGTTACAAACCACAGATAATAGTTCAGCAATTTCCCATTTGAGTTCTTTTAGAACCCTTGGATGAATGCCATCCGGTCCTGGAGATTTGTTAACATTAAGTTTTTCTATTTGTTCCAAAACCTCCTCTAATGACACTTCAATCCAGGACAGTTCCTCAGATTCATCACCCACAAAGGATGTGCAGATTTGGGAATCTCCCCAACGTCCTCAGCCGTGAAGACTGAAGCAAAGAAATCATTTAGTTTCTCTGCAATGGCTTTATTGTCCTTGATTGCGCCTTTTATAGCTCGATCGTCTAGGGGACCCACAGGTTTTTTAGCAGGCTTCCTGCTTCTAATGTACTTAAAAACATTTTGTTATTTCTTTTTGAGTTTTGGCTAGCTGTTCCTCAAAATCTTTTTGCTTTTCTTATTACATTTTTACACTTGATTTGACAGTGTTTATGTTCCTTTCTATTTATCTCACTAGGATTGGACTTCCACTTCTTAAAGATGCCTTTTGTCCCTCACTGCTTCTTTTACATGGTGGTTAAGCCACGGTGACTCTTTTAGGTCTCTTGCTATGTTTTTAATTTGGGGTATACATTTAAGTTGGGCCTCTATTATGGTGTCTTTAAAAGTTTCCATGCAGCTTGCAGGGATTTGGCTCTAGTCACTGTGCCTTTTAATTTCTGTTTAACTAACCTCCTCATTTTGTGTAATTCCCTTTTTGAAATTAAATGCCAGGGTGCTGGACTGCTGAGGTGTTCTTCCCACCACAGGAATGTTGAATGTTATTATATTATGGTCACTATTCCCAAGCGGTCCTGTAGCGGTTATTTCCTGGACCTGATCCTGCGCTCCACTCAGGACTAAATCGAGAATTGCCTCTCCTTGTGGGTTCCTGCACCAGCTGCTCCAAGAAGCAGTCATTTAAGCCATTGAGAAATTTTATCTCCGCTTCTCTTCCTGAGGTGACATGTATCCAGTCAATATGGGGGTAATTAAAATCCCCCATTATTATAGAGTTCTTTATTTTGGTAGCCTCTCTAATCTCCTCAGCATTTCAATGTCAGTATCGCTGTCCTGGTCAGGTGGTGATAATATATCCCTACTGCTAATTTCTTATTTTGGAGCATGGAATTACTATCCATAGCGATTCTATTGAACATGTTGATTCACTTAATATTTTTATTTCATTTGATTCTACATTATCTTTCACATACAGTGCCACTCCGCCACCCACCCGGCCTGCTCTATCCTTTTGATATATTTTATATCCCGGTATGATTGTGTCCCACAGATTTTCCTCATTCCACCAGGTTTCAGTGATGCCTATTATGTCAATCTCCTCATTTAATACTAGGTACTCTAGTTCACCCATCTTATTAGTCAGACTCCTAGCATTTGTGTAGAAGCACTTTAAAAATTTGCCACTGCTTATTTGTCTGCCCTTCCCTGATGCATTGGATTCCTTTGTATGCAGTTGTTTGTCTGCTCTGGCCCATGGTTTGCCCTCTCTCCTCCTCTCTTTCTGACTACAGCTTAGAGAATCTCTATCAATGGATTCTCCTCTAAGAGAAGTCTCCTCCCATTTACGTGCATCTCCGCACCAATCGGCTTTCCCCATCTCTTAGTTTAAAAACTGCTCTACGGCCTTTTAATGTTTAGTGCCAGCAGTCTGGTTCCACCTGGTTTAGGTGGAGCCCATCCTTCCTGTATAGGCTCCTCTCCCAAAAGTGTCCCCAGTTCCTAATAAATCCAAACCCTCTTCCCTACACCATCATCTCATCCACGCATTGAGACTCTGAAGCTCTGCCTGCCTACCTGGCCCTGCGTGGAACTGGAAGCATTTCCGAGAATGCCACCATAGAGGTCCTGGATTTCAGTCTCTTTCCTAGCAGCCTAAATTTGGCCTCCAGGACATCTCTCCTACCCTTCCCTACGTCATTGGTACCTACATGTACCACGACCACCGGCTCCTCCCCAGCACTACACATAAGTCTATCTAGATGCCTCGAGAGATCCGCAACCTTCGCACCAGGCAGGCAAGTGACCATACGGTTCTCCCAGTCATCACAAACCCAACTATCTATGTTTCTAACGATCGAATCACCCACTACTAACACCTGCCTCTTCCTAGCTGGCATTCCTCCTCAGAGGTATCCTCAGTGCGAGAGGATACCGCAACATCCTCTGGGAGGAGGGTCCCAACCACGGATGGTTTCCTCTGCTCCCATTGAATGCTCTGTTCCCTTGAGACTTTCATCCTCCTTAAGAGCACTGGGGCTCTCAGACTGGAGGTGGGACAGTACTACAGTGTCCCGGAAAGTCTCATCAACATATCTCTCTACCTCCCTTAGCTCCTCCAGTTCAGCCACCCTGGCCTCCAAAGCCCGAACTCAGTCTCTGAGGGTCAGGAGCTCCTTGCAACGGGTGCACACATATGCCACCCGCCCACAGGGCAGGTAATCATACATGTTACACTCGACGCAATAAACAGGATAGCCCCCACTCTGCTGCTGGGCTTCTGTCTCCATTTTTCTAATGAATAAGTTTAAGTATAAACTGGGATTCTTTTTAAACCTCTGGAATATAGATTATTATAAGAGTTATGTTTTAAAGAAGGTTAGAAGTCACTAGTGCCCTCTAAACTCCCTCTCCAAACTCCCTGTTAGCTGTTCCTGTTCGCAAGCTCCCTGGTCGCTGAGTCACAGGCTTATATAGCTCTGGTAGCCCCTCCCCCTGACTGAGGCTCAGCCAATTAACAGAGGCTTCTAGATTTCAAACCTTTTAGAAGCTCCTTCAAACAAACAAACAAACCAACCAAACAGACAAACACAAGCTCAGCACACAGCAAATAACTCCCCCCACACACAAACACACACTCCAGACAGCCACTTACCACAAGGGTCCCATTTTTACTCCCCTTTTACCTGGAGAACTCCCTCTCCAAACTCCCTGTTAGCTGTTCCTGTTCGCAAGCTCCAGCCCCCTTCCCCTCCCCCCCGCCCAGCCCTGGTTCTGCCACCTGCCCTCCCCAATCTCTGCGGGACAGCCCCGCTAGCCCTAGCCCTGCTTCCGCCGCCCGCCCGCCCGCCTGCCCGGATCTCTGCGAGACAGGCCTGCTAACCCCAACCCTGCTTCCACTGGCCGCCCGCCCGCCCGGATCTCCGCCGGACAGCCCCGCTACCCCAACCCTGCTTCCCAGCGGCCGGTTCCCACCCGCCACCTCCTCCCAGCCTGCTCTGCTCTGCCCCGCTCTGCTCCCCTCCCGGCAGCTACCAGGCATGCTGAGGCCCGGTATTTTTTTCCCACGGCCCATAGTTTGGGAAACGCTGCCTTAGAGGCAGCACTCTAACCATGTGGAAGAATGCCATGCAGAACCTGAGGGAAGTGTGAGCAGCCTGAGGGTGGGTGTTTTGCTAAGGTCAACAGGTTAAAAAGTGGTCTGCTTTTCCCCCATCACCGGAAGAACATTCCGTCCCATTTGTGGGAGAGAGTGGGGGTTTTTTTTCTTCTTCTTTTTTTTTCATTGTATGTTGGATATACACTTGGGGCCTCCAAGTAGTTATAATAATATGGATGAAGACACACATCTTTGCTACAGATCAGCTTCTCCTCTGATGTAGTTTCCTCCTACTCTCTGATCTCTGGGATTTATACAATTAGTCTGAGGGAACCATTGCCAGGACCTGCTGCTCAAATTGCTAATTAAATAGCATGCTGAGGTCATATGAAAACTGTGCCCTGATGCATTGCCCTGCTGTCCCTTTTGAACACTCTTGCCAAATCTCACTGCACTTCACCCATAATATAAAATGTTTCTCTTCTCTTCTTCCAAAACCCAGCTGAACACATGGAGATATAGTGGGGGTTCTGACCTGACCTGCACTAGGAATAATAGTCTGAAGTGGAGAGCAGTATATTGAGAGATCCTCTATATAGACTGAAAACTCTTTAAGACACAGTGGGCTCCAGCCAAAACATACAAGCTCAGGCTTTGCTCCTGTTCTCATTCCAATCAACCCACTCAATCAATGGTTGTGATAACAGCATACTCTACAGTCTTGTCTGGCCCTTGTCATGTGTTGTAGAGGCACCAACAAGGAGCCAGATTTTCAGCTGGTGTAAATTGACCAGAGTGCCCTTGACTGCATGGGCATCATCCTCATTTATACCTGCTGAAGATCTGCCCTAATGTGCCTAATTTATTTTTAGTTGATGATCTCACCCTTGAAAGCCTGAGGTCATCTTCTGGGGCACATCAGGCTTATGCCAATTTCCTCACAATCACTTTTTGAGGTTGGCCTTGCTGATCTCTTGTCTTGATTGGCAGGCCAAGCCAAACAAATCTGGAAGGTCCACTTGATTTGGATCTCGACAGCATGGTCCATGAAGAGGATTAAGAGAAGGATTCTAAGTCCTCGAAAGTTGAAGTTATCACCACAAAGTTCGCAGGCCGCATAAAACTGCTCTGGCCTCAAACTAGATAGTAATGGACCAAGTCCCTATTGGGATAGAGCTTGTATGATAAAAACCCTTCTCCTACTCGGGAAGCATCCACAGGTTTAGCAACATTGTCTTAACTTATTCTCTCAGGTCAGAGATCAGTTTCTTTCTAGGGAGCATGTCGCAGGGCTTGTCCACACTCAAAATAAGCCTTTAAGTCACCATTTTCAGCTCTCTGAAAGAATGCATGGCTTATTTGGCATGTAACTGGGAGTGAAGAGCAAATGCAAAGGAACGGTTAGGCTGAATATAAATGTAGTGCGCCTAGATATAAGTATATTGTCATTGGTAAATAAAAGTAGGTCAAATGACAAGCCGTGAAATACAGACAGGCTTTGTGCCTCAGTTCTCACACTTCGTACTGATCAGGGAAATATGTTTTCCTACTTCAGAGCAACCGTGCTCAGGTGGATGCTGAGCTGTGTCCGTGTTCTCCCATAGTTAGTGTTCTCTGTGTTTTTTGTCCCTCTGGAGCAAGGTATTCAAGGTGTTGGTCTTTATTAGCATATTGTAAATTACTGGGTTCACTAGTGCTCACGTACAGTTACACAATAAAATAGGGATGTAAAATCCCGTTTAATCAGTTAACTACTTAAACTTTAAATTTAACCAGTTAACCACTTAAATGGGATCGCATGCTGGGAGTACATGGTGCGGCACGAAGCAGCCTGTGTCTGGCTGGGTCCAGCGGTGGACTACTCTGGATTGGCTGTGCCCACCACAGGCAGGGAGCTGCTCCCACCACTTACCAGTTAACAAAGGACATCCCTACAATAAAGCATTCCCCTGAGCACCTCTGTAGACATTGTCCTCATCTTTCATAAGTGACTTCTGAATTTTGGCAGCCTCAATTGTTAGGTGCCCAACTTGAAATGCTTTACTTGACCCTGAAATTCAGATATGATCAATATCAGTTCTCTTAAAATCAATATCCCTAATCACTGGTTTCTCTGTAAATCTTGGCCATTGTGATTCTGTGATGGGATATACAAACCCTACACTGGAGAGTAAGGGGTTAAGGAACAGGTCTGGGTCCAGGCAACTACCCAGACACCCCTTCAAAGCCTGCACAAGCAGGTGGCAGGGCTCCAAGAAGGGGAGCAGAGCAGCTGAGAAGAAGGCAGTGGGAGGGAGCAGGTGGCTTCTCTGTGGGGGGCAGTATTACCCAGAAGCTCATTGTCTGACAACACAGACCTCTGCAAACCCACAAAGGAGAGGCAGGTGATCGATTGCAGTTCAGAGACATAATTAGAGTAATCTAGCCTGGCCAGCTGAAGGAGACTGGAGGAGGAAGTGAAAGAAAAGGACAGAGCCTTGAGTCTCGTGCCTTAGACCATATAGCCATCCTGACCATAAACGATCATGTTAGGGGTGGTCTGGGGGAGGGGGAGTGTTTTAGAAGCCCAAGATGTTGGGTGTAGCCCTGAACCCAAAACAGTGTTATTAAAAGGAAACTTCATCCCTTCAAATGACTAGCCCTACTCTTTTTCAGAAACTCGGATTCAGTACAACATTAAAGCATGTGCATTTAGGTGCATGCTTCAGTCTAATTGAAATTAGTATAGCCTAAAGTTAAGCACCTGCTTACAAGCTTAACTTGTAATAGGAATGTTTTTTTTCCTGCATTTGGTTCTGAGACAGCAGGTTGTCAAGGAGTGTTATAGAGACTACTGCAATATCTTTATTTGATATAAAGCTTATTGACTATTTAATGAGACTGGAGAACTGAAATGGCTTGTTAAAACTATGATTGGTTGAAACTCTACTGACTCATAAAATAAGTCTATTACTTTAAAAATAGAGATAATGATGCCTTTCTGAGCACTGCATGAAATGTAGTACTGTTTTTTTGTTCATTTCTATATTTTGTTTTTTTTCCTCTTAAAAATATGTTCATATATTCTTATGTAATAATGAAAATACTGGTGTCTCAAACAAATTCTGTGTTTTCCTCAGCACATCTAAAGTAGGGGTTTTTTTTGTCGTTGGAGGATAGTAAGATAAATGATGCTAGTAAAGTTATTGCTTTGACCAATGCTCATACTATGCCATTAGATTTCACTGCTTGTGAACAAGGTAGCTGGGTTCTAGATACTGGAAATTTTTTTAAAAACATACGCTATAACTTCAAACAGAAGCTGTGGGCTTAATGCAGAAGTCATTGGGTGATATTTGCATTGTGTAGCAGGTCAGAGTTGATGTTCATAATGGATTCTTCTGACCTTAAAAATCTAAAATATCTTGTCTTGATTTAAAGCCTTTAGGTGATCATTATCCAATACATTAGTAAACATTCCAATGGATAATTGTCTTAATTGCTAAAAATTTGCACATGATTTCTAATCTGAATTTGCCTGGCTTCAAGTTTCAGCCATTGAATCTCTCTCTCTCTCTCTCCTTTCTTTAATTTTATTTTTTAAAATTTGATAAAGGGTGCTTATTACCTCTCTCCCCCATTTTGGTACAGTACTCGTAGATTGTGATAAAGTTTTCTTTTAAATCTCTGCTACAAACTAGATTGGGCTTTGTGACAAAGTCAGGTGGGAGGGCTGCAACAGAGTGGGAGAAAGGCAGCCCTAGGAGGGAGGAAAAAAGCCAACTCCCTTATTAATGAGGAGTGGGTCAATTAGGAGCAGCTGACAAGGAGCTGTTTCAGGCAGATTAGGGATCAGCTGAGCCCCGGCTACCTTCCCTGTGCAAGAGAAGCATACAGACATACTCATACTTACAAGAGATAGGAGGGGAGAAAGGAGCTCTAGGAGGAGACACTGGGCTACCTCACCCCAGGGACAGACTACCAAGCTGACCTGATTTTGAGGGGGACGTCTGATTGCCCCTACATGACAGACAAAGGGGTGCTTTGCCTGAGGCTCTTCTCACCATGGGGAGAAGAGCAGAGTTCAGAAGGGCAAGGGTGGCCCTTACCACAGCTGCTTTGGTATCTCACTATAAGGCACGTTTCCCAGATCTGGTTGCAGGAAAATCACAGCTCTCTTCTATCCCCTTTCCAATTTGTCAACCTCCTTTATGAAGTGTGAGCACAAGAACTGCATTGATGTAATATGCTTAGATCTGTAAGGCATTTGACTTGGTACCGTATGACATTTTGATTGAAAAACTGGAATGATTTATCATTAACATAGCACTCATTAAGCTGATTGCAAGCTGGCTGACAGGTTTCAATGTGAATGCAAACAATATTCTGGCCTTATACTATTTGACATTTTGACCAATAATCTGGATGAAAATCCTAAAATAGTCACTGAGTTTGTAGATAACTCACATTGGGGAACTAGAAAACTCTGAAGAAGACAGATTGCTGATGCAGAGCAATCTGGATCTTTTGGTAAGGTGGGTGCCAGCAAACCATTCTATGTACTATAGTTAAATGTATTTGTCTAGGAACGATACAAGATATTGATGCAACAATGGGGGACTGTATCCTGGGAAGCAGTAGTTCTGAAAAAGACTTGAGGGTTGTGGTAGATAATTTGCTGAACATGAGCTCCCATCATGCTGCTGTGGCTGAAATGGCTAATGCAATCCCTGGATGCACAGAACAAGCAAACTCGAGTAGGAGAAGATATTTTATCTTTGTATTTGGCACCTGCACAAGAGCTGTAGGAATAGTGTTTCCAGTTCTGGTGTCCACAGTTCAGAAAAGATAAATAGGAGAAGGTTCAGAAAAGATCCATGAGTGTGATTGAGGGGTCAGCCTTTGTCCCTGATTTCATGAAAACAAAGTAATGTGAGAAGAAAGAATCCTTTCAAAATTGATGGTAAAATGGTATCTTTTGTCATTTTGATCTGTAAGTTGAGTATTTGACCTAGGAAAAACATTTTAAAAAAGAGGGGTTGGAAATTTGTTGCTAGCAATATCTATTAATGTGACTACAAATGATGGAACAAGAATTGGGAGGATTAGCTCCACAAACCTGGAATATTGACTCTTCATGGATTACTTTACTAATGCCAATAAAATCAGGGCTTTGTTAGCTTGTGGTGTAAAGTCCTGACCTTGCAATAAGCTTCTTGCAGGTATATCCTTGTACTCTATCTCTTTCTAGTGGGCCGTATGCAGAGGTTGAGCCTTCTACACACTGTTAAAACTGTATCTCTTAAGTCAGAGTACAGTCTTATCCATTAAAATCTCAAGTTTGACATCTGACAGTAGCAACTGGGTCATTGGTGTTACCAGTGAAAAAGAGAAGGCTCTGTAGCGTATATCCCGTCTCAGCAAAAGAATGCAAACCAAGCTAATGCTCTCAAAGAGAGGAGCTTGAACTACATAATATGAGACATGGAACACATTACACAGAGCCATAAATTAATCACTCCTTAACTCTAAGACCGAAATGAATCTCATGGAAATTATTATTTAGGATTTATTGGACTCAACATCAGAAGATGAAAACTTGTATTAATAAATGCTTGAGCTGTGGAAAGAAAAAAGCAGACCTCATTCATATGATATGAGACTGGCTGCACAAGTACTCTTCTGAGAAAGAAATAACCAGAAGGTTAAACATGAAATTGGAAACGGATTTACCTACAGAGCCTAAGATCTTTATCCTCTGAGACTTTGCTTCCATAACAAGTACTAATGAAGAACAAGAACATTTTTGACTGAGGGCAATTCTAGCTGAGAAAAATTAGTTTTACAAACTTGGAAGTCTACTAGAAGAACTGAAAAATGAACTGGTATTGCAGGTAGGCCTGAGAGGTCTAACTGGAAAGAATTAAATTTCTAGAAAATGGACCCAAGGAGAAAATTAAGCAGCCTGGGCTTGTTTTTCCAATGGCCAAACTGCACTGTTTGAATAATTGCAGCAGGATTCTGGGAATTAATTGGTAAAATCTTAGGCTAGAGCTTTGACTGCTCACTAGTCTTACCTAAGTCACTTGTGGTGATGAAAATTTTTATAAGTAGGAGGTCAGAGTTCACAGCCATGTGAGCACTTCTTCTAGCCCAAATCTTCCAGACAGAGCTTTCCTGAAAACTTTATCGCAAACAAAAATTCAAATGAATATTCATGGAAAGAAAAAAAATTGTGAACGTTGTCAAAGCAAATGTATGCTTTTAGTCAAATTAATGTTCATGAATACTTGCAGTATTTTCCAGCCAAGAAAAGCGCTGTATATAAATGTAAGTTGCTGTAGCAGTAATTCTACAAAACTGGAATAAGCCTTCTTATTCAGAAGTGCAAGAAAAGCATTTTTGTCAGAGTATTGAATCAGTGAAAAATGCTGTCTGCCATTGAACTATGGTTTGGGCTCTACACGGGGCATCAGAACAGACCAAACAGACTGACATAACTGAGGCTCCCAATAAGCTGTGGCAGAAGACTTGACCACACAGATTGTGCTGAGGGGGGCTGAGTGGGGAATTTCTGATGAAGAATCAGAAAAAAACCAAGATTTTAAAGTTGTTGCTCCTTTCAGTAGGTCAAAACAAGAAATGCTACTCCCTTTCACTGATCTTAGGCCACGTCTCTACTTTCCATGCCAGAGATTGATCCTCTGGTGTTTGATTTAGTGGGTCTAGTAAGGACATGGTAAATAGAAAGCTGAAGGCATCCCTGGTCGGTGCTGGTACTCCTCTCAGTTGTGAAGAGTAAGGGAATTCGACGGGAGCATTTGCTAGACCTCCTGCTCTGGAGACTGTGTCAATCTTGACTTCAGGTATGTCCACTCCAGGTACGTTATTTACATAGCTGGAATTGCATACCTTAAGCAGACCTTCTGGGTATAGTATAGATGTGGCTTTAGTGCCAATGGCATGAATATAGATCAGAGCCATGCTAAATTAGTGTTGCTATATATGAGGCAGTATCCTTTGTAGGATGCATGAAACCAAACTTCAGATAAAACTGCATGTGGAATTGTATCTTAGATACTGAAATGGTCCCAGCACCATAAATATCTGAACACCTCGGAATTCTCAATGTATTCTGTTACCTTAAAAATATTCTCACTGGAGACCACCCAGGGTTACACTAGTATGGGTTTATTTCCACTAGGTAAAACTAAAGAGGAGAAAGCAGCCACCAAAGGTTTAAGCTAAAGAAGATAGAACTCTCTCTCTCTCACACACACACACCTCCATTCATTCACTCATTCACACCCATTCATTCCTGCCCTCAGGCAATCACACACTTACACAGACATATGGGTTGCAGAAGGAGTCAAGGCATGTGGATCTTGGAGGGTCTGTCTGCTCATCATGGCTGGGGAAGCTGGTCAGGAGGAAAGACACTGGAGAGGAGCTTCTCAGGAGCAGGGGAAGGAAAAAGAGAGTCTCACATGTGCTCCTTCTCTTTATATAGTGTCTGAATGGCTCCTGTGACTCATTCACCTTGTCATCAGGGAGCATGCCCAGACTTCCTTTTATCCAGCAGAGAGCATGCCCAGACTGTGATGACTCATTGCCATGCGGTCCATTGTTCCAAGCCTTCTTCAAACACACTCACACTCACACTCTCTCCATTCACTCAGGGGAGAATGCAGTTTAGGGAAAGTTACAAGCAAGGTGGTTGAGAGTTACAAAGATTACAAAATTGCAGTTTACAGTAAATTTGAGAGTTACACAGATTACAAAGTTTGACAAAGATCACAATAAGTTGCAGTTTAAAACCTTAGACCTTACAGTTTGGTAGCTTTAGAAAATCCATGTATATAAATCTAGTGAGCTCAGGCGGAGGCTTTTTTATGCAACATATTCATTCTCACAACATTTCTGTGAGAGGGTGGAATTATACCCCTCTTTTTACAGATGGGGAGCTGAAGTCCCGAGAGAGTGATTTCCTGAGTTTACATAGGAAGTCTGTATAAAAGAGCAGATAACTGAACCAGGTACTCCTGCATCTCAGGCCCTAACCACTGGTCCTTCTTCTTTAATAGTTAAAGAATTATTAATCCTATAGTTGTTTTCTGAAAGTCTGTCCTATTAGTACATATAAATAACTAGGTGCTTGTAGTGTGAAAGGTCTGCTTGTTTCTTATAGTAAGCCACTTAACACAGTGAAAGTACAGTGGTGCATGATGTAATGAATGGATAATGGCTTGTGCCTATAATCATCACAGTGTGAATACTGAAAGATGATGCTCTCTAAGACTAAAGTCTATTCTAAACAGCATATAAGTGTGTATATTTGAGGTGGAGTATTTATAGAATCAAATTTCTTTTTCCCTGCAGAAATCAAGCCAAAGTCGTGTAGATGTTCAAAAGGTTTTAGCTCAGGGATGAGGCAGGAGAGGGTCAGAAAGAGCTTTGTGCTGGAATCTCTCCATTGTATTGAACAGAAAGACCTGGATAATCATTTAGCATTTTTAACACCTCCTTTGCCTTCTCTTTGCTCCTAAGAGACACATTTGGAATGTTCCACCTTCAGTGGAATAGGATGGAACTACCAGATATCACAGTGCAACAGACTTGAAGCTGCAAGCCAAGTACAGTACTTCATGGTTCGCACTCCTGGGACTATTTTACAACGCTCAGTGGTTTCACTGATTATAGTTCTCAGACTCTGAGCTCAAGTATGATGCTGATCAGAAATTAAATTGCTGTTACTTTTCTTGCTTTCTGTGTGAATTTGGCAGAATTACAATCCTGTACACCTCTATATGAATAAAAAAAAAGAATAAGGAAAGGGTGACTTGCAATGCATCTATAAAATCAGAGGAAAATAAATTGGTGGCAGTGAGGTTGCCTGATGAAGTGTTTTGCTGCTCTTTTCTGACTTGATTGGATAAAGTGAGTTCAAATATTTGATATCGTTTTAAAACAATTTTGTGAATTTTAAATGAGCAGTTTTTAACTTGGGGAGCAATTGTGCTCAACATAAGAATTCCACACTGGGGATGTTAAACTGCGGTTATCTGACTAATCGTATAGTTGATACATTTATATCAACTACACGATTAGATGATAAGGACCGCTCTGCAGAGCTGCAGCGGGGATAGCTCCAGGAGCCGACTTGAGCCGGGACTGAGCAGTCCTGCCTCATGTTGGCTACTGGAGCCACCTGTGCTGTGGCTCTACATTTTAAATGTGGTAAGAGCAGCTGGACTCTTACTACATTTTAAAATGCAAAGGTGCAGTGTCCTGGACCAGTGTGAGCTGGGACTGCTCGGTCCGGCTCGCACTGAGTCTAGCAGCCCCTGTGTCCGGCAGCCAGCCCTTACTGCCGCAAACAGGGGCTGCTACCCAAGCAGCCTGTGCCCATGGCAAGCCTTGGCTTGCCACAGGCAGAAGCTGCTTCGGAGCGGCCTGCCCTATGCCCCCACAATCTTTTAAGCCAGCTCCCCCCACCACCAGCTCCTGTTTCCCCATCCCTGCTTGCTGTCTTCCATAGAGGCATAGAGTGCTTATCCTGTAGTCGACTGCTCACTAACATCCCTATTCCACACATCTTTAGGAGTTTTCTTTTACTCTTCTATGCAGATAGATTCACAGTTCCCACTAAATGTGATGGGCAGTATGTCTTCTTCTGTGGAATAAAGGAAGGGCTGTCACGTTCTCTTTAGAGATTAAAATCAAACCACAGAATGATGATCCAACTGCACTGTTTTAACCCCTCAGCATAATCAGTTTTGGCATTTTAATGCACACAGCTGAAAAATCCTGACTTCTTATTTCAAGGAGTTAAGAGTTAAGTGGTGGGTGTTGTGCATTTGAAAATTTGTTAACATATTGATCAAGGGTGAAACATTGGACTGGTGTATTTTTTTAAGCATCTTACTCTTTATTCCACAATAAACTTTATTATGCCTTGCCACTTGGATAACTTAGGATAGTGAGCAAATGAATGAAGGGTCAGGCATACTGTACACTGCATTCACATGTCAACCATGTGGCTAAAAATGGGCTCAGGGTCTCATGTAGTCTTTCAATACCCCCAGCATAATGGCAGCCTTCCATTTCCTTTTGAGTTTTGCCTCGGTGTGTTGCTTTGCATTTTTTAAAGAGCCTCCCTTTACACATTGGCCCTTATTGGAGTAGGGGGAAATAACCAGGATAGTGATCAAATTTGGATTCCTTCTAGAGCAGTACAGAGCTTATTATTACAGGATAAGTGAGCACACACTCACACACACGCACACACTTTTCATCTAATGTTTTATTCTAAGTCATCTGTGTTGCTTGTTTGGGGGTAGGGTTTGAGTAATTTGATCCCCCTTGACATCTCTGATGCATCTTGATGTCTAAGATGGCTTTTCTCAGGGCAGCACTTCCCCTTTGTGACTGACAGGCAGATCTTTTGTAGTCAAGATGGATTTCCTGTGTCTGTACTTCTCTACCCTATATTCTGACTCCTATGTTTTTTCTATTTTTCTGCATTTCTCCCTTGCTGCCAGAGTATCTCCTTCCATCTCCTTTATCTGCCTTCTCTCTTTCCCCAAGCTGTGTCTTTTTTCAATCTCCCATTCTCATTTTATTTTTCTAACCTTTCAGACAGTCCTCTTTCTCCTCCCACCTAAAGGCATAACACACCATCCTATTATACATTTTCACATTGTGTCAGATCCTATGCACATCTCTTTGGAATACCTTCGACAAGTTATTGCTAATGCCAGGGTAGACCTCAGAAAAGTTTTACACTTTAAAAATATACATTGTTTTCATTCTGTGTTGCAATAAAAATGAGTCCTTTGAATTTTTTTTTACTGAAAAATGAATAGCCTGGTAGTTAGGGAGCTGTAACATTTAATTTAGGAATAAATGGGCCAAAGGTGTTGTTATAACCTACCCACTGTCCCATATTAAACAGTGTTAAACAAGAGTTTGGTATACAGAGACCTCAGCTTGCTTAGTACCATGGCAAACAAACTGTTAAAAATCCTTGTCATCTTTCATTAAAGATACAGAAAAGAAGAAAAATCCATGAAAACATTTGAAATGCAGCCTGTTAAGTAAGGTTTTCATTTTAACAATATTGTTACCTTTTACTTTTGCAGGAGAGAGTTCCTAAAAAGGGGGGAAAACCCACCTTGGCTAACAGTCTTTTAGCTGGTAATTTGTCCTTTTTGGTAAAAGAGAAGAAATACGTTGAGAAATGCTGAAGCTGTTGCTGCAATATCCCAGAGGGTATTGTCCAGGGCTCTGGTTTTAGTCTGCTCTGGTCAGAATGCGCCTCAGGATCAAGGTGAGAGAGGCTTCCTGGTCCTAGGGAAATAGTGGGGTGTCAGCCATGATGGTGAAAGCCTGTCTACTTTTCAAGGCCCCTCATCCCCAATCTTTATATCAGTGATATAAATAATAATTGCAGATGGTTTTGCTTTAATAAAACCCCAAAATAGTCATACATGGTTTGATCCCTCATTTTTAATGTTTTTGGTAAAAGTTTCTGAATGAGCCACTTGTACTGTGGATTTTTTTTCATTTCACAGTTGTGGGAGAAATGTTCATCTTCTCTCAAATTTATCCCCTCCCTTTTTTCAGCAGTATTAAAATGGTAAGGCAAAGGGGAAATTAAAGTAAGAGAGTGTCAATTTTAAAAGGCAAAAGTTAACAATCACTTAAAATGGATGCACTAAAATTGAACGTTAACTGTATCTCTTTGTCCATCCCTTTGCTTGGATGGAGTAATACATTTGCTTTAAATGGAAGTAATGCTTTGAAGTATTTGCCAGTGTAACTATTATTTTTTCACACCATTTTCATTTCCATTGTTAACTCCAGTGGAAATAGAACGGGGGAAATAAAGTAAAACTGCTGATCTTTCCTAACAAAATGAGGGAAAAAAATCAAATCCAGAAATACTTTTTTAAAGATTTCCATGAAGGAAAAATGAATGACAGCATTGCCATCAGAAGACCTGGAAATACAGAAAGGAATGAGGACTTGGCACGGAAGGAAGACTTGTTATAATAAATAACAATATTTACAAAATGCCTTTCTTCCAAGTCTCTGAAAGGGTATCACTAACTTAATACAGGGGACTTCACACAACATGAAAAGACAAGGAGAAAATGAATGCTAGAGAAGGGAAAGAAAAGAGTAAAGGAGAGTGTTGAAAGGAAATTAGACTGTATCCTTGTCCATCCCTTCACTTGGAGAATAGGAGTGACTTCATTATACCCCAAACATCCATAAGAGATGTTTCTAACCTTGATAGTCAATGAACTCACTGTCAAGGGAGGTTATAAAAAATCATCATCATCAGGAGACTAACTCCTGTTCTTACTGTGTCAAACTTCTCACGTTAACTTTTTGACCTAAATTTCCCCTGGTGCAGCTTAAGTTCATTACTTCCTGTTCTGTCTCCGTTAATTAATGGGAACAATTGATTCCTCTTCTCTCTCTAACATCACTATGTATTTGAAGACAGCTAGAACACATGCACGCAAGCACACACTCTCTTCTACGTCAAGGGGAAAAAATGGGTAATATTTCTCTGCCAGATAGATTTAAACAACATGGCAGCTGTTTGAAACTGCTCCAGGATTTGGAGTGTTGGAGTAAATTGGAGTGAATTAGTAGTTGGTAGGTGGATTAGTAGCAAAAGTGCACTGAAAAAGGGTCATGATAAATAGAACGGTTTTTCACAATTTTGGATAGGTCTCTGAACAACTTCTTGTCCCTCCTTTTCCTGTCCAATATAACATGCTTGCTTTCTGCCATAATACATTTTATATTAATATTATCTCTGCCATCTCTGGACATAGTAGGTCAGATCCTCAGAGAGCATCAGTGGAACTATCCATCATGTAGCCAGCTTGAGGATCTGACCCTTGAAATAGTTGTGTGTATGTACGTGCGAGAGAGAGAGAGAGATGGTGTTAAGAAACCTAATTTTATGTTTATGTATTATTATGGGCCGTGATGATATGTAACCTTTCTGGGGGGAGAGATGGTGCGAGTGAGGCATGAGAATTCAAAAGGGTATATTGCAAATGTGCCAGACGAGAGCGCATTTTGCCCCAAAAGTTCAAAGTGGATTTCCTGAGAAATATCTAGTATGAGGTTAATGCAAATTCTCCCCCTCCTGTTATACAAAATCTAAGTCTTTAAAGCTGTGCTGTCAGTTATTATTTGTTGATCCAGGAGATGAGATCCAAAGCCTGACCCACATAAAGCCACACTTGAACTACCCAGCCTTGATTCTGATTCTATACTTGGGATCACTATGAACATGTAACCATGGGGAAAACCCAGGTGTGGGTTTTGGAGGCCTGATACTTACCAGAACCTGAGGCTGGAGTTGAGGTGACCTCTGAGCTTTTTTTATTATTATTATTTTATTGTGTTTTTCAATGTTTTCTCTGTAATGGTGTAATCGTGAAATAAAACTGCTTGCTGATAAAGAGGTGTGTGGTAACTTATGACTGTGGGTATTGCTTTGTTCATAGCCTCTGAAGAGAAAGCATGACCTGTTTAGTCAGCATGACTTCCTGGAAATGTCATAATGTACATGAGGGGATTGTGCAGCCTTAGCAGAAGCTGGGAATGGGGCACAGGAGATGGATCACTTCATAATTGCCCTGTTCTAATCATTCTCTCTGAAGCACCTGGCATTGGCTACTTCAGAAGACAGGATACTAGTCTAGATGGACCTTTGGTCTGACCCCAGCATGGCCGTTCTAATGTTCTAACACCTGGACGGGGTAGGGTTAGGAAAGTCATATGTCTCTGACCAAGACAGGTGATGGCTGAATGGGTGCCCTTGAGGCAGAATACAGGTTCAACTGCTTTGAAGTGTATGTGTATGAAAGAGAATTTAAATACACCTGACTCTTTCACATCTTTAGGCATCTCACACCCAGCCGTTGGCACAGCTGAAGTTGAGCACAGCTGCTTGTTCCGTTCAGCCCTAGCAATAGATATATCACCTCATATCATTTTATGTTTTCAAGGTTATCTCTGCAAGGAAAAGACCTAGAAACTTAAGAATTCTTTGATTATCTTTTACCCACACAATTTCTTCAAGCCAGACTTCACGAGTCCCAGGGGATGGTTCTGGATAAATACAGTTTATCACATGATTCTGCACTGTACCACATAGGTATCGCCCTCACGTACGTGATGTCAGTATCTGGGCAATGTAAAATATGTTTTCATTGTGTTTATTTCTCTGCTGGATAATACCAGGGACATAGATGTATCTTACATATGTTTTTAAAATTTCCTGAAAGAGGAAAAGAGTAACGTTTTTTACTACAGGGTTTATTTTGTCTGGAAACATAAGATTGTTTATATTGCCGTAATCATAAACAGAATGATTGTGCCTGTTCTCTTGATACAGGGATGACTGTGTTATTCCAGAGTGAGATGCTGATGACTTAGAGTCTTAACACCTCAAAGACATCTTTAAGTGATAGTAATTTTAGGAAATTGTTCATTTATAGCCTAGTAGGACTTCCCCCCCATCTATCTAGCTAGTGACATCACTAACATACAGTTCCTGAACAGGGTGGATGCTCCATGAATTATATTATTTTGGTGGTGGAGAGGAACCACTGATTATGGTTTCTACCCAAGCAATTCAGATACTGCAAAACCTTGCTGCATATTTAATTTACAGCTCTATTTTTCATCTCTACTTACTGAATTCACTGAATTTTAATGCCTTATTGATGGGGAGCAAGGCTTTCATTGCAATAAGTAGTACTACTTGGTAATTATGTAGGGCTTTCTGCCCATAGATTTGCGTGTTTAACAAACTGGGGAAGTATCAGTTATCAACTCTTTGCAGATGGTTAAGCTGAGTGATTTGCAGAAGGTAATCAATAGAGCAGCTAGGAACAGAACCCAGATATTCCTGTGCCCTCTCTGATGTCCTATCCAAGGTATCTTGCTTCCTCTAAGTCCTGGCAGCTAACCACATTGTGCACCAAGATAGTGTCCACAGATTTCATAAATGTACTAGCTCATATTGGAGCCTCTCTCAGCAGCAGTGAATGTGTAAAGCAGCACAAATGGAACCTCTGCTGTGCTTTGACTAGACAGTTGCTTCATGCTGTTCACAGATCGAATAGGAGTGCAGACACTGGGAGGTTAACCTACTGTAATTCCAATTAATATTTATGGCTCTTTCTGTAAATCTGTGAGGTACTGGAGTGATAGTTTGCCACATCATAGGAAGGAAAAAAAAAAGCTGTTTGAAATTCATGGGAAGACTGGAACGACAGGGTTCTATTTATATAGCA
The DNA here is from genome assembly GCA_019425775.1 of Rafetus swinhoei. Lineage (NCBI taxonomy): Eukaryota > Metazoa > Chordata > Testudines > Trionychidae > Rafetus > Rafetus swinhoei. The sequence goes on along the minus strand of CM033437.1, from coordinate 197,375,449 downwards.
AATACTTGGTTTTCATATGATTTTTGTGGACTTTTTTCCCCCCTTAAAAACAAAGTGCTTAAGAAAAATGAATGCCTTTCCTTTCTGTAAAATCCTCTCGTATCATTTGCTAACTTTGCATATGGATAGTAAATAGGAGTATTTTAACCTGTCCTTTTGTTACAGCTGGGAATAAAATTGTCCTTTAGGTTTAAAAAGAAAAAGCGGACATCTGCTACTTGGAATTGAAAGAGTTTTTTCCTTTAGCAGGGACTCATGGTAGGTAAGCCTTTCTGTAAGCCTGGCACTGGTGGTGCCATGATTACATACACAGATGCTACAGTCAACATTCACCTTCATGGTGTAAAACTAAAAATTCATGTATTGAAAATAAAGGAGCGGATACCGGGAAGTGTGAAACGATTTTGACACTCACCATGCTCACTGGAATTTGAGTGCTCAGCAGATGTGCCATATCTCTCAGTATTTGGCCCACATATGAATAGTAACAAGACTTGTCTTAGTAAACGGTATTATTCCATGCCAATGAAAACCAGGTAATGATACCTGCAGACGCAAATCCATAAAATATTTGTCAGACACTACTTACATTTTCTCAGCTAAGAGATGTCTTGGAGTAAAGCTACTCAACTTTGGGAGTCCCGGGGGACACAATGATACTCACAGCACATGCTGAGGGCCTCAACTTAAGTTTAGTTGCATATACCTGCAAATATATGCAAATAGCTTTTCACATTGACAGGCATGAATACACTTCCCACAATGCCCTGGTGCTCCCACACTTCCTTCCTGGGAGCTAAAAAGGCCGACACCCTATACCCGTCTGTTCCAGCCAGCCCATCCACTTGTGTCTTTCAATGCTCACCCCACCTGGGAGATGCCTCGCTGTTGTGAAGCGTGTTCCCAATGGAGGCCATATTCAAAGGATCCCACGGGGGCATGTTGAGCCCAGTGTAAACCCAAACCGCATCGTGGACCGCAAACAAATGGGCCATGGGCTGCATGCGGCCCGTGGGCCACGTGTTGAGTAGCCCTGTCTTAGACCTTTTTTTGGAACAGTAACTTTCAACCTTTTCCATACAGGGACCCTCATCCCATTTAGCAATATGGAATGGTCAGGATGGCTGTGATCCATATTCCCTCTAATCTTTTCCATCCATGTGTGGAGTATTTTTTTTTGTTTGCGCTGAGGTATGTGTGAATGTGCACCACCAGAAAAAACAAAAACCTAGCTGTGAGGGCTCTGCTAATCAGCTGGGCAGCATTTGAATATCTCCTGAGCAGCCACACAAGTGCACAGCGTACAGGGAACACTGGCTGTGATCCACTGTCAGCTATTTGTAACCTCCCCCCAGATTCTGTGGTGACTGTTTTGGGGCAGGCTAGGAATGACTATTTATACAGCCTGGACTTGTGTTGTGCAGGTCAGTGCGAGGTAAGTGCTGAGCTCTTCCTAAGATTGGGCCCTGTCCAACCTACCTAATTACAGTACAGAGATGGTCACAGTTTCAGCTATATAAAACTTTTTTCAGGCTGTAGGTTGAGAGAATTGGGTACCTTTGTTTGAACCCAGGCAGAATTCTGAGCAAGACTAGGGTCTGTATGAAATGAAAAACAGCTCATTGTTTTATGTGAGTCCTACCTAAGACCAATCCAAATCAAACAATTTTTAGAAGATTCAGTGTTCACTCTCTCTTGTGAAGAAATCCAGTGGAGGGAAGAATTTAGCTGTAGCTGAATGACCTTGATTCAGGCACTTTTCGGTGTCTGTTTTCTCATAGTTAAAGGAGATATTAATATCAATACTGGGGTATTAATACCTATACAAATCAGCTGGGTATTGATGCTCCTACAATGTTTCTAAATAATTTTTCAGAGTCTCAGACTGGTGCAGTACAAGTGAAATGTTTTATTTTTATCATCGTTGCTGGGGGGGAGGGAGCGGGAGGGGAATAGAGAATATTAACGTGACTTTGCAAAATGCTCAGATGTCCCAGTGGTGAGAGCTGTATGACTACTTAGACCAGGAGCTCTCAATCTGGAGTGAATAGATGCCCTCCCCTTTCCCATCTTGTTAAATGGCATGAGAATCACAGCTTGATCCTGGGAAGATGGGAAAGGAATCTCAGAGTGGAATATGGGGTCACGATCAGCAAAATATTGAGAACCACAAACCTAGAGAGATTTCTAAGCAATGATGATCTGTCAGGCTTTGATTCATGTTGCAGACCTCATGAAAACATGGAGGTCTGACATAGAGAACCTGATGTTCCTTTGACCTGCTGCAAGTGTTCGTGTAAAATTTATCTTGTTTACAACTTGTTTTATATGTGGTATTTCAATAATGACTAAAGAGCAGGGGTTTAGGATATCTTATGTAACAACAAGGAATTATTTATGAAGTAAACATAGCTCGGATGGAGCTGTAAATTCAACCTGGCTGTATTCTGTGTCTTAATCTTGACTATTGGTTCTTGTCTCTGTGTGGAAGGAAGTCAGAATCAGCAGGAAATGTGGTACTGCAATATTATGCAGGATGAGTGCCAGTCCTTTTACTTCCTGATGTGACTGAGGCCTTGATAGCATAATATGTTTGTTTCTCACTTGGCCACACAATGGTACAATGTTTCTCAGCCTTTTTTTTTATACTGGGGCCAGCTTGTTGTCTTCCTGGTAGGGAGATCTCAGGGACTGGCATTGGTCCAAGGAGTGGTCTTCAGATCAATATCCACTAGACCTGTGTTTTTCCAAAGTGAGTCTCTGGAGACCTGTCTCCCCCCCCCCCGCACACACACGCCCAGCTTAGCCAATATCCTTGGCAAATCACTTCACTTCTATATGCATCACTTTTCTATCCTGCCTTTTTTTTTTTGTCGTATGGATTTAGAATGTAAACTCTCTGACACTTGGACCATCTCTCACGATAGTGTTTGTATAGCACCTAGAGTATCAGGGGTTTGTTTTCAGTTATGGCTTGTTGGTGTCACGTATGGAGCTGGTCAGGAATTTCCTCAGAATGTAGGACTGGGTGAGACCTCCTGACTCACTGCGTCCAGTTCTCTGATATCAAGCAACCATGTCATTATAATCACGTTTAGTAAACATATCAACCCCCTCTTACAACCGGTTAGATTTCCTACCCCCAATATTGCTACTGGAAGGGTGTTCCACAACTTCATTCCTTTGGTGGTTAGAAAACTTCTACCTTCCAGCTTAATGTTATTCTTGGCCAGTTCATATTATAGTGCCAACATTACCCACTAGCTCTTCTCCTGCCCTGATGTAATAATTTCCCCTCTTAGCTTATTTATTTTAGCAAAACAATGGCCAAGGTCTTTTATTCTCATCTTGTAAGGCTATGTCTAGACTATAGCTTTTTCCGATTGTTTTTCCAGAAGTGGCTTTTCCACCATCTAGATGGGGCCAAATGGTGGAAAAGCCTCCTCTTTCAGAGGAGCCCTTGTTCCTCATAGAACGAGGTATACAGGGATCCCAAAAAGAGTGCATCTGCTCTTCCGTGAAAAAAGCGGAAGAGCAAACGTGTCCCCTGGACGTGGCGGGGTTTTTCCGGGATACCCCCTGTGTCTTAGAAAACCCCCTGCAGTCTAGACATACCCTAAGATACAATGTCCATTCCCCTCCAATCATCCTAGTAGTTCTTCTCTGCACTTGTTCCACTTCAAACTCATCTTGCTTGAAGATGGATGACCAGAACAGCACACAGTGTTACAGAAGACATTGTCTTGCTCAATGGCAATAATTCTTCCCTATCTCTACAGGGAAATACCTCACCTGACACAGACTCTCATTTTTAAAAAAATGCTGTGTTTTAATTGAAACCCAAAGTTCCCTCCAAGAATGTCCCCTTTTATTAATGCTTTCATCAGTAAATGTTTAGGTCCAGGATGGAATCTCTGGAGGTAGAGGGAGAACAAGCAAGCACAGCTTAAAATAGCCAGGGCACTTCTATGGGATGTGGGAGACCAAGTATCAAGCCCCTTACCTGATTCAGGCAGAGTAGACAACTGAAATTGAGTTTCCCATGTTGCAGGTAAGTGCCTTAAGCCCTGGACATTAAAGATGTGCTCTCAGTCTTTCCTGTTGGAGTTTGTTCCACTTCATACAAATAAATAGAATTGGAACAGGGACATGGGCCTGTTGCCCCCCAGCCCACATGACTGGTCTGGCTGCTGGGCTGTAGGGTCAGTCTTTCATTATTATTATTATTGTTTGTTTGTTTGTTTGTTTACATTTTTAAATCCTGGTTTCATCATGATGCAGAACAGGAAACTTTTTGAAATCTCAAATTTTGGTGGGACAAATTATTTCTCTCCAGGCCTGTCTATAAGTAAGTAATTGAAAAGTCTGCTTGCATAACTGTTCTGAAAGTGTACCTGCATGTTCCTTTAGGACATATAATGGATTTAAAGACTATATTAAAACTGTTAAAATTACGTAATATACAGGTGAAGGAAAGGGTGTTTGTACATTTGGGTATGGTGCTTAGATTAGCCACGTATACAAAGTCAGTTCTGTTACTAGTGTCTGAGGTCATGTCGCACAGAGCTATGGCTGCAATGTTTTGAGGGCCGCTTGAAGCTTGAAATGAAACAAAGCTACTAATAGGTATGTCAGGCAGAGATGCCACAATTCAAGCTATCGGCCCATCACTTGGCACTTGTGAACAGAGGATTGATTGACTTTACAGGAGCAACATTTCACGGCAGTGAAGCTGGTACAGGTAGAAGTGGGTAATTACTCCAGTCACCCAAGGGTAGAAAGCAGGAGCATGTGTTACATTGACAGCACATCTTCAGTCTCAACCAGCTTCAAATATGAGCATAGCTAGTAGGGATGAGACAAACATATGTGGTTCAGTTGAAGATTTTGAAGATTATAATTGAATATTTGCCTCTCTGACCTGATCCTTTCTATTGTTCATTTACTTTTAGTAAACCTCTCCCCATTCCTTGTGGAATCGTTGCCTGTAAAGTTCTGAGAGAACAGGTGGGTGAGGTAATATCTTTTATTGGACCGACTTCTCTTGATGAGAGAGAGAGGGAGAAGTTTTTGAGCTTACACTGAGCTCTTCTTCATGTCACTTATACTGCTACATACAGAGTCTTATTACTTATGCTGTTCAGGTCTGTTATGCTGCTACAGAGTGGACTGACAAATCCATCCACTTAAATGATTTATTACTCCAATTTGCTGGGCAGTAGAACTGATCACAGAAAGGACAAATTTGTCAGTTTCTTTCACAGAGATCTTTGAGATCTACAACAAGTGCAGAGGATCTGTGATTGAAGGAAAAATGATGTAGAAAAACAGTGACAAAAGAATAGGAAAAGGTAGAGATTGGGCACAGGAAGAAAAGGGGTATTATTTTCACTTGCCATGAGCTGTGTGAACTATTGGGATGAACTTAATTGCCATCTTACAAGGTTGCCTCAGGGCTGTTGGATTACCTGTTTGACATGCTGTTCCAGTAGGCAATCTCTTCTCGTTCTCACAGGGAAAATAGCAAAGGAGGCTCCTGGAAGGGGTGTTCTCTGGGAAGAGTCCTCCGCTTTGGAGCCTGCTCCTCCCTCTATCTCCTTCATCTGAAATAGCTGAAGTCTGTTGATCTTCTACCCACACCTCAAAGCTTATGACCGAGATTTTCAATATAGCCTCAGTTAACACTCAGCTCCATTGGAAGCTAATGGGTCTTGAGAATCCTACGCCATTATGCCCCTTCAGAAGTCCCAGCCCTCAAAGTGATCCAGGCTTGCAGGGAGGAAGTGGTGTTAGAGGGCTTGTGGTTTGTGTGGGGATGATGGATAGCAGGGATTTGTTGACGGTGGGTTATTGTGGGTGGAGAGTAGTTGCTGGCTTTACTTTTAATATGATTGTAAGTGGTAGTTTTATTAAAGGTGCCTACAGCGAATGAATGGATCTGTCTATATATCTGATTGATATAACAATCTTAATGACCTGTTATTTATTATAATCTCACCAGACCACCTCCACTTCTGGTTTGCACCTCAATCTTCCCTTAGGGACTTATCTGTTTTTGTGTTGCAGAGTGGACCCTTCTCTCCACAGCTTTGTGACTGAGACGAGACAGTGGGCTGTCTAGGTTCCAGAACTCTTCAGCTCTTAGATCATCTCTACTGGGTTGCTTAGGTGCTAATCTCAAAACTTTTTTTTGATTTTTCTTCCACCCTTTATTGTATCTTTCACATGGATTTTCAAAGACAATCTGAAAATTAGCTTTGGAAACAGAGTCTCTCTCTCTCTCTCTCTCTCTCTCTTTCAAAATAAATCTACTATATAGAAAAGGCAATTTTTGTCAAAGTTGTCATTCCCCCAGGTCATTTGAAGATGAACCATGGAAAAGCCACAGCAGCTCTCTCCTTATTGTAAAAACAAATGTACACACTAGCTTTACCAGGGAGCAACTTAACAGGTGAAACTATGTTTCAAATGGGCTGTGTTTGATTTTCAGAAATATTGAGTATCCACAGTAGCTGTTGACTTTTTTCCCAGTTGACATTGGTGCTTAGCATCTCTGAATATCAGACAAGCATTCCTTCACTCAGCTTTGAACTGATCCCAAACTGCTTACATAAAATAAGCACAGTATACCTGGGTGTGGAAGGACTTAATGGTTTTGGATTTGGGCCCGCTGCAGACCTTTTTTATGTCCCCTTTTCATTAATGTTGTGACAGAGGTGCATGGTAGGTATGGGGGGAGGGAGGGGAGAGGTTCCTTAGCACATTAACTAAAATCTTCCTCTGGAGTACCTTCTCCAAGCAGTGTTTCTGGACCCTGACTTCCCCAGTCTGCCTCTTGCACATTCTCTAGCATATACTCCAGCTCTTAAATACCTCCTCCCCCTTTAACTTTCCTTCTCCCACCCTCCTCATTTGTCCAATCTGCATGCAGTCCAGCTGGTGACTGAAAGCTCTTTGAGTCTCATGCAGTGGGAATGGTTTCTTAAGATTTATTTTTAATCTGTATTTTGTATACAGGTTAGAGAAAACAAATGATGGAACCTTGGCCTATTCAGAGCTCTTGATGAATATGATAATGTGTACACAGCATCCGGTGTCCTTTCCCTTTTTTCTTTTACAACTCTGACCACCCACAGTTCCAAGAGGATCCTTATAAATTGCATCTCTTCAAGGTATCATTTGAGAAAACTTAAAGTAGTCAGAACAGAAGAGGAAGTGAGGGAGAACAAAGATATACAAGGGAAAAAAAAGGTAAAAGAAGAGGGGGTGTTACACAACAAACTCGCAGGGTTTGCATTTCACCAGGTTTATTGCCCTTTTTGCCCTTCTGGTGATCCCAATATACCCTCCACCTGAATGAGCTGACGCCTGCCCCAGTCCGAACAGGTCGCCAGTAGTTCCTTTGACTTGTCCGAGTTATAGAAGTACTGTCAGCCGCCCGCATCGTATGGGTCGCAGCTCCAGTTTATATCGGACACCGCCTGGGAAGGATTAGCCGAGGGTGGCGGGGTAGGGAGACCCGGCCCACCCTCACTCCTGGGTCCTGGCCCAGGGCCCTAAGGTGGGGATCAATTTTCCCCTACCTGGCTGATGGAGAATCGCCCCTAAACACATCAGCCCATGGGGCTACACGACCCCACCCTGGGCCATTTCCTACCCACCTCCTATGGTCCCCATACCTCTGTCCCCTTTGTCTCCATACCGCTCTTGCTCTGCTGCACCTCTGCTCCTCTCCCAGGATCATGCTCCTTCTCCCACTTCCACTCTGCTACCCTCCACCTTTTAAACTCCCTGCCATCCAGCCTTTCCTGGTGGCGGGGTTCTGGAAGATCAGCTGTTCCGCTGCTGCCGGGCCGGCGGGTGACGTCATCCACCCTCGCCGGCGCCGAACAGGCGCTGCATCTCCACCGCTTCTCCTGTGGCCGCGGCTGCCCCCACAGTGCCGGCACCATGCTGGCCGGAGTGTGGAGTGCAACCGCCCCGTCACAGGGGGACTAATGTCTCCTGCTATCCTCCTTTTTGAGTCGTAGCAGTCCATTAGTGTCTAGTCCAACACAATGCCAGGGGCCTGTTTTGTGAAGTTTAGTGCTAATCTATTCTCCATATGAACCCATTTTTTTTCTGAAAGTAGTTGACCATAGCCACAATATCGTGTATCTGTCTGCCTGATTAGTGTTCGCATACACAGACATGCTTTTTGATACCATCATGATGAAAGCACTGTAGGAGTGTAGACCATGGGCTTCCAACTCAGAGGTTGCCATCTGACTTCAGAGGCATATGACTTTGACAAGGCAGACTAGTTGCCAGCTCATGCTGAAACCCCAAGCCAATTGACTTGTGTTTTTGATATTGATCAAAATGACTGTTAAATGTATTTGTGTATTTGGTCTTTAAACTGCATAAAAACTAATGGGATGTTGCAGAATGTCTTTTTTCCCCCTCACTTATCTGTATCTGATTATAATGTGGCTGCAAGCATTTACATTGTGTATACCCCTGTAACTAAATAACCCATCAAAGGATAAAATAGTCTTGTGGAATGCAGCTGAAGAACTTTAATAGAAAAGTGCTAATTTCAAAGCATTGTTTGTGATTGGAGGTCAGAGACTCAAAATGCATTCCTTGCTCTCTATAATCAAAGGAAAAGCCCAGGTTAGTAATAATCCTGTCTGTGAGAAGGAGCAATAAATATGGATTCAGGGAAAGATCCTTTACCTATGGATAGTTTGGACTCTTAGGGCACATCTACACAGCAGGGCTAAACTTGAAATAAACTATACAACTTGAGCTACACTAATGACGTAGCTTAAGTCAAAATAACTTATTTTGACTTTTGGCACCATCTACACAGCAGTTATTTTGAGAAAGCACTCTTCCCCAACTTCCCTTACTCCTCTTACAATAAGGGTTACAGGAGATAGAGTAAACAGTCCTCCAGTTTGACATCATTTTGACATTATTTTGAAATAACTGCTTGTGTGTAGACATGGACTATGTTATTTTGGAATAACATGAGTTATTCCGAAATAATGCTTCTGTGTAGAGAGAACCTCACGGGGAAGTGCAGTAAATGTAAAGTGGAGATCCCCAGAGACAATCTGGGAATCTGAAGAGACTTTGGGAAAATGGCACATTATTGCATTACTGCTGCCATTTGGAATTACAAACTGTGGCACAACTTCTTGCTTCTCATTTGATCTCTCTCTCCCCTCCCCTGACCTACAGTTTCCCCCATCACATTTGGCTCCTGGTTCCAATTTCCCTTGCTGTGCATCTTATCCAGTTTGTCTGCTTCTGGGGCTCCAGTTCTCCCCAACCTTTGTCAGATTTCTCCTCCTTTCCTTCTAGCCCCTCATCCAATCCCTGGCTCCTTCCCTTCTTTTATTCAACAGTCAGTCCTACATTCCTACTCTTCCTTTGCTTTTATTTATTTGCATCCAAATCAGACCGATTTCTCCTCTGTGTTCTGTCCTCTGTACAGCTCTTGCTCCAGCAACTGGGGGTGGGCTGTCTGGCAGGAACCCAGGTGCATGCTTGCCAGATTTTGACAGTGTATATGTTCATTATCAGTTTCTTTACTTAGCTACAGGCAGAGAACACTGCATATAGGGTAGGTGGCATAGAATACATTTGTCAGATGTTACTGTCAAAGCTGTTCTCTGAGATGAAAACAAAGGGAGGGAAAACACCATGATGGAAGCAAGCCCTCTTGAGTATCTGGAATCATACACAAAAATAAGGATTCTTTTTGTTTAAACTGGTTTATGGTCTGTTCGCTTAAGGGCTTGATCCTCTTGTCCCTTTGGAAATCTATTTGCAAACTATTTTCTTATCAAAATAATGTGCTACTACACTGTAGCTGCTGAGAGATATTGCATGTGCTGCACCCACTGTTTTATTAGTAACCTTGGACATTTCAAGAGTTGAGTACAGAAGTACTCAGTAAAATAAATGAAAAATACAGGTACAAGAACTGACCGTTTTTCAGTGAGAGAAGGCTGGTGAGATACACCGTGGCTAGCAGGAGCAGACTGAAAATAGGAGAGATCACTGCAAGTGAATGGAAGGTGAGACTTTCCGGATGGGTATGTATGATACACATGCAAGGGAGAAAGGCCTGTAGAAATGCTCACTGGGAAACCAGGTCTCTGATCTGTCTCCTGGAGGCGATGGAAACAAGTGAGCTGATGGATTTTGGCAGAGGGGGTGGTTAGTCACCAGGCCTTCCTCCAAGAAAACAACAAGAAGTAAGGTGAGTCCATCACCTGATAATCTAGGGAAAGGCATGTCAGGGCCTGTTGGGGGCTTTGTAGCCTTTTGTGTGTGGATTTAATACTGTTGAAAGGTGCTTGGCTGACTTTGCTGATAAATTAAATCTTGTTCAGTCATACAGGTTGTAAAGTGCATAGAAAACTAGTAACTGGGAAAGGTCAGACTTGAACTCTTTGTTGGCTACTTTTTGTTTTGATTTTCTGATTCCAGCTCATTGTACTTTATCTTCCAACAGCCACCTTTTTATGTGAGGAAAGGAGTGAATACCTGTTCTGAGGTCATTGTCTCTTCTGTTCCATTCCAAACAATGAAATAGGGTGCCTAAATTTATTAGAGTATCAGAGGGGTAGCCGTGTTAGTCTGGATCTGCAAAAGTGACAAGGAGTCCTGTAGCACCTTATAGACTAACAGATGTATTGGAGCATAAGCTTTCGTGGGCAAAGACCCACTTCGTCAGATGCATCTGACAGTGAGTCTTTGCCCACAACTATGCTTACATCTGTTAGTCTATAAGGTGCTACAGGACTCCTTGTCGCTTTTAAATGTATTAGAGGTATTCTTATTACCATATGCAAAGACTTTAGGAAAAAGGTTGGTCATTGAAACTAGGGGCTTCTTTCCTTTTGGGAAATTTTGAACAGGGGCAAAAATTGTGTTTGATGCTAGCAATCGTGAGATCATGAAAACCTTTAATGATAAACGAATATAACGAGTCCCCTCACAAAAAAACAAAGTTACAAGAGTTGCCAAATTTGCAAATATTCAAGAATGTCTGAATTGGTTGACTGAAAAGTCTGTTTAGAACAATGGATGATAGATTGCCCTATAACACCTCCCCCCCCTCCTTAAAATATATATTATGCAAATAGCTTTCCTTCTATAACTAGGTGAATGCTGGTGCTAGGCCTGAAGTTAATTTAGAATCTTATCCCTAAGTACTGTGGGTAACCACGCAAGAAAATGTTTATTCAAAAATTTATTTCCATTGAATTACAAGACAAAATGGAAATGTGTGTTTCGGTTGGGATGAGGTTACGTAATAGCTTATTTATGGAACCTAAATCTTAGATTAAGTGTGAGCTGTCGTTTAAATAAATGTGTGCTGATGTAATATGTAAAAGACACAACTATTTACAAGGGGTGAGGTAGTCTGTAACAGACTCTATGGCCTAGACCCTACTGTGACAATTTCTGTAGAAATTCCAGTGTATGGATATCTATCCTCACTAGTGAGACAATAGGTTTTTAATTGTAAATAGAACCTACAATGTTGCTTTACTGAGAAGTAGCAAGGATCTATATTTCTACACGTGTTTCTTTAAACCTGGAACTCTGGTGCCACTTTGGCATTCATCCCTGAGGGAATAGGAAATCCTTTGTGCTACTTTTGAAATGTATTCCCCTTCCTTTCTCCAAATAATTTAGCTCTCTAGCTACTAAGATTTCCCTTTTCTGTTCTTTTTAATAAGAGACAAAACCTCAAAATGGATATTTAGAAGTGAGTTCAGAAATTATGACTTTGTGAAACTCAATGTTTCCAGCCTTAGGGAGCAGAAGAGGATGGAATGTGCAGCAGGTGGTACACTTTGTCTGAGGCAGGTACTTGCAGATGGTAAAAAGGGAAACATTGAAGGTTGTGTCTAGACTGGCCAGTTTTTCCGGAAAATCAGCCGCTTTTCTGGAAAAACTGGCCAGCTGTCTACACTGGCCGCTTGAATTTCCGCAAAAGCACTGACTTCCTGCTGTAAGAAATCAATGCTTTTATGAAATACTATGCTGCTCCCGTTCGGGCAAAAGTCCCTTTTGCGCAAAAGTTTTGCACAAAAGGGCCAGTGTAGACAGCTGAGATTTGTTTTCCGCAAAAAAGCCCCGATCGCGAAAATGGCGATTGGGGCTTTTTTGTGGAAAAGCGCGTCTAGATTGGCCACGGACGCTTTTCCGCAAAAAGTGCTTTTGCGCAAAAGCATCCGTGCCAATCTAGACGCTCTTTTCCGCAAATGCTTTTAACGGAAAACTTTTCCGTTAAAAGCATTTGCGGAAAATCATGCCAGTCTAGACGTAGCCTGAAGAGTGCAGTCCTGGCACCACTGATCTCACTGGACTTCAGGGGTTCCACAGGATAAACTGACTTCAGTGGGGCTGGGATTTCATCCGGAGAGTGAATGTTTCACATTCTATACGTCTTCTAGAACAGTTTACCAGATGCTAGAGGATAAATACTTAACATTATGCTGCTTTTAGATTACATGCTAACTTTTTGTGTGATTGCTTGCGGAACTTTTTTATTAATCATATTTATTTCAACAGACTGCAAAAGTATGCTATGCACTTTACCTACACATTATAAAAATGACAGATTGTTTCCCTAAAGCGTTGAAGTGGGAGTGGCCACAAGCAATAAAAAAGGGAGATACGGATAAGTGTGGGGTGGGGAACAGGGAAAGAATATGACACAGCTTAAAATGGATGCAAAACATAGATCTACTGTGACAGGGTCAGAACAAAGGCTATAAAAAAGTAGTGTGTGTGTGGGGGGGGGGGGAGGGAGATCTATAAGCTTCAGACTGAGGAGATCTTTGTCCCCAGATTAATAGGGAAGGGCTGGTTTAGAACCTGCAGAAGCAATCGGGGCAGTGGAACACCTGGGGCTAATTGACCAGGCCTGCAGAGTCAAGGCCGCCTAGGGCCAATAGGACACCTGGGGGCAATTAAGAAATCCAGTTCAGACTGGTTATAAAAGAAGCTTTGCCTTCAGTTGGTGAATGCATGTAGCTGAGGGGACAGAGGAGGGTTCTGCTGGGAGAAGGAGGAAAGGAGACAACTAAACACTAGGAGGACAAACTGGAGAGAAGGAAGTAGCCCAGGGGTCTTAGAGCTGTCTTATAGTAGGCATTGGGGATTCACACAGGCAGCTACTATTACAGGCCCCTGGGCTGGAACCTGGAGTAGAGGGTGGGCCCAGGTTCTCCCCCTACACCCACCTCCTCATTTCTACTTGGGGAAAAGGACTGTGGAATTTATTCTCTGTTTTACTATATGCTGGCCAATGATTAAAAGAGCTCTATAAACAGCAAACTAAAGCCCTAGGGATATGTTTACACTGGCAGCTTCTTGCGCTAGAACATCTTGCGCAAAGGTTCTTCTCCAAGAAGTCTTGCGCAAAAACACGTCCACACTGCCATGTGCGAGATGTGCTTTTGTGCAAGAGCATCCATGGCAGTGTGGATGCTCTCTTGCGCAAGAAAGCTCTGATGGCCATTTTAGCCATAGGGCTTTCTTGTGCAAGAAATCCCTGCCGTGTATCCACACTGCCCTCTTGCGCAAGAGCTCTTGCACAAGAGAGCTTATGCCTGTTAGAAAAGAGCATAGCTCTTGTCCAAGAAGCCCTCTCCTACCACACTTTACTGTAAATCTTCTTGCGCAAGAGTGGGTGGGCAGTGTGGACGCTCTGCGTAAGAACAGCTGTTCTTGCGCAATAACCCGCCAGTGTAGACATAGCCTAGGTGTGGTGCCTAAAACTGTGGGCTGTTGTGAGACTCCGAGGCAAGCAAAATCATGAGGAAGCATGGCACCCACCGAGTTTTCATAGGTGCTTTGTCACACTACCCTTATATAAAATCAACTTACTGAAGTATCTGAGCCCCTCCCAGTGCAACATCAAGGACACCAACAAAAATCTCTCCTTTTTTGTTCATGAGTAGTTTTAAACATAGATTTTTTTTCTCTTTCCTCTTCTCTCTCCCCGCATTATCTATTGTTAGTTGCATTTAGTGTGATACAGCTGTTTGAGCTCTCTGGTATTAGAATGCCATATTGATCTTTCACTTTGATTTTTGCAGATGCAATAATCAGATACATGAACTGCAGCTGTGCTGGGTCTGTGAACTAAACCTATAGAAATGTGCTCTCATTTGTAAAGTGGGGAAACCTAAAAGCTACAAGAAACTGAAATCAGGCGTTGGACACCTCAAAACGTGTTGGCCTGAGTTTTTACTGAAGTAAAAGAGGCAGCTCCATTGATTTGAGTTTGCATCAGCAAAGAATTTGGCACCCTGAGCCAGATTCCAGCCATGGCATGACTCCCTGATTTCCCCCCCACCCCCTCCCCGTCCGATGTATATTTCACATTATGCCTGGCACTCCGCTGTTAGTAACATTGCTTTTCTATCTACGCGGCGGTGTCACAGAAGTGAAATTTTCCTTTGGGACACTGACATATGCTGTTACTGCCAGGAGTAACTTCTCCATTCTCAGCATTTCTTCCTGGAGCCATATAGTCTCATTAATGACATAAGTTCATGGACAAGCCTTCTCTGAAGTAATATTAAGTGTATTTATAATACTGAAAGTAAACTAGTCCAAATGTTCCTGAATGTGATCAGTGCAGGAGGCACAGTAACAGAGGTTTTGTCATGAGAAAACTGTTGCTGATAGAGAATTTGTGGTGGTGCTGTTTAGTTTTCTTACATAGCCAAAGGAAGAAGCTGTATACAGCAAACTTAAATTTAACTCCTGTGTCACCTTGCTTCATATTGGTCAATTTGTCTCCAGTCTGTGTGAACTAGGTTACTGATTTTTAGCTGAGGGCAGTGTTTCTGCTGTTACTTAGGGATTTGTTTTAATCCCCCATTGAGTTAGAATTGTAAGAGCATGTTGAACTTTTGTTGTCAGAGTTAAAAGAAAATAAGTTACAGCAAGCTAACTATGGGTGTGTTTACATGATAGCAGCACAGGTCCAGTGCTGCAGTGGTATCACAGTAGTGCCATAGCATAGGTTCTTCCTACATGGACAGTAAGGGGTTTTCTCTTTCTGTGGTAAAATCCACCACTCTGAAGTTTATTCCATTGACCTAGTTATATCTACTTGGAGAGTGTGGGTTGGGGGAGGAGGAGAGGAAGGTCGGGTTGACCTAACAAAGTCATGCAAGGAGAGAGATTATTCACAGACTTGGCAATGAAGTTAGTCAACCTAATTTATACATGTGGACCAGACCTGACTAAATGTTAGTCTAATCTCTGTTACATTAGATTATAAATCCAAATGCTCCTCTTTCTGGTATCTGTGCTTGTGGCCTCTGCCCCCAACAAATTTAGGCCCATGATACTCTACTGTAACTTTTTCTCATAAGAGTTAGGCATACACCTGCCTTTGGACAATGCAGATGGATAATAGGAAATGTCAATAATGATACTTAGTAGGGAAACTGGTAATTCTGCCTACAGTTGAAGTTGCCCCAATACCTCTAATTGTTTTTTCAGTTGCTTATAACTTTGACAAATTATAACTATGAAGGCTGAAATTTACCATGCTGGGCATCTGCCTTTGATTGTACTAGTTGGTAAAGTACAGCAAAAATAGCTCCCTCATTTCAAAGAGTACAGTTAGGGGGAAAATACATTGTCCACGTTAAAAAATTTTGCACACGCATTTTGTAAGAATGCACTACCACCTTTGTGCATTAACAGAGTAGGGACTTCAAATTTAGCAAGGGGAGTCTACTTGGAATATAGAAAGTGTCTTTTTCTGCCCCCATGAAAATACATCCACGTTTTGATATAATATTGGCTTCTGAAAATCACATGTCCAGTGGTGAGAGAAATGTGTGTATGGTCATGCAATTAAACAGTAGCATAATGTGTTTGCAGAAGCGAGCTCAAAGAAGGCTGTGTGGGCAACCTGAACTCTATGGAATTCTATAAAGATAACTGTTTGTGGCCATGAGCAAGGAGCCCCATGTGGGGTTTTGCCTGTGGATTGCATGAGTCCACTCGTAGATGTGGGTGAACTTGTATATCTGTTCCCTGTGTGGCCCTAGCTCTTGAGTTCTGAAGACCTCATTTTTTTTTGTTTTGGACAAATAGTGTGTGTGATCTGTGGAAGAGGTGAGATTTAAGAAGACGAAATACTTTATAACTATAGCATTCTTTTTATTATTCGCTTTCCCTTGCCGGGGCAAGAGGAGTAGGCAGTCACCCATATAACTATTTATAGTAGTGAAAGATGTAGTTGAACTTTAATGTTTAATTGCAAAACAGTGGCTACTGTAGCTACATATAACTATTAAATATAGTACTAGTATATGATCCTTAAAATATGTATCCTTTCCTTCACATGTGTTGGTTCCTACTTTTCCTCC
Organism: Rafetus swinhoei; assembly: GCA_019425775.1. Classification (NCBI taxonomy): domain Eukaryota; kingdom Metazoa; phylum Chordata; order Testudines; family Trionychidae; genus Rafetus; species Rafetus swinhoei. Next base: position 197,359,037 of record CM033437.1, on the reverse strand, counting down.
CTCCTCTGCTGGCTTCCTATCATCTGCTTTTCTCTATGCCTTTTTTCCTCACTTCTTTGTTCCTCCTCTTCTCTGCCATATTAGAGCATTGCTTGCTGTTTTCACACCACTAGGTTAGGTTCCTCTGACCAGCACACTCTGCTCTGTTCTATGAGATCTGGGTGTAGCATGTTGTAAAAGAGTGAGAAAATAATGGCAGATTATGTCGGCACTGGAGATGGTAGGTACAAATTCTGCTCAAGATAGTGTGCTGTAAAAGTGTATCCAGTGAAGCTAGCCCATTCTGCCAAAGCGCCACACTAGCTTGTTCGGAACTAACGTCGGTACGTCTCCTGAAGATGGAATTTACATCTTCCAGCACCAATGCAGATGAACCTCTGAGGACTGTCAGGAACTTATGAGAGGTAGCAGTGCCCTTCGGTGTAATCTAAGACAATTGAGACATGCCTTAGGCAACAGGATGAGAAGGGAATAACTGTGCATTGAGTGTGGGCCCTATTTCCATACAGCGTGCCAAGATTCCTCTTGAAGTAAGCTTGAAGTAAAGTGTTGCTGCAGTAGTAGCAATGCATATCAGAGCCATTTTTGTTAGAGAAAATCAAAAGGAGGAAGGGGGACTACCTTGAATGTCTCACCAGAAGACACTGGAATGTGCCTGATTTAAAACTACAGAGGATACAACAGGCTGAATAAAATCAGAGGGTCAATGACATAGCACAGTGAACATCATAAGCTGAGGGAGAATCATGACCACTAATTGATCACGGCATACGCTAACCATCCATTTACCCTCTTTGACACTACTGGCACTTGATAAGAATTATGATTACTCTTCTGTATTTTGCAAGAAGCTTGTGGACATATTGGTAAGCACCTTGTACTCCAGCGAAGGAATTTTCCTGTAATGGGTTCCTGAAGTCTTGTTTGTCACGTTCAAAGGAAGGTCATTGTGAAAGTTATATTCTTATTTTTAAAAAGAATAATGTGCATTGCAGAGTATAATAATCATATTTAATTAGCATGGGAGGTTCTCTGAATCCATCAGCCATCTGTCTGTTTGCTTCTCCAATGTAAAAAGCTGAGGTGAGGTGCCAGATGTGACATAAGATGTACTTGGATGACATAGAAAGGACCCCAAAAGACATAAGTAGGAAGAAGTAGCAGAAGTTTATGGGGAGATGACAGGTCTGGTTATATTCCACATTACTGTGGTGACAAATGGTACTAAATGTTTCTAGCAATGTTTCTAGTTTCACAAGGCCTTTTTGAGAACTTGCTTTTTCTCAGCAGGGGCTATGCTTGATGTAATGTTTATAAAGCACCATATACCACTCTTAGCCATTCATCATCATAGTTTGCCAGCCAATCATCGTTATCGGCGTATTTCACTCCATGTGAATTAGACCTTTAGAAGTGACTTGCAAACTTAAAAGGGAGAGGGAAAGTGCCTTTTTTGCTTTTCATGAGGATGTAAAAATTATTTACATTGGAAATATCAGGAATGTCATTTTTTTTCCTTTCCTACTGGTCTCTTTGAAAGATCAGGGAATTAGAATGGTAGCATTCCAATTTCTTCCTTTAAGGTGTATGGTTTTTTGAGGGATATTTCCTCCCAAGTGGTGTTGGGAGCTTTTGGTTTTTAATACCTAGATCACACAAAGTTGTGAACAGTCTATTTTTAAAAAAAAATCCCTTCCATCCTCAATTGCTTAGGTGCTACAATCCTACCAGTTTGCCAATATAGTGGGGTTGATGAGACCTGAATTTGTAATGTAGAAGCCAAAAATGAAGGTAACAAAGTATATTTTCAATCGTTGTCCCCTTTTTTTGCTGCTTTATGATAAAAATCCAATTATTTTGCTTCTTGAGGTCACTTTAAAAAAAGATTAAAAATCCACTTTTGCAAGTAAATAAAAAATTAACCATGAAAGAAAATGAAACTCTTTATGGTTCTCTGGAAATGCAAATTAAATCTATCTAGATAACCTTGTATGCCTTTTATCCTCATTATAAAACTCTCCTTAGAAGCTAACTATTCTGGAACATCTTACAAAGGAGTGTTCTAGTCATGACATTTCTTACCATGAATTATAATCATGCTGCAATTCATTGTGTTAATCTGCCAAAAAGGATTGTAAATAGAATTTTTTTTATATCCCTGCTTTCAGTGTTACCTGAGTGTAGCCCTCAAGAGTTAAGGAAGTTAGGAACCCAGAGTCTCCATAGACTTTTAATAGAAGTGTGTGTTGCAATAAAGTACCTCCAAATAAAAGTGGAGTGAACCATTAATTTTCTGAGCGTTCCGTTCCCTATAACCTTGTTTGTTCTTTTGTCTGTCTTTAGCAGATGGCTAGATGACTGGCATCCTTTAACAACATTCAGTGCTCATTATCACTATGTCATTTCAAGCGCTGTTTCCATCTTTCCTGCTCTTTTTTCCCTCCTCCATTAATCAACCTATACTTTCATGTGTTTAGCAAGCCATTGACAGAGTTGTGGATTTTAATGCTTGACTTTATTTTTTCCTCCATAAATCCTACTCGCTATTGTGAGGAAAAGGCGGGTAATTTGATGTACAAGGTGATTGATGAATTATTCAGCTCAGCAACTGCTGTATGAAAACTTTTAGAAGTGGGACTTGTTGTTCAGATCAGGACAAACATTTTAAAAACTGAAATCTTCAGGGTAGTCTTTTCTTGCAATGTTTAAAGAAGTGCTGATTAAAATGTAAACCATGCGTCATAATGTTAAACAGATGCTGAACAAAAGCTATGTTAATTCAAATTGCTTATTTGTGGATGCTTGTCAAACCAAGTGTCAAAACTGTAGTTAAAAGGCAGTATTTGGTACTAAACAGGACATTCTAATATTAGGGGTTGGGGGGGGGGGTTGTTTCAATCTCCATATTCGCAAACCTGATATGCGGTATATTTACAAGTTCCATCGTTGGCACACTATTCCTTTCAAGATACATTTGCCTCACAATTTCAGGAGTCACCTTTAGAGTAGATTGATGGATATTTCAGTGTGTGAGCAATAAAAAAAATAATTCTTGGTTGAACTAAAAGCAATTTTTTAAAATTTCTGATGAATGGTAAAATTGAAAAAATAGTTAGGGTTAAATGAAATGTCTCATTCAGTCCAAAGCACAGCATTTAATTTCTGTTTTAAGCATTTTTAATGTTTTAATTACAAAAAGAAAATTTGATATGAACAGTTTTGAATAAAACACTATTTTTGGAGGGGGAGAAGGGATATTTTTTAAGGAGTCTTTTGACCAAAAAAACTTGGCAAAATTAATACAACTTTGCGAAGAGCTTTGATATTCCCCAAATTATTTTTTTCACTGAAAGTATTGGTTGAAAAATCACACACAGTGATAATTAGTTAATCATCAGTTTGATAATTGTATATAAAGGAGCTGATACATTGGCATGAGAGAGTTGAGTAAGTTGGAGGAAGCCCTGCTGAAGTCACTAGAGTCACACAACTAGTGAAACACCATTAACTTCAGTGAAGGCATCTCTGGCTGACATTAATGTGAATGAAATCAAAATCAAGCCCCATATGTATTAATATCTATTCACAGTAGTGCTTTGATAGGAAAACATTTCAGGTGGTTGTCAAACACTCTTGGCATTGTCCCAACTCTCTTCCCACTGACTCCAGTGTGAACACAGTTAAACCAGTATTTAGTGTTGTTGGAAAACTCAACTCACAGCATGGATCTTTGACAGGCAAGGAGAACAAGTGAGCCATGAAATGCCGGGCAATGCAAAGTCAGTAGAACTTCCAAACACATTGGGCATGAAGGTTGTTCATGAGTCTGAAATGCTCTGTAACTCTGAATAAAACATTGTTTTTCTTTCAAAAATTATCAGCTGAACATTGACTTCATACAGCTTTGAAACACTACTATGCAGAATATAAAAGCAACCATCCCTTTTTTTTTTAAGAGAGAGGTGGCTGTGTTAGTCTGCAACTGTACAAACGAGGAGTCCCATGGCATCTTGGAGACTAACAAATTTATTATATTATGACCTAACAAATTTGTTAGTCTCTAAGGTGACACGTCTGCTCATTGTTTTCTATTTTTTTTAGTTGTTATATTTAACACAGTCCTGTACTTGCGTTTTTCTTTGCAGCTGTCAGATTCCATACTTCCAATTTGAAACAAGGTGCGTGGTTGACTGGTCAATTCATAACTCTGATGTTCATAATTCTGAGGTTCTACTGTAGTTGGTGTCTCTATGAACTTTACCCAATGTGCTGTGAACTAAAGTAAGAAGAACAGATTTCCCCACGCGTGCATACACACCCCATCACATTTCCCATGTGAGTATATATTAAATAGCTTCTGCTGTTAATTCTCTTAAAATCTGTGCTTTCTTAAATTATTGGCAAAAGATTGCTGCTTCTGAACCTTATTTCATTTGCATTTTCCACATTATCATGTAAGTAGCAAAAGTGTGACTGCAAATCTTTTATTAATCATGGGAAATTCTACACCTGTGTGAAACATGATTCATTCTTGCTTCTTGACTAGCAGTTACAGCATTCTAGATGTGAATTTTCATAAATTGAGCATGCCACCAGAGTGGTGTGAAAGATGTAATCACCAGTACAAGTCAATAACCTCTAATGAGAACAGTGTGTATGGAGATTCTAGGCACAAACTTCATATTATTTAGTGCAGTAAATTTAAAAGAACATGTTTATTCTTAAATAGAGAGAAACTTATAATTCCTTTTGAATGGCGATGGTTAAAAAACCCCATGCTACAATGTGATTCCTTGAATTATAGGAATGTTTAGTAGAAACTTCTTGTAAGGAACACACTAGAAACAAAAAAATTACATAGAAGTAAAATGTAGTCCATTATATTTAGTAACTAAAAGAAATACCAACTTTTCAAGAATTCAGAGAGATCATTCAAATAGTATGGGATGTTGACTCTATTACTGAAAAAATTTAATTTAGTGGAACCAATAATTAATGAAGGCAAGTATTGAATAATAGGAGGAAAAGTTGTATTTTACAATCACTGTATTAGTTGTGGCTAATACAGACTGCATTTAGCACAATGAAATTAAATGAAACTAATAAATATTATAAAAATCAATACAATTACATATATAAATCAATACAAATAAATATTGGATTGAGCCTAGCTAAACCCTTCTTCCCAAGGCATATTTCAGAACAGCCTTTCCATATAAATAGAAACACTTCATTTTGTGATCAAACTTGTAACGGACTGTCATGTAACAGACCTGTGTCCAATTTGTGGTTTTATCATAACTGATAATTAATCTAATTTGTTTCCTCTGAACCCACAATATGTAGAGCCCCTGTGCAGATATAAAATGTATATAAGCATCTGATCTACGATCCACAAATACAGTATGTTCTGTAGTTATATGTGGGGTGAGATATACGTGTGTCTATAAAGCACATATCCACAGATTTATAAGGCTCTATCCACAGGTCCAAACCAGTAAATTGATCTACTGCTGGGTACCTTTGCTGAAGAAAAACATTTGTTTGGAATAGTCTAGGCTGATGAGTTATGTAAATGCTTGAGAAATGTCCTTGTAACCCATTGGTCAGTGTGTGGTGTGTCTGACACTTGAGATGTGAATTTGTTAAAGGTAGCTTTAGCTTGGTAAAAGAGACATTAAGCTCTTGAAGTTCAGTTTCCACTGTTGGATAGGAAGGTGGCCGTCCTAACTGCTTGCAATAAACTGTGACCTTGGACCTGAGCCTGCAATGAGCTCCATGTGGCTGGATCATGTACTCATGCAGAGCTCTACTCCAGTTCATTACTGTATGTCTTATGGCAGGATTGGAGCCCTGGTGCGTCTACATACTTGGAACAACAACAGCAAGTCACTCAGGATACAAAATGGCAGCATTGGAGAAGTTGAGAGAGGACCAGGTGGCAATTATTTCAGAAGTAGGTGGGTTAAGCAGTGTTTTGATAACCACTTTAAATATAGTTATGAGCCAATATGTGGATAGGGATTTCAGATCAGTGTCAACATCCATACTCACATCTTTTGAAATGAAGTAAACTTGAGTGTGTCTTCTGTCCAGGTACCCATCTATTGGGAGAAGGCTTAGACATCTATTTCCCTGGCCAGCACTGAATTACTAATTACCTGCCTTGTAGGCATGCATACATGTGTTACATACATTTGTTAGTATCTCAGAATGGGGTTAAGGTTTAGATTCAATATCAGAAATTTACAGCAGCGCCTTACACGGATGTTGCAGTTGCCACCAAAGCAAGTTTTAAACCAGCAAGTTCAGAGCCAAGTTTTTAAAGAACCCCCAGAAGGTGGGACATGCACAGAGCAGGTAAAGGAATGCAAATATTCCAAAAGTCTGCCCTGCAGTGAAATCATGTGATAATTGTAAGATTATGAGTAAGGCACTTTAGTTTGTGTGGTCCCAGATTAAATTAAATGGATTTTTAAAGGTATGTTAATTTGCTTTCCCCTTTTTGTTGTGCCATGGCCCTGATTCAGGCCAGTCTTAAGCGGGTGCTGAGGTCCAGTTGACTTTCCTGGGACATAAGAATATGTCCTGTCCTAAATAAGAATGCTTCCCTAAACTTGAGCTGATATATAGTATGCCAAAAATATCTCTTGTTCTAGTCTTAGAGCAGCTCAGGGCTCTGTGCTGTATGTGAGGCCGCTTTATCAGTTCTTCTGTATTCAGACCCAAAATTCACGGGACGTAATGCCTTGTGGACTCAGATTCATTCATTAAAAATAGGTATTTGGGCCCTGTTTTACCTTAATATCCAGGCAGCCAATCAAAAATTAAGTCTTGCCATGTAACTATTTCAGCAAACCTAATTTGATTTCCCAGTTTAAAATAATGAGAAGTCCTGTGGCACCTTATAGACTAACAGATGTATTGGAGCATAAGCTTTCGTGGGCAAGGACCCGCTTCATCAGATGCATGTAGTGGAAATTCCAGAGGCAGGTATAAATATAGAGGCACATGAAAAGAAAGGAGTACCGATCAAGAGGAAGGCCAGAAATAATGAGGTCAATTCAGTCTGGGAGGATATGACCCCCTTCTAGCAGCTGATGTGAAGGTGTGAAAACCAAGAGAGGAGAAACTGCTACCATTCCTGATATCTGATTTGTGTCCCTATGTGAAAGAATAAATTGACACAAATCAGATATCAGGAATGGTAACATACAAAAACCTGTAGGAGTACACTTCAATCTCCCTGGACACACAGTAGCAGATTTAAAAGTAGCCATCTTGCAACAAAAAAACTTCAAACAGACTTTAAAGAGAAACTGCAGAGCTTCAATTAATTTGCAAATTTCACACTATCAATTTAGGATTAAACAAAGACTGTGAATAGCTAGCCAACTATAAAAGCAGTTTCTCTTCTTGGTTTTTACACCTCCACATCAGCTGCTAGAAGTGGGCCACATCCTTTCCGACTGAATTGACCTTGTTATCTCTGGCCTTCCTCTTTATTAGTACTCCTTTCTTTTCATGTGCCTGTATATTTATACCTGCCTCTGGAATTTCCACTACATGTATCTGACGAAGTCAGTCTTTGCTCACGAAAGCTTATGCTCCAATAAATCTGTTAGTCTATAAGGTGCTACAGGACTTCTTGTTGTTTATGCAGATTCGAACTAACGTGGCTACCCCTCGGATACCAGTTTAAAATGAAACCTAAAACCAATATGGCAATATTTTCCTAGCTTCAGATTTTAATGTGGAAGTTTCACTCTGCTCTAGTAAATCATGATGTATGCAGAAATGGCTACATATCCTTTCTGTTACGTGCCTACTCATCTCTGCTAGATGCTGACAAATGCATGCATTCACTTTCTCCTCTTAACTGTACTGCAGACAGCCATCAATCTCAGTCTAATGCTCTCTTGGCTTCAATAATACCAAATGAGAAACAGTCATGTCTATGGATATGACAGAGTGCATCAGCATGAGTTCCGTTGCCTGTTCAGAACTTTTGAGGTCTTTAAGTGGTGTTTGATCATTTTTGTGTCTGACTTTTCTCACTCAATGTCTGTCATGTAAAGTTGTCTAATCCTCACAATTACTAGTTTGCAATTCCTGCTTTCTTTACATCACATTGCTAAAGTTAGAGAACTTTTCAGGTAATGATTTTTAAGCAGCAACTATACAAGTGTCTTGGATTTTTATTTTAAACCAAAGCTGCAGTTTCCTTTTCAAGTTAATTTTCACTGGCTACTGAACCTGCAAAAGTCAAAAAAACAAAGGTTCATACCTAAATTGCCAGTATTGGTGTGGTAATCAAACCGTGTATGCAACACTAGTCAAACTTTTTGACATAGAAAAAATACTATCTTGTGACGGGGCGGCCCCGCCCTGCACTATAAATGAACCTGCGGGCAGGGCCCAGCTGGCTGAGAGGGTCCAGCTGGCGGAGAGTGCCCCACTCCCATGGCCTTGCCGGGCATGCTCACTGGTGAGACGCACTATAAAAGGCCCTGAGCTGGCTCACTGGGGGCTGATAGCCAAAGGGGAAGGACCGAAAAGGCTAGCTCCTGACACAGAGGAGTCCACACAGCCAGAACTAATGCCACAGCCTCAGCTGCCGCTCCAACCCCGGCCCAGGAGACCGGAGAGAGGTACGACCAAAGGGGGGGAATGGTGGGGAGGCAGGAAGCAGCCCAGGGCAGGGAGTAATACTACCCTGAGTGCTCAGTGGGTTGAGGGAAGGAACCCCTCCCTGAGCAGGCAGTGGACCGAGTCACTGCCAATAGGTCCCTGAGCTGGAACCCGGTGGAGTGGGAGGGCCTGGGTCCCCCTATTCTCTCCCTCTGCATCGCCCCAGAGTCCAGAAGGGCCTGCAGGCCTAAGGACTAGGCCGGAAGGCTGTATTTACCCCAAGAAGGGGAACTTTCAAAGACTGAACCCAAAGGCCATATTTACCCCAAGGGGGGGAGACTTAAAAAGGCTAGGCCTGGATGAGGGAGGTCCCGAGCGAAGGGCAGTACCCCCTGACATATCTCAAAATATTGTTTTATTGAAATGGAAATGTTTGACCAGGTCACGTCAATGTTGTTTGAAAATTTTGATGGAAAATTTTCAGAATAATTCAGATTCCAAATGGAATATTTCATTCTGAGTTTCTTGTTTCATTTAGACTCTTGTTTTGACTTACTTTTTTACCAGTTAGTGTAAATTTGGGTAATTATATTTAATATTTGATATGATGTTTTTAATCTTATAGAAGCAATTTATTTAGATAATGTCATTTCATTGTTTCCAAGTTTTCCGTTCTGTGAAACACCAGTTCTTTGTACCAGTTCTGGAGGCTGTTTTTCTCAAAAATGTTGGTTTCCCAAGAAGTGGAAATTCCCTTCCCCCCCCCGACTAGTTCTATTCTATGGCAGCAAAAGTTGCCTGTGCAAAAGGGCTAGTGTGGCTGTCCTCTGAAAAAAAGAGGTTAGATGGGCATAGCTATTTAGGGATCCTGAAACTAATCCTCTGCGTGGTACTGGGGAGAGATGTGGACCTGCAGATCTTGCAACTTCTCGGATCCATGTTTCCTATTCACCTTGCAGGACAGGAGTGTACTCTTGTGTCTTGTGTGTACTTAGTTTGAAGTAACTTTGGCAGACTAGCCTACAGGAAGAGGATCTATCCCATCTGTATACCTTCTCTATGCACTGGGCCTGGCCTTTGGCTCAGTGGTGGGCGCTTGAATTTAGCCATAATAAGTATAATAGCACTAATTTTTCAGTGATATGACTTAACCACAACAGGGATGAATTTAGCCCCTTTTGGATGAGGGGAGAATGTCAGTGTCTGCCTGCTACATAAACTTAAAAAAAAATTCATCTCCTTCAAGGCCATTCTCAGGGATTCCCTGCTGAAAATAGAACCTACTTAGTAGAGGCCCTTCCTTTCTGACTGTCTTCTGACTGTAGGAAAGCTACCAATGAAAAGGATGTAATCTTGATAACTGACATTTCTCTGCTGTGCTACTCAACAACAAATAACATGGGGCATTACTGAGCTGGTTTGTTTGCTTACTTGTTTGTTTATATTTGCCCATTGTGCTCCTTTTTGTAACAGATGGTGAGTTCTGTTCTTGTGAACAGGCTCAAGGGGATCTGAGAATCGTGATTATTTCAAACTATCTACCCACCAGGATAAAATACAAAAAAGAGAGGAGGGTGGGGCTGGTACAAAGGTGAGCGACATGAAGGAAAGGTGGTCACAACTTGTGGACTTCAGTGAGGAAAAGGATTTGATGGGACATTTTAATAGTAGTGTAGAAAAAATCATTTGGCCAGACTTTCTCCTATGCCAGGCCTTTGCTGAGGGTGGCATCGAAAATGGTTATAACCCCCCTGATTCTGCCAGCTAGCCTCAAGACAACTTATGGTTGCTGTAGGACATCTCTAGCTTGTGCCACTGCTTTTAGGATCTCAAATTATAATCCCATGCCAGTGCAAAGGATTGGTGTAGCAGAGCTGAGTTCTACAATGCACCCTCTTCCCTCAGTATAGCCCCTTGCTAGGAATGGACCCCAGGGGCACAGATGAAGATCTGCCAGTTACACGTGGCTGGCATTTCTTCTACATGGGGGGATTCTCTGCTAGGAATTTGTCTTCAGCTGACTACACCTTATACCACCTGAGTAACAGTGTGGCTGGATCTCATTAGAGAATCCATCTGTATTTTCTTTCTGGCATGTCGCTCTATTGCATAGATGCAAGTGAAAAAACATCATGGTATGTAACAGGGCTTCAACTAAACATCTACAAACAAACAAAAGGGAATAACTAGTTAAAAACAACCTAAACAAAGCAAAGAAGCAAACAAAAATGCTACTTCACATATTACACTAAAGGGAGTGATATGGCTGCATTAAAAATAGTCAATTAACTGTGATTAATTATGTTGCTGTACATTAGACCTACTTGTCTCTTTCCTCAGCATAGTCAAAAAATGATTCAAAATTAATACTTAGTCATGAGGTTTTTAGTGGAATAAATTGCATGCATTTCTTTTTTTAAAAGCCTGATCAATGGTTTTGAATCTTGGACCTGCAGAGCTCTGTTTGCTAGCAATGAAACAGTGGGTAGAAAATTAGAGCTTATAAGTATTTCAAGAAAACCATTTTTCTCTGTGTAGCATGCTATATATCAGATATTAGTTAAAAGTCATTAAGACTAGTACCTAAAGTACGACTTCCTTTGGCCGAGAGTGACCAATCACCACTCCTGAGGATGCAGAGAGGGGGAGAAGGAGGCTATTGAGTAGTGGTCTACCTGCTGGGTTTACAAGAGTAAGAGTTGAAGGGCTATGCAGATGAGTGGCCACCTCACAGCACCGCCTCCTGGTGGCCTCAGCACAAACAGGGGAGGCCTGCAGATTGCTTCCTCTTCAGTTTCCCTTCTTAGCTCTCCCAAATACTCCCCACCAGATTTCCACAGTCCATTCACAACTCAGTGTCTGAGTCACTAGTTCAGAATTTTAAGATAAAGACAAGCCTTCCTCCAGCCTGCCGCTGAGTACAACCCAGACTCCTCTGATCTGGTGAGAGTTCTTCCTACCTTAGCGTTCTACTCCCAGCCCTTCCAAACTGGAATGATTCCATGGTTCTCAGGGTCTTCCCTCCAGGAGCCTCTGGCTCACTGTAGCTTCCTGAGCTCCCCCCTTACTGTGGTTACTCTCTGCTCTCTGTAGGAAATTGCAGGTCCTAAAGAAGAGCTTTTTGTAAGCTTAATGGCTTGTCTCTCTCACCAGCAGGGATGATCCAATAAAAGATACTTCCTCACCCTCTAATATCAGAGTGGCTGCTACAGCATTGCATATAAAGCACATATATGCTTTCCCAGATGGGGGTCTATATTTTTAGTAGAGCTCTCCAGTGAAGGCACAATATTTTTAATCAGTCTGTAAGAAATCAGTCCAAATGTTGGTAAGCCAATAGGTTTCCATAGGTCATAAAAGAGAGATTAGAGCTTTGAAACTGATACAGAAAACAGAGGTTGTTTATATGACAGCAAAATGTTCCATTTTCAAGGCTGATTATTTTGAAGGACTGTGTTGTCTCTAGTGTCTCTCTGCATGTTAATCTGCTAGAGTAACATAACGTTCTGTATGTTTGTCCTTTTCCATTTGAGATGCTGGTATGTAAATAACTGCCCTGCTTTGTAACAGGCTGTTGTAACATCGCATAATTAACACTTTGTGAATGACTCCACTTGAATTCTGTCTCAATTATAAATTGCCTAGGGAGGTTGTGGAATCTCCATCTCTGGAGATATTTAAAAGTAGGTTCGACAGACATCTATCAGGGTGGTCTAGATCAGGGCTACTCAACACACAGCCCGTGGGCTGCATGCAGCCCATGCTGCCTTGAGCTGCTTCCCGGGCCATCTGTGTGCCTCATTGCTGGGGATCCAGCAGCAGCACCGAGCCGAGTGCTGAGCCACGTGGCTTTGAGCCAGGCCGCGTGTGCAGGAGCTGCTGGCCAGCGTGTGGGGTGGTGGCAAGAGGCGGTGGCGGAGAATGTCTGCTGTGTTTGCCACAGCGGCAGTGCCTCCCCGCGAGCAGAGCCGCATCTGTGCATGTGTGGGAGCTGCTTGCCAGCCAGGAGGGGAGTGGCAAAAGGCGGTGGCAAAGCACACCTGCTGTGTCTGCCACAGTGGCAGCACCCCCCCGAGCCAGGCTATGTTGGCGCGTGTGCAGGAGCTGCTGGGGGCAGCAAGAGGCACGTGACAAGGCAGTGGCAGAGCTGGGCAGCAAGGCGGTGGCGGAGCCAGGCAGCAAGGCCAGGGTGAGAGAGGTCTGTGCTATGGCTTGGGTAGTAATCAATATAATGGTCTTCTGTTGATGTGTGTTCTAGTAGTTAAATTGCTGAACTGTCATTGCTCATTAAAAGTGCTGTCATATGGATGGAAATCAGATCAATATTGCATTTTATTAATATCAGCAGATCTGACTTAAATGGGGCCTGCGTGTGGTGTAGTCTTGCCTGAATCTTTGTATTCATGCCTATCAGCATCAAAGAAGCTATTTGCATATATTTGCATATATTTGTGATTGCACTGAAGTTGTGGCCTTTGGCGTATGCTGTGGGTATCATTGTGACCCCTGGGGCTTCCAAAGTGGAGTAGCCCTGATCTAGATGGTACTGGGTCCTGCCATGAGGGCAGTGGACTGGACTCAATGACCTCCAGAGGTCCCTTCCAGTCCTAGTATTCTAATGCTCTATAACTTTTCAAATACAAGATAATAACTTGAACCTGGAGTTAAATTATTTCCATGTAGCCTCAATTCAATTTAACGTACAATCAATGTCTTGGATTGGCAATCTGCCTCTGCGCTTAGTGATAGGAGAGAGGCAAAATGAAATAAAACATGCTCATTGTATTTTTTTTGGTGGGGGGAGGAAAATGGATATTGGATGGGCTAGGGGATTTGGTATAAGGATATCAGTCTAACAGGTTTTAATTTACACCAGGTAACTAAGAGAAAAAAATGGTACCATCTATTTCAGTGTTTCTTAAACTATGTTCCGTGGAACACTGGTGTGCCGTGAACAACTCGCAGGTGTGCTGCGACCTCTTCTTTGTTTTTGTTACTATTTTGTTTTTGTCTTTTTGGGTCTGACAACAAATTTTTTTTTGAAGAAAATTTCATAGGTGTTCACATAAAAAATATTATTGTTTGGTGTTCCGTGGTCTCAAAAAGTTTAAGAAAACACTGGTCTGTTGGATGTTCATTGAAATATGAAACGAGTTGCTGGTCTCCGTCCACTTAGGCTTCGTCTACACTGCCAGTTTTGCCGGCAGTGAGTATGCAAATGAGGCACGGATTAGCAGATTGCCGTGCCTCATTTGCATAATTTATGCAAGCCATTTTTGCGCAAAGGGTTTTTGCAGAAAAAAAGTAGTGAGGACGTTTTGGTTTTGCACAAACCCCCCATTTTCCACAAGATCCTTATGCCTCTCCCAAAGGGGCATAAGGATCTTGCAGAAAACGGGGGTTTTGCGCAAAAACAAAATGTCCACACTACTTTTTTTCTGCAAAAAAATGGCTTGCATAAAATATGCAAATGAGGCGTGGTGATATGCTAATCTGTGCCTCACTTGCATACTCACTGCCAGCAAAACCGGCAGTGTAGACGAAGCCTTAGGCTACGTCTAGACTGCAAGCCTTTTTCGAAAGAGGCTTTTTCGAAAGTATCTTGTGAAAAGCCTCTTCAAAAAGAGCGTCTAGGCTACAACCAGTACTTTCGAAAGAAGTTTTTGAAAGAGAGCACCCAGGCAGTCTGGATGCTCTCTTTCCAAAAAGCACAGTTTTCATTACATAGCACTTTCAAAAAAAGGCGTTATTCCTCGTAAAACAAGGTTTTCCGCAGTAAAAAAAAAGCCACGTTCTTACGATTTACTTTCGAAAGAATGCGGCTGTAGTTTAGATGCAGGTGAAGTTTTTTCACAAAAACCCTGTAGTCTAGACACACCCTTAGTGATTACATAGGTATCTTACAGCTTGTCTACACAGTTGGGTAATGCTCTCTACATTAGTGTGCTTTAAAATCACACCCTTGTGTTGGGCTTTAATTGGTCTCTGTGGACCTTGCTGGTGCACTCTGACATAGGGCTGTTTCAAACACCACATTAAAGTGCACTCGGGAACCTTTAGTGAGGACTATCACTGTCTACAGAGACCAATTAATGCACAACTTATTAGTGCACTTCTCATAGAAAGCATTACCCCATCATGTAGAAAAGCCCTGAAGAGGCGCTGGTGATTGTTTAAGCTATGGAGATTTTATTATCCTCTCACCCATAGTTAGGGATGCTTAAGATTTCTGGCATATTGTTAGGGCCCTGCATTTTTTTTTCCTGTTTCCCTGGTGCAGCATGAAGCTCTAGAAGAACAAAGGATGACAGTCTCTAGGACTGGCACTTTTTCTCCCATGCTAGATTTATTCTGAAAGAAAGGGAGCCGGAGGAATTAAAAGTAAAGAATGCTGTTCCCCTTTGTCCCTCCTAAAAATGTAACTGGATATATGTCAACATCTAAAAAGACAAAAAGGGAATGAACAAATCCCCCATATTTGTACTGTATCACAAAACCAAAGATGCATATTTCCAGAGAGGCAAAATGTGGCATTTCAGCCAAGATATGGATGACATAACTCAGTGCTTTGCACCCTGTCATCTGGCAATGAGGAGGAGATATCAAATGCTAATAAGAAAGTTAATAATCGGTTGAGTCGAAATTGCTACATTTGCCTGGATTACTTTGCTTTTATTATTGTTACATGATACTAAGGACAATGCTTTGCAAATTGGGTTCCTGAAGTTTAGCAGCTAAATCCATATTTAAGTATCTAAATAAATGACCAGACTTTCAGAGAGGCTAAATCAGATCATTTCCTTCTGGTGCCTCAATATGGTTTTAAGAGCTTAATGGTAGTCATCAACTTGAATATTTTAGCCTTCATATTTTTTTTCTATATTACATATGGAATGAGAGCTCTTATCTCCTCTTCACTATTTTTATATGTGCAGGTTATATTTCAGCAACAGTACCTGGTATAATTTTTAATTACAATTGAAACTATGCCTTTTTAGGACACCGATGGTAGCAAATATTTCATTGTGGGAAAGAACTACTGCTACTTAACAATGGTGGTTTTTTTTCTGCATCCCAAGAAGGGAGAGCACTTCCATTGCACTGGAGGAGTGGGAATGCTGACAAGTCAAAGAGGCTGTTGACAATGTATTGTGTTGGTCAAAGATCTTTTGGAGAACACTGTAGGATTGAAATTGGATCTTCTCTGCTTCAAGTGACTGCAATAGAAAAGCAACAGATCAATGGTAATGCTAGCAGAAAAACACAATTAACTTCAGTTTACTGAAATGGTATGCTCTAAGCTGGCAAAAATTCACAATATGTATATAAATGTCTATTCTATTGGTTTACTTTGTATTTATGTGGTTCAAATACCATATATTTGTGATTTAAGGTATAATTTAAGGAACTAATTTGCTTCACAAATACTAATTACTGCATAGACTTTATTAGAGCATCTGGGGAAAAAGTGCTGCTCATTACACTGTCTGAAGATTTTTTCCAGGGGAAAAAATACCTTTGGCTAAACTCAGCCTGATTTAGAGAACACTAGTCTGAAAGGTGTAATGCATTAATGTCAAGCATAATATTTTAAGAGCAGCAGCTGAAGTTCAACAGAGTAATCAGCCCTGCAGTACCAGCCATGCTGCATTATTATCTCTCTAATTTCTCTTAGGTATGCTCCACCCATGTTTGACTGGCAAAGGGGGGAAATGATGAAGCAGGTTAATGTGACATAGCAGCACCGTAACACATGTATCTGAAGCTGTTAAAGTGAAGGAAAGCTAGACTCTGGATTAGATGCTCTGCTAAGTGTGAATCAGAACACCTCCATTGTTGTCTTCTGCATCAGGTGAGAATCCTGTTAATCCGCATGGTTTACTGACATTAATGAAGGTCATTAGTCCAACACCTGCCAGTAGCCTCCCCCAGGAATCGAAATTGGGGGGGTGTTCGAGTTTACAAGGGGGGGTGTCAGGGCCGATGAGGGGTGAGACTGTGAGGGTGAAGGTGGGCTATATGGCACCATAGTTCATAAAACTGGGGGGGTGTTGGTGAAATTCAGGGGGGGTATACACTCCCATGGGGGGGGGTGTAGGGAATTATTCACTTGCCAAGAATCTGCCCCTTTTTCTTTGGTAGCTGTGGTTTAAGGTAGTATAAAACTCTTCATTTCTACCATCTTTGTGCAGAATACAGCATGGATTCCTCTGACATGTAACAGAAGCCTCTATAGTTAGTGAATATTGACCCTGTCATGTGAGAGATGTATTGGCCTAAGATTCCATTTCCAGCACCCAGTCACGTGATCAGGGAATCTACTTGAGTGTTACTTTAATAACATTCCTCAACCCTATACCTGGCCAACTCTGTGGGCTGGTGCAGAAAGAGCAAGCATGGCTCTCCACACCCATTGCAGAGGCTAGCAACACAGCCATTTCCTGCCTAGACCTCTGCCTGACCTCCTGTGGAAGGTTGTAAGAGGATGATGACTCCTGCCCTCTTTTGAGTACCAACATAGAGCTAGACAATCTACACAGGAGCCTGTGCATGGGTCTCAGGATTTCTTCTGGTATTGTCCCATATTCTTGTGCCTGGACTGTTGTTCAATGCCCTGTATTTGTCTGAGATGGGGTCTCAAGTTCTGAGCATTTCCTTTGAATTTCTGAATGTCCTGACTCTTCAGTTGAACCCTTGGATTGTAAGATTTTAGAATAAGGATATATCTTTTTTTTTTCATGTCCTTTAAAGTGCCCAAGTCAGGTGGTGGTAACACGAATATGAAACTTGCTGCCTTTTTAATTATGCTGTATGCACAGGAATGGTAAAACACAAGTCATCTGTGCTACACTTTTGCTTTAGTTCATCTTCTGTCTCTGTTTTTTGTATGAGCTAATATACAAACAGACCAAAATTCCCAAAATGTGATACATTTAATAATAGAAGTGCATGTTTGAGATTTCCTAGTAGCTAGTGACTAAGATGAGCTAAGCTGGTATGAAAAAAGAAGCCAACTCAGAAAATTATACTGCCATCACCATCAAAAATGTAATATTTTCTAGACTGTTCCCGAGTTTAAATATAGGGGAAAAATGACGGTTGCTAATATCATGTAGTAACTGTTGCCGAAAATAAATGAGAGGATGACCAGTCTCAGATGGTTAGCTGTGTTAGTCTGTATCTGCAAAAACAATGAGGAGCCCTCTGGCAATTTATAGACTAAAAGATTTATGTGGCATAAGCTTTCTTGGATAAAAATAACTTCATCAGATGTATGGAGTGGAAATCAAAATGGTAAGGAGATTTAAATGTATAGTATGTATAAGCATAGCAAAACAAGGAAGTTACTTATCAAGTGTAGGACCAGTGTTAACTAGGCCAATTCAGTCAGACTACATCTGGTCTGGAGTTTTCCCGGAAAAACACCGCCACATCCAGGGAACACATCTGCTCTTCCACTTTTTTTTTCCAGAAGAGCAGACACACTCTTTCCGAAGCGCTTTCTTCCTCCTTCCGTGAGGAAGAAGGGCTCTTCCAAAAGAGGAGGATTTTCCAAAATTTGGCCCAGTGTAGTCGGGCCAAATTTCGGAAAAGCCTCTTCCAAAAAAACTATTGGAAAAAGGTACGTGATAGTGTTCCTTGTATGTATATGTAGACAGAGTTGGTAACAGGGTTTATTGTAATGATCAGTTCTTGGGCTAGTGTTTGCCATGTAATGTGTATGGCTGCTGGTGACGATTTGCTTCAAAATAGTGGGGCTGTCTGTAAATAAGGGGCTGTCTGTAGGTATTGTGGGGCTGTCTGTCAGTAAGGACTGTCCTGTCTCCCAAGGTCTGTCAGAGTGAGTGATCATTTTCCAGGATAGGGTATAGATCATCAATGATGTGCTGAAGGGGGTTTTAGCTGAGGGATGTAGGTGATAGCCAGTGGTGTTCTGTTTTCCTTGTTGGGTCTGTTCAGTAGTAGGTGACTTCAAAGTACTCATCTTGCTCTGTCAGTCTAGTTTCTCACTTCCCCATGTGGGTATTTAAGTTTTAAGAATGTTTGATAAAGATTTTGTAGGTGTTTGTCTCTGTCTGAAGGATTGGAGCAGACACGGTTGTATCTTAAGGCTTGATTGTAGACAAAGGATTGTGTGATGGAAACTAGAGGCATGTAGACGAGAGAAATGGTCAGGAGGATTCCAGTATACAGTGGCATTCATGTGACCATTTATTTGTACTTCCTTCTTTTAATCTATAAGGTGCTACAGGACTCCTCATTTTTGTAGACTACTTGGATGGTGATCTCTGTGGGTTACAGCATTTATGAAAGAAAACTGTAGAGGAGGCAGAATTCTGGAACACATTGTAGTCATGGCTGAGCCCAGCATTTGTGAGGATGAAACATGAAAAATGCCAAAGGTTCTTGAGAGGAGCAGCGGATACTATTATCAGTAGCCACTTAGGGCGTGTCTATGCTGGAAAACTATTTCAAAATAACTAAATTTGACTTAACTCACAATTTTACAAAATGGAAATAGCATGTTCCCACTACAGGGAAGCATTGAAATTAGTCTGAGGCAGGCTCCCCTAATGTGGACGTGCTACCTCAAGTTTGAGCCCCAGGAAGCACTGGGGATTAATTAGTTCGAGTTACTCTGGGGAGTAGTTATTTTGAAATAGCAGCACCGGAGCATCCATACGAACGCTATTTTGAAATAACTATTTTGAAATTAGTGTTATTCCCCGAGAAAAGCAGGGGTGCAGATTTTGAAGTAAGCTACCCCTTATTTCAAAATAACAGACTTGGTAGTGTAGATGCTTTACTTATAAATTTGAGCTAAGGGGGGTTATTTTGAAATAAAGCCTTGGTGTAGACCAATAGGAGATCAAGGAATTAGAGGTTGAAGGATATTAAGTGACTGTGGTGGAGTTTGGGGATGAAATTCTGCCTTCATTCAGGTCAGAGACAAAATTCCTCTTGATAGGAGTAGAGCGAGCATTTCACCTTAATCAGGGTGTGTTGAAGGTTTGTCTTCAGCTCTTTCAATCTCACTAGCATGGCTGAAGATGAAGCAGCATGAGTTGGTCTAGGAATTCAAGTATTTACCCAGAACTCTATTTGGGCTTACACAGCCCATGCTGAAGTCTCTGGCACCTGTCTTCTCTACTGTTGTTAAGCATGCTATCTAGTTTGTAGCTAGTGCAGGTATGCCTATCTAAGCTGTAACTGCACAGAAGGAACATCCTAGGATCTGATCCAATGCTTCTTTCCATTGACTTGAATGGGTATTAGATTAAGCCCTTCTTTTGTATGCACAACATACCAATCTCAAACATGAATAATCAGCTGGCAAGGAAAATCTACCTCAGAGCTACTCCCTCTGAGAACTTTGAAAAAGCAGATAAGGATTTCACTTGTAAATCTACCCTCCTATATCATAACTCTATAACCCCCTGGATTGCTAAAGGCAAAAATCCTTTCTTGCATCAAGATTTCACTCCAACATAAAGCACCGTTAAAATCAGTGCAGATAATTTTTAAAGAACAATGACTGAGGACTTGAATGCATTAGGAAGACAGCGGGATTTCATGCTCATTAATTTGAAAAAAAAATTAATGTTAATGAAGAATTGCATTTACTTTTTTCTGAAATGTTCAGATTTGGTTGAATAAAATCTAGTGAGTGAGAGAGAATGTACTGATTGTCAATTGTTCGTTCCAGGGCTAGTTTTGTGTATCAAATGTATGAATCTTATGAAAAACAAAATAAGTGGATGTTTTCCATGTGTTTAATGGAATGGGACTTGCAAATGATTTTGCAGTATAATAAGTGAATGACTAAAAATTGAATTCTGTGAAATTTTTAAGAATTCACGGTAATGAATATTGTAAGCTATCATTGTAGCTGAGTGAAGTAAACAATTTCTTTTTTCCTACAATAAAGTCAGTCATAATTGAAGTCATGTGTGATTAGATCCTTTCAACAGAGTCTTTAAAACCTCCACAGGCAATAGATAATCTGCAACATTTAAAAAAAATAATCCGGAGAGGCATTATAGTTAAGATGTGCTGGTCAGGTAGCTAATGGTAACTCAAACTTCAGAACTTTCCTGGTCACTAACTTCTAATAGTTATAATGTTTGAAACTTTCCTATTAAACTTGCCTGGCACTCTAAGTTGTAACCAGGTTTGATACCTGAACGTTCAATGTTCCAACTTGTCCCATAAGAATTATTCTGAGACCACTAGCTAAACTGGAATTTGCATGCAAATTTGATGCTCTGAAAAAAGGTTTAAATAGAAACATGGAGTTGTGCTCGTATTACAATGTGTAATTTCCTTTTAATATATTTGCACCTTCTCAGTACTGTTGGAGGTGAGCCCCATCCGCACTGCTGTCACACTCCTATCTCTGTATCCCATCCTTTTTTCTTTTCTCTTCAGCATCTGAGGAAATTATATGCATCTCACAGAAGCCTATGCCCTAATAAATGTTAGTACAGTAGACTTCTGGTAATCCGGCACCTTTGGGACCTAGGTGGTGCCGGATTATCGGATATGGCAGAGTATCGGGAGGTACTGCAGCGGGGGGCTGTGACGGGTCTGCCGGGAGCCGCACTGCATCTAGGGGGTGGGCGGGGAACGGTGCGGCCGGGGGCGAACCCTCTGCCATTTTGCAGGAAGGCTCTGCTCCGCCGCTTTCCCAAGTCCACCGCTCGTCAGTTTCAGCAGCGGGAGCAGTGGACTTGGGGAAGCGGCAGAGCAGAGCAGCTGGGGTGCTGCTGGGTTGGTCCCACAGCACCACCCCTTACACCCCTGCTCGGCGATAACTACTGCAGTCTGGGGGGTGGAGAGCCTGCTCCCTTCCCGGAAACTCTCGGTGGTGGCACGGGGCTGAGCGCAGTCGGAATGGGGCAAGTTCGGGGACTTCGCTTTCACCCCCTCTCCTCTGCTGCCGCTTGCAGGCCGGCAGCTGGATTTCCCCAGCTGGCCTGCCACCAGCAGCTGCGCGGGGCTTCCCTCGCCTTCCTGCAAAACGGCGGAGGGTTCGCCCCTCGCCGCGCCGTTCCCTGCCCACCCCCCGGCCGGACGCAGTGCAGGTCCCGGCAGACCTGTCACAGGGGTATAATCCCCTTCCCCTCTTCTCTCCTTCCCTTTCCCAGCTGCGAGCACCCATGGGGCTCACAGCAGCTCCAATTGTCTGGCTGGCCAGAGCACTTCCGGGTTCCAGTTGGTGCCGGACTATCGGGAGTGCCGGACCTCTGGATGCCGGACAATTGGAGTTTTACTGTATTTAAAGTGCCACCAGACTCCTTGTTTTTGAAGAAACAGACTAACATGGCTACCCCTCTGAACCTGTCATCATTCCTCATAGGGATAAGAAAGTTAATATGTTTCTGTGCCTACCAGTCTGGTCTAGATTCAAACCAGCCACCTTCTGGTCAGTTATCAGTGCCCAGAACCATTCTCTCTCTTGCTCCATCACTAACCCTATTTGCACAATTAACAGTTTATAAATTGTTGTGTTTTGGAGAAGGTAGTAAGGCATGTGATGTGCAGAGGGTATAGGAACATGGATGTGCCAGAACCGTAACATCTGCTTGGAAGAACAACATTCTCACTTTGTCACAAAGTTCTCACAGATGCACTGTGCTCAAACTTATTAGTTTTGGAAATGAAATATGGACAATAAGCAGCAAGAGAATAGCAATTACTTGAATTACAGTGTCTTGTCAGAGTTGATTTACAACATTCTTTTTATGTTTGACCTAAATGACTTCTACCAAGTTTAATAGAAGCTGCAATCTAATGAATTATTGCTTGTGGGGTTTTTTTTGCTTTGGAATAGCACGTATTTTTTTTAAAAAAAGAAGACTACTCTATGGATGGAAATGGTCCATGATGGTGATTCAGAATATATTTGAACATGCAGGATGTTTATCAGATTTTATGCAGTCCTAACAAGAGCATTGTGTATGACCATTCACACTACTTTATGAAAAAGAGGGTCCAGTGCAACTCTGTATGGTCAAAATATGTTGGGGGATCATCAGGGATGTGTGCATGACTGAAGGGAGAAATGAATGCACTAGAGACATTTTGCAGGGGACATATCTATGGCTAAATTGTTGGGTTGTATTTTTTTGCCAACAAAATTGATTGCTGCTCAACTAGAGCTGTGCAAACTGGCCAGAGTGAAAAAAACTTTAAGACTCCTGGAAGAAGTATTTTATACATCCACACCCTCTTTTGCAGCTTTTCCAAAAAAAGGTAAGAGTCCACAGATGTGAACTCTGATAAGCCCAAACACTTTTCTGAGTGGAAATACTGCATGTTCTAGGGTCAAGCTGACAGAACATTTGCATGAAAACTGTTTTCTCCATGGTAAATTTGGTATTTGATTAGACATGATTTTTCATGAAAGGCATCTGCTTCCTGTGGAAAATTGAGCTTTTAATTAAAAAAGAAAGAGGTCCAAGAACCCAAAAACTTTTCATTGTAAGCCAAAAACTAAATTTTAGTTTTCAGCAGAAAGCTGAATGTTTCCCTTGCCTCCTTTCTCTTTTATGGAAAAGCTGAAACTTTCCATTGGGGTGATGGGACACCCAAACCCCACTTTTTGATCAATTCTACTCTGAGATACCCATTAGGGAGTTAACCTTGGTGTTAGATGCTCTTTGGGTTTTACAAAGTGAAGTTACTAAGGGTATGTCTATGCTACAGAGTATTTTCAGAAAAATGGTGATTTTTCTGAAAAAACTTCAATTATGTCCACACTGCAATCGCGTTCTTTCGAGAAAAAAAATCAAAAGAACTGAGAGTTTTTTCCGACATTGGTTAAACCTCTTTCTATGAGGAAGAAGCCTTTTTCTGAAAGAGCTCCTTTGAAAAAAAGTTGTGTGTGGACGGGGAAGAGGGAGTTCTTTTGCCAGAAGAGGAAAAAGCACAGGTGCCCTGGTAGCCATTCCGCCCATTGTAATCACAGCTTACATGCAAGATAGCGTCCCCACTGAATGGATGCTATCTGTCGAAAAGCAGATTGCTTTTTCGATGAGCTTTTGCAGTGTGGACGCTCTCTTTCGGAAGAAGTGTTTTCGGAAGATCTCTTCTGGAAAAGCTTCTTCCAAAAGAAGCCTGCAGTCTAGACATAGCCTAGAAATACAGAGCCTGCATCAACAAAACCAGAGAAGCTTAATACAATGAAGAATAAGCTCTTGATAGCCTACAGCCTGAGGGGAAGAAAGCTAGACCACTCCACTACCACACCAATTTGAGAATCAAACCCACCTTCTTACTACTTCCCACCTTTTCCCCTGTCTTTCTTCCCTATCCTACCCTACGTGGGTTCATTTATGAATGCAGCATCACTTGTGTTAACCCATTTCAATGCTCAGTTCATCCAAATATAGGTAAATTGCTGAAATTGTAAATCGCTCTTTTTGAGATGTCCAGGGGCATTATTCTCCACCTTCCTGACAGCAGCAGAGCAGCTTTGTTTTTTCTAGCTGTCTTGTGACAGCCACATCAAAAGATCATTGTCAGTGCTGCGGAGAACTAATAGAGAGATGCAGTTTTAAGATGTACATTCTTACCCCAGGGCCACTTTCCTGCCTTCTCTTTATTTTTCGTAATTGACTGGAATACATTTGTTTTCCGATGAAATGAAGGAAAAGCAGCAAATACATTAGCTTCCTGTCTCCCTTCTGTGACACTTCGGTCTCACTGCTCTGCTGCTTCATGTTACTCTGTGTGACATATGCTTTTGGTTTTCCCAGGCATATGTGGGAAAACCAAAGTGCCAGCCATTTGTTTTGGCATTTACTTGGTGTCACCATATGTTGCAGAAACCTGGATGTTCTGTTCTGCTATAGAAATGTATTGGGCTTTCTTCTAGGAGACTTGGCTGGTGTCCACTTCTTGCAGTTTTAACATTGAGGCCAGGTGATCTCGGAACTCTGGGCATATCTACCCTGCAGCCACAGAGTGCAAGTGCAGCTTCCAGAGACATACCTGAGATGTCTTTAATCTAGCTAGCCTGAGTACTGGAGCAGTGAAACCAAGGCAGCATGGGTCCAGTGCAGGCTTTTTTGAAAGTCTGAGTAATTATTCTCCAGTAGCTTTGCCGCTTTTGGTAACTGAACCTGCCGGATAGACACTAACTCAGGTATGTCTACGGGAGATGTGATTGTTTGGTAGACGCACCCTCATACCCACTTGGAATCAGACAGTAAGTAAAATAAGGCAAATACTTTCCCATTCAAACTGAAATCAATGCACACCGATATTACTTAGGTGTTTACAACACACCAATCATTGTGGCATTGGTGACTGGTGGAATGGTAAGCATTCTGGCTTGTCTCAACTGCTCACAGACATTTCTAGTTAGGGAAAAGAGAAGTAAGTTTCCGTCCTGTACCACTCAAAGGGTATGTTGAAGGTTGGAAGAAGCTTTAAAAAAATAAATAAATAAAAAGCCAACTAAACTATTTATATGGGTCCTTAAAACCTCTGACTGCCGGAGGTTGGAAGTGAGATGGTACATACTCTACATATGTCTTACTCAAACACGTGATTGGGATTTCAGCAATAACTTATGAATTTCTATGGCCTGTGAAATACAAGCTAGATGATCTCATGGTCACTGCTGGGCTAAAAATATGTCTACTAGCACATTTACCTAACCATTGGTTGGGTCCATAACTCAATTAAGTTTGTACACTATCCCCTCACAAACCCTTACCTTGCTTTAAGTTATGATAAGAGGCAGCTGTATACTAAATTTGGTGGTCCTAGCTCTGTCCATTTAGGAGGAGTTCTTGGACAAACAGGCAAACTCTCTAAAATATATAGTAGATAATATCCTTTCAAACAATGTTTTATCTATGTGGCACTGCAGGGTCCAGACTCTTGTTCGTTCATTCTCTTCATGGTTGGGGGCCTCACATAGCTTACCCAAACACACGAGGAGATAATGCAAAACTGTGCTATTGCACATACACAACCATGTTCTTCAAAGGAACAGAGCAGAGCGTGTTTGGGTGACAGAGCTGCCCGGTAATGATTACGCTATTGGAGTGGACAAGAAACTGCCTGCAGATTACTGGCATCTGGCCCTTTCTTCTCTTGGATTTAGAGTTCAACAATCTGGACTGCAGAAATCAATGGCTATTTGGACAAAAATATTCTCTAGGAAGTAGTGCCACGGTCAACAAGGGCAAACTAGACACTGCTGCCAGCCTTCACCTTGAATGCCAACCAAACCTGATCTAGGAAAGCTTTTCCTAGTTCCTCTGACTTGTTTTCCTTGACATTCTTTCTTTTTTTGTTTATTTGTTCCCTAGCTCTGCAGAAGCATCATCATGCCTCAAACAAGGCTATTAGAGTATTTCTGACACCATTTTGCAAATCCAGGACATTTTGTATCTATTTGGAGAAGGCCCAAATGAGCAATCATATGACTGAACACATCTGAGATGAGCTGTCAAACCTCAGAGGATCATTTATTTACTGAACCCCCTCTCTTGCTGAAATCACATTTGGCCTTGGTTCCCTTTCTTTATAGAAAAAATTATCAGACTATTTATTGGAACCAGCAAATCTCACATCAGGTTTAAAACGCAGAGCAGAGGATCCTGTTTTTTCTCCCATAGTGCTTCAATCATCCTGAGTGAACTCTATGAAAGTGACAGCTGCTGTGTCTTTAGAGAAGCCTTTGTACAAAATGCATTTTGTTCTCAATCAAATGCTGAAGGGTACAGCAACACCACAAACTGAAAAGAGAACCATCTGAGTTGCTAGAGAAACTTCAACAGGCAGGATGCCCAAAAAAAAAAAAAAAAAAAAAAAGAGCTAGGTTAGGAGAGAGAGTAATGGAGCAAAGATAGGGGCAAAATCCTGACCTTTTTTACAGGGGAATTCAAAAGCTCTTAAACCCCCCACGGTGCCTGAGAACATTGTGGTACAATGTTCTGACCCTTGAAGGGTGCAGCTGGCATGGAAAGAGATTGAGAACAAGAGCAGATTTTTGAGCTTGTGAAGTCAGTTTATAACTGCTAAAGGGAGGGGGAGAATCTATGTAAATTAGTTCTCCTGATGCCCTGTCCCCCATTGACTAGCCCTTACTCTTGTGTGCCTATCTCTCCTTCACAGAAGTCATAGGAGACTGCAGTCTTGGGCCTACATTAATCACCCCCAGTGTTGCTGTGCAGATGAGACCAGAGGAGATTGTGAATGGGAGGGTAGTGAAATGATTGCCTGTAAGTCAGGTGCTTCAGGGCTTCTTTCAGTAGACTGTCCTGGGGAATTCTTCAAAGCCTGTGAGAAGTTGTCCTTCTGGGCAGAGTTTTGTGGTGGAGTCCCTCAGCTGTTCTCCCCTTTGCTTCCCCCAAGTTGGCAGCAAGATGGAAGAGCTATGGGTTCCATCTCTGGTGTTAGAAGCCAGAGCTCTATGGTTGTGCAGTGGTGGCTGCAGAGATCATTCCTCCTTCAGGACTTAACTTGCCCAGTGGTTGCCAAGCTCAGCGGCAGCACAGAAATCTTGGAAGCTCAATACATCAGAGAGAGCCTAGCTCAGCACCCCAAATGGGACTGAAATGGGCACATTTGCAGACCAACCTGGTTGATGCCCACTGCAGTTCCATTTGGGATGCTGTGGGTCAAGAAGTGGGAAAATAAGAATATGTATCTTCAAATACTTCAGGTATATGTAGGGCTAGCCTTACCATGAGGCAAACTGAGGTCGCCTCAAGGGGGGCCAGATTGTGGGGGGGGGGGGCGCCACTAGGACCCAGAGTGTAGAAAATTGTGTCTGCTGCTGGTGCATATGTAGGTAGCAGAGCAGTACCATAAGAGGAATAGAACAGGAAGAAGGCAGAATTGAGACCTTTCAAAGTTTTGGCCCAAGCGAGGGGGTATGAGGGTGTCATTTGAGTTCCCCCGCCTCAGGTGCCAAAATGTTGTGGGCTGGTCCTGGGTATATGATGAACCACACCAAAAAAGCCCTGTTCTGCTTGCTTGTGAAACCAACGATGAGAGACTCTAACCCCCAAAGTATAATGAGGAAATAATACAACTATGGGGAAAACAGTAATCGTGCTAGCAATAACTTGTGATTTGGGTAGTGGTAAGAATAAGGGCAAATATAAGGTGGCCTTTATAGGTAATAGGAGGGATGTAGGGGCCTATTCCATGGACTTGAGCTACGGATCACTGTCCCCAAATTGCACTTACATTTAACTTTTTTTTATATTGTTTCTATTTCAGTAGCACTTGAACTGCTGTCATGGTCTAGCACCTCATTGCACGAGGTGCTACACAAACACAGAACAAAAAGCCTTTGCCCCAAAGTTCTTATCTGTATGTCATAAAATGTCTATGTAGCATACTTCTTGGGTAGTCTGTTGCTGAACTATTCATTTTTTGTCTGGCCTCCAGGTCCAAGGATTCAGGAAAGGGAGATGGTGACTTGTGCCTCTTCCTGCTTCTGTAACCAGATGTGCATGTCTGTCTGTCTTTTGCCTGAGGAAAACTGTTCCCTGGATTGTTCCTTTATGTGTGGGCCCTTCCAACACTCATGCTGAACAAGGAGAGCCCTCATCCTCTTTAGAAAGGAGGCCTTTGAAGCCCAGTCCCTGGATCTGCAGGATCTGGCCCTATGGATCTTCTGCTTCTTATAAGAACAGAGTAGCTCCTGTTAGATTTAAAGCTAGGCAATATAGGGACCACATTGCAGCATTGAAAAATCCAGGCCAGTATCCATCATGGTGGCATCTAAGCTACTTAGGCTAGGAGAAGGTAGTTCGGTAATCTTTGTTTAATTAAAACTCCTCCATGCACCTTTCTGGGGCTTATACTTCTTGACTAGACTCTCACAACTGGAGATATGATGAAGCCACCTTTAGAGAAAGACAGAGGTTACTCACTAGTAGCTGTATTTCTTCAGGAGTGGTGCTAATCCATATTCATGTTACCCCCTCCTTTGATTATATCTTCTCCCAATATTTAGTGCAACCCAAAGGCATTCCTGGGGTCATCACAGATTCTGCATTCCAAATGTTTCTCAGATCTGTGGTCTTTGGGAGGAGGCATCTCACAAACATGCATATGCTGAGGTAAAACCTTCCAAAAATGAAATCACTGAGCAGCAAAACTTTCTTTGCTGAACCTTTTGACCCAGTTTGAAACCCGAACTTTTTTTTTTTTGCTTTTTGTAGAAGTTCTAGTGCTAATGCAACCTGTGTTTTCTGCACACCTGCCCTGTCTGAGAAATGTAATTAGCAAACACTATGAGAAAGTTGGTCTCATGCTATTTCTAGCTCTACCCAATATGTGTTGGGGATCTCTCATAATTCCCATATCAAAGAGATTCAGATAAATCCATAGAAAAGCTGAACCTTGTGAGATTCTTCTATCACTATTCGGTATCTGAATCGGGAGTGGAGCAATTGAGTTAGTGGAATACACCCCACTATCAAACAGCATTTCTGCCTAGAATCCTCTTCCCCCATGCAAATGTGTCTGGGCTACCTGATTTGCATGAACTTTCAGAGATAGTGAATGGTGGAATAAAGTTGTTTAGAAAGATGTTTAAATGCCAGTGTATAATATTTGGTTGTTCCCATACTGCAGCTAAGTTTAGATTTTTTTTTTTTAAGTCTGACATAAGACATAAGCCTACATTTAGAGAGGCTAAAATTAAGGCATGAATAACCTTGTTCATCGGAATCAAAATATTCCATTAGCAAACCCCTTCATGCTTCAGAGATAGGAGTCTGCCTTAGCAAAACTACAAATCTGAAAGAGTAATTCCTGCTCTTTTCTCAAGTTAAAGGTCAAATAAATTTGGCTCAATGCTATTAAGAATAAATATGTTTTTTTAAAAATAAAAAAATTGCCATGATGCTGAAATGGTAACATTTCACATATACAGAAACAGATTAAATCATCTTAGCATGTTTCATTAATAATATATCAGTTCAGAGGTGATGTGATGGGGCGCACTCTCCCCCGCACTGAGCACAGGGGTTAACCTGACCCTGAGGACTACAAAAGTCACACACCCTTTCCCCTACTGAGCATGCTCGAGCTGCATCACTATAAAAGGGAGCAGCTCAGCTCAGTTGGGGCTGGTGGCCAAAGGCGGAGGACGTGCCTTGCCAGCTTCAGGCAAAATGCAGTGACTACCCAAATGCTGAGGGGCTACCATGCAGGCTGGATGTCAGATGCAGGTTCCAGAAGCAAGCACAAATAGCCATGTTCAGATGAAGAAGGGGAGGTGGAGATCCATCTGGGAGCTGAAACAACTGCAGCAGGAAGCAGTCCAGGGAAGGCGGCGGCGGCTACATTGTGAATGAGCCAAAGCTGGGAAGTCAGTGTGTTTTGGATGGAGCTCTTCCCCCACTGAATCAGTGGCTAGAGAAAGCCACTAACAGGGCCCTGGGCTAGGGTACAGTGGAGTGGGATGGTCTGGGCTCCCCGCCGGGGGATATAAACCTTTCCCCCTGCCTACCATCCCTGGAGAGACTCTGACCATTGGGTCACATTCCTCCACAAGGTGGGATGAGTAATAGACTGGCACTATTGAACTGTGGCAAGTTAGAGACGCTGATCATTGGGTCATCCTGCCCTGGGAACTAGGGTGTAGGGGCATACAGACTTTGGTGAGTGGAGTTAGACACATGGACTGGGGAACAAACATGGAGAGGGACAGGTATGAGATGAGCACTCTCACCCTGCACTTGGTGGGGGGTCCTCCCTGTGTTACAGGTGGATATTATCTCATCTATCTATATCTAGATAATTCAGTGCAAGTGGATGTATTTCCAAGAAGGTGAAAACACAAGTGGAGTGAAAATAAAAATATCAGATCCACTTTGGGATTATAGCTTGGGTAAAAAAACCTTCTGGAGTGTATCTCTAATCAAAATACAGCTTTGCTGTCAGGTGAATCTGGCAAATAAACACAGAATTCACAAATTTAATTCTCTTGTTCAAGTAGAAGAAAAAATTAATAACACTTAACTTGAATAAAACATTGTAAAAGTCCTCTTTTCTGCATATTAGTGTCTGTATGCTGCTGGCCATTTGATGGCTTCCTGTTTTCCTCAGTTGCATACAGCTACTGCTGTAATACAATATGTAGTCACGGACATCCTCGTGATTTACGGAAAGAGTACTGCAGGGTAACAGGAAACTTAGATGGCCAGTGTTGCACTTCCATAACAGGCATTACTGCCAGATAATTAACCTTGCTGTTTGTTTAGCATCCTCAAAATATTTCATTACTGATGCAGTCAATTATCTTCTGGTAATGGCTGCTACAGAAGGTAGAATTGCTTTAATTAAAATTATTTAGAGCAAGGAGGCAATCTGATTGGGTAACGAATATTGGAAAACAGTAGATTAATCTCTGAGCTACATGCCTCATCTGAAGCTTATATTTAGCATTTCAAAATGCCAAATTCAGCTCCCCTCCCAACAAAAATAACACTGATAATTGTATAATAAATATTCACCTACACACCTCATTACGTTTCCATCCACAATAACATCTTTGTACCAGGCAGCTGCAGTGGGGGAAGGAGGATGTCGTAGGTGGAGGCTTAAAGGCTGAGTAGAAATGGGTGCAATGCATAGAAGCCAATGTATTGAAAAGAAAGAGAAGATTTGTTCTTGATAGAGAGAGACTCGCATTTACACAGGTGCATGTTAAATATGTGCTCAAAAGATTGTTGACCTCCTCTGAGGAAATAAGTTCCATTTTCACTTGATAAATTTTCAGCACAACCTTCCTTTCAGTTGTAGTTAGACCATCAGAGAAATAGTGATGGACCCCAGTTTCAAAATTTAGATCTAGATCTGACTTTCTTCCAAGCCCAAGGACATTTGCATGTGGGTTTTGTTTGGAGCTTATCTTCTATTATGGTAATATTCCTAGATGAAGGGTGACATTTTCAGAAATGCATACATGATTTAGGAGCTTCAGTGATTCAGGTGCTAAGGCTCCTAAGTCTCATTGACAGTCAATGGGTGACCCTGCCAAATTGTAAAAGGTATTTATGCACCTAAAAGTATAGATAGAAGCATAGTGGCATTTTCAAAGCCACTTAAGCAAGTTAGATGCTTAACTTCCACAGATTTCAATGGAAAATAAGTGCCTGCTTTAGGTGCTTTGAAAATCCCACTAGGCTTCTATCTTCATTTTAAGGTGGCTAATACTTTTGAAATATCTCTCTCTTTCACTTTGTAAAAAGGATGTTAAATCACATTAGCATTTTTGAAAAGTTTACCTAAGCTGTATAAGATGCTCTCAAGAGAAAGAAAATTGATTTATTGAGTAGGAGGGTCTGGTAGTTTGAGTTCAGAACCAGGAGCCACAAACTAATGGGGTGAAATCCTTCTGCTAATGAAATCAGTAGTGATGCGCCCATTGATTTCACTAAGGTCCAGATCCTCACCCTTCCTTTCATTCCCTCCAAACCATGTAAGACACAGGAGAGTTTAGCCTAAAATATCTTTGTTTCTGTTTCCCCAAGCAGTATATCAGAGTATTCACAATAGTGTTCATTTCTGGCAATCTGTTTCTCGGAGAATAGGTCCTTCAATTGCCATTAGTTAAGATGGTCAAGCATGAGACCACAGGCACCAGTTTCCTCTGTGCCTTAGGAGTGCCCCACTCCCACCTGCCCATTTTCCCCAAAACCCCATCTGTGCCCCACCTTTTCCTGCCCCAGGCCCACTTTTCTCCCAAGCCCCACCTTACCTCTTCCTACCCAGTTCTCCCCTCCTCTGAGCATGCCTCATCCTCACTCCCACCTTTCCCCCCCAGTGCATCCTGAATGTCATGGAATAGCTGACTGTGACATGCAGGAAGCTCTGGGAGGGCAGGGAAGAAGATGATAGGTGGGGCCACTGATGGATGGCAGGTGCTGGGGGACATGAGGTAAGCTGACTTCTGATGAGTGCTAAGCACCCACTACTTATTTTCTATGAGACTATGGCTACACTGCAACACTATTTCAGGATACCAGAGTATCCCAAAATAGCTATCCTGCATCTTCACAGCAAGCCTGTTGTTTGAGGCTCGCTATTCCGACGTTCCTGTAAACCTTATTCTACGAGGAATAAGGGGTGTTTTGGAATAGCGCTTTATTTCAAAATTTGGTGCTGTGCCAAATTACAAAATAAGCTATTTTGAAATAGCATCAAAATAAGATACGTACTTTGTGTAGCTCAAATTGTGTATCTTATTTTGAGTTATGGTGCAGCGTAGATGCACCCTGGGTGCCCCAGAGCACCCATGGAGCCAGTGCCTATGAATGCAACCATATGCTCTGTGTTGCCAGTAGCTAGAAGTGGGTAACCGGTGATAGATCACCTGATGATGATCTGTTCTGCTCATTCCTCTGGCCACTGTCCGAAGACAGAATATTGGGATTGATGGATCATTGGTGTGAGTCAGTAAGGCCATTTCTATGTCTATG
Organism: Rafetus swinhoei; assembly: GCA_019425775.1. Lineage (NCBI taxonomy): Eukaryota > Metazoa > Chordata > Testudines > Trionychidae > Rafetus > Rafetus swinhoei. Next base: position 197,325,939 of record CM033437.1, on the reverse strand, counting down.
AGAATACAAAAGGAATAGTAGAGCATTCAGGCAGGTGCTCTTATTGTATTGTTTGACATAATACAAGTGAACAGCAAATTAAAGTAAAGGACAACACTTCTTTACTCAATGTGTAATTAACCTCTGACCCTCACAGCCACAAGATATTAGCAAAGCAAAGATCATAGTGGGATTCAATAAAGGAATAAGTATTATGTGAGGACCTCTGCATTCATTTTTTTAAAGTAATTTCTTGATCTTATGGTTGCAAAGCTAGAAAATGTAATTTGAGTGTATGCATAAGGCACAAAAACAAGATAAAAATGTATTGTTTTAGAACATCATTGTGTTTAAGCCAATCTTATGGCATTTTGAATGTTGGGGAGATGCCAATACTGCACAAGCCAAACATTAACTTCATGAAGTTAGGGGGGGAAAATCCCAACTGCTTATTTGTAAAATTGCCAATTTGACCTGATTCAACATTATATTAACTTCAAGGTTCAAGTAGCCACCTACAAATTACTAAATGAGACAGGCAGCAGTGCAAGAAGCTAGAAAAGCCTGAGGAAGATGAAAGAAGGGCTTCCCCAACTGCCCACCCAAAACTTACCCCAGCAATCCAGAAAGATTATCCTACTCATCCTCAAGTTATGTTGAATACTTAATGAAAGCTGTGAGGGGATGGAACCCCTGGAATGTCAACTGATGTGCTGGAGATATCACTGAGTCCATTTTTTTTCTGCCAGCCTGGGGCACCCTTCAACCCTGCCTTGCTGAGCCAGGCTCTAAAGCCTCCTCCACCCTCACACACAGGCAGGGCCACACCTAGCTGCTGAACACAGACACTGAGATCAGCTCTGGAAGGCTCAGTTTAAGGAACATGTGTCAGCACCAAGATGTCCCCCCCCCCCTTTGCATTTCAGATCCAAAGTTTATATGAAATTTGCCTCCTCCTTCAATGTGGAGGAAGGCATGCACAACTTCCCCCTCATCCCCTCCCTCCAGTTAGAAATTATATAAATGTATACATTGATAATAAACATATTCCTTGTATAACTATAAAAGGTGTATTTTAAGTGGTCAAAGAGATAGTAGGCAGAACAAGGTAGATTATTACAAAAATAATGCAATGCATGCAAACTAAGCTAGATTCACTGAAGAAACTGGTTGCAAATGATAATTCCTTACCTTGGTATTGTTTTAGGTAGACTTTTTCACAGACCAGAGGTGTCCTCCTAGCCAGGACCAGCTGTTCTCCCCCACCCCTCCAATGACAGTCCTTTTGCTTGAATGTGTTTTCAAATGTTCCTTTGGATAGGGAGCCAGAGGAAAAGCAAACTGAAGACCACTCATTAGGGCTTTTTTCCCCCTTATATAGAATTTCTGCAAGGGAAACCTTTGCTTGATTCCCCACCCCTCAGTGGGAAAGTACAGCAGACCAAGATGATGTTTAGTATGAGGTGACTAGGTCACTTGACTCTATTATTCCTGTGTCCATGAATTAGTCACAGCCTGGTATGTCCACAGGAAGGCCAAGTTTTTTCACAGTCTGTTGTCCTTGCTGATGGCCAGCCACCCTGCTGGATTTTCCATTGTAGTACCTGAAAAGTCAGCAGTGGGAGTTCTCCCAAAGCAGCATATGGATACACAAGTCAACATTCCTAACTTCGGATACAAAAATTATACATGCATAGAAATGGGATAATCATATTCAGTCGATCATAATCTTTCCAATGACCCCTTACATGAGCTGTCTTGTATATGGCATATTAGTATCATAAGTATATTTTAATAAAGAAAATGGAATATAATACTACAAAAATTAAGCATATGAAAAAATGGGATACGTGCTCAATATTAGATGATGACAATTTAAAACAAAAAAATTATGATGGAAAGTGGACTCTACATTCTAGGTAGACCTCTCTTTCTCTCTCTCTCTCTTTAACTCTA